>CM035416.1:109465206-109880206 GCA_020310875.1 Ceratopteris richardii | reverse complement strand
ATATCTCCACGAGATCTTTCCACAATGCCATCAAAGACAAAACGTGTCGTTTTTTGAACCATAAAGTGTGTTTCAAATGATTTGAACAATGACATTTTAATAGTTATCCTACATTGAGAAAATACATGAACTGATTCTAGTGTGGACTCATAAATCAAAAGCTATCATTGATAATATGCGTTCATATTATCTAATGTTTCATATAACCTATGCTTTTGCTAAATATTCATAGAAAAATCTTGAAATTATATTCCTTCATTTTCCCTATTTTCTTAAAAAATCCATCTCATTCCTCAAAAATATTTTCAAAGTAAATAGATTTTCAGCAACAAACAAGTCCATGGTTGAAATAGCATAGTTTTCAACTCTCCATCATGTATGCATGATGAACTCCACACTTGAGAGAACATTCTCGATCTACTTCTACCTAAATATGGCACATAGTGTCCCATTTTTCTTCCTATCTCCATGCTAATGTTGTTCTCCCTCATATTGGTTTCAAATGAGTTAGCTTACCCTTGTACAATCATGTGCATAAGAGAAAACATCTAAAGCTTTAGCTAAATTTTTCCTATACTCCCACTCCCATAACCTTCTTCCTCCCTTTTTTCTTACTTAGCTCTTGCCATTCCCAAAGAAAGCCTCCCCATAGATGCTAAGACTTTTCCCTTCCAGTGGAAGAAGAAGCCTCCTCCATAGATGCATGCAACCCAATCAGACATCTCTTCTCCCTAAGTAAGCCACCATGTGATCCACATATATTGCATCTGCCAAATCAAAATCCTCCTCCTCGCTTCCCTTTTCACCCCCTTCTCCACACCCTCAAAAAATCAAAGAAGAGACCAAAATCTAGCTGCCACCTTTCATTTTATTTTTCTTGCATGCATGTCTAATTTCCCAAAAACATACACCATGTAGCTCTCTTTTCAACTGTATTATATATATATATATATATATGCAATTATTTATAAGAATGGATTCTTATGCCCACTTACATAGAGTTATTCACACACACATTTCTATGCATATGATTTTACACACATATTGAACACACATATATGTAATGACACATAGGTATTCACATAAGCACATGTGTGTAGACCTATAATCACACACACTTGCGCATACATGTCCAATCAACAAGCACATACTTGAATGCACAAAAAGACACTCACATGTATCCATATCCTTAGGCATGCATGCATACACACTCATGAGCATACATTATATTCCACTTTTTATTACAATTCCCTAGAAAATGCAAGTTGCAATAAGAACCCAATGTTAAATCCATGGGAAATGGCACATGCAAACCCATGTCAATCATGAAGTGAACCCAACAAACACACATTCATGCAATAAGAGTCCCAACAAAAGAGTTCACCTTAATCATTCAAATTCTTAGCATATACTTAACTCAAGTTTCAATCCTTTTCATTTGAATTCCATCAGATGGGTCTTCACCATCTTCCCAATGCAACCTACAAAGTTATCATAAATAGTCATTTGAGGTGATTTTCACATACCTTCTATACTTATTTGATATGGTAATGGCTATTTGATTTCAAAGCTTTGACTTCAAATCCTGACCACAACACCCCAGAGGAAGTAGCAACCTACTTTGATACCAGTTGTTAGAGATGAAGGTGTATGAAAGCACACAAAAAACACAAGGAAGAACAAGAACAAGCTTGGAGAAAAACTCAATACAAAATGTATTACAAAGTGAATGTACAAATATAAGTGACGCATTAGGGTTATAGGTGCACATACAAGCTGAGGGAAAAAACCTTTTAAAGAGGGAAAAATGTGCCTTGATGGTCCTAAGTATGTTCACACACATCACCACCAGAATATATCAACATCTTATTTGTAGGATTATGATCATAATCCTTAGTGCATTGAAACAAATGATAAAAGTTCATGATTAGTATTTTAAATAAAATAAAAAATAAAATTTCAATAAAACATATACCCACAAACGTGGCAACAAAACCATAATGCCCCATATGATCTAAATGAGACACGTGACTTGCCTCAATTCTTTTTTTTGTAGCTTCTTGTGTGTATTTAATGATACAAAAGTATAGAGATTAAATGTAAATATTTCAAATGTGTACAATTTCAATTCACATTAAGATTAACTATTATACATACCTTCCATTGAGGAAAAGTTTCTCGTAGGCATACATTTTTGTGAAAATATTGGCACGTCTTAGGTGGTAGGTCAAGCCCTCTCTTGTTTGTTTCCACCATGCAATAATCCATGTACTTTACCTTTCAAACCAAGAAACCAATTGGATCAATATCCCGTGAAACTTTAAATTTATACACATGCATGTGAATGTGAATGTGTATGTGTGCATGTGTGAATACGTGCATGTGTGCATGTGTATGTGTCAATGTTTTTATCTTTGTGTATGTGTGTATGTGTGAATGTGTTTGTGCGTGCATGTGTGTATATGTGAATGCATTCATCTTTGTGTATATGTATGTCTCAATGTGTGTAACTTTGTGTATGCATGTGTGTGTGAATGTATGTGCGTGTGCATATGTGAATATGAATGTGTGATTGTGTTTATGTGAATGCATGTGTGTGTGAATGTGTGCATCTTTGTGTATGTATGAATGTGTGCATACATGCATATGTGCATGTATGTATGTGTGAATGCATTCATATTTGTATATACATATGTGTGAAAGCATGAATGTGTGTATCTATGAATGTGTTTATGTGTGAATGCATTAATGTATGTATGTGTGTATGTGTGAATGTGTGTATGAGTGAAGGTGTATGTTTGTGTATGTGTGAATGTGTGTATCTTTGTGTATGTATGTGTGAATGTGTGTATCTTTGTGTGCATGTGTGAATGCATGTATATATGTGTGTATGTGTAATGTGTTTATGTGTGAATGTGTTTCTTTATGTACATTTCTATGTGTGGATGTGTGCATGTATGTGAATGTGTGCACATTTTTGTGTATTTCTCTCATCCATCTCTCTCTATGTATCTTTTTTATCTTTTTAATTTATATAACTGCAATCAAATTTTATTATATGATACTATTTTTTTACTTCACAATCACATTTTGATTGATCAAAGGGAACTCCACCACCTTTTCCTACCAGTCCAAGGATCATTTACTATAAGTAAATCTAACTTTCAATGATATTTTATAGATACATACAACATTCAATGATATTTTATAGATACATACATGAATTCTATATTTTTAATTTATATAGATACTTTTTATGTTTATTATGTACTTGTTATTTTATAATCAGATTTTGATCAATTAGAGGGTACCCCACCACCTCATACCCATGCAATAGCCTCACATGTGCCAACCAATACGATTTATGATGATTTTTACTATCGAGAACATATTATATGTTGGTGCAAACTTTGTTTTGCACGTTTCAAAGACCACTCTTAGAATATGTAGAACATGCAGACGATTATGGTCATTTTGAGTGAGAAGCACTACCAAATTGATGTGACAATGCTTGGGTATGTAATTGATTCCATAAGCTAATTTTATTAATCTATGTTAAAATCAAATATAAGTAATGAAATCATACTATATCAAGAGGAATATTTACTCGGTGATGATATGATGATTGTCCTATTAATAATGCCAATATCCCTTGTACACATCATGAACATGCCATTTATCAATTGTAAGATGAGATTTCTCATAATCCTCTACGTCTTGGTTTTCATATTGAAATGATAAGAAGTTTTGTTGGAGATAGACGTCTACGGAAGCACGCAAACATCACAATGAAGAAGAAGAAGCTTGGAGCACAACACACAATATTGAATGTATTACTAGAGAATTTACAAAGATAAGTAGCTCATTAGGGCAATAGGCGTATATACAACCCGGGGGGAAAAAACCTCCTAAAGAGGGAAAAAAGTGCCCCGATGGTCCTAGTGTGTTCACACACATCATTACCTAAATATATAAAAAAATCCCCCCTGGGAGTGATGCGGTGAGCAAGGAGCTGGCACTCATGTATAAGGAAGTGCCAAGCTATGTGGAAATCACTCCACAAAAGGAAGTAAGCCCAAAGCTTTGTGGAAAGCTTCAAACTTCCCCCTAGGGAGAGCCTTCGTGAAAAGGTTTGCAATGTTCTCCTGCGTGGGCATATATGTCAAGCTGATCTCCCTAGCAGAGAACCTCTCCTTGACATAGTGATAATGCACCTCAATGTGCTTAGTGCGAGCATGGAACACAGGGTTCCTCACAACTGCCAGTGCACTCTGACTGTCTGTGAAGATGGTGGTGGCAGAAGACTGACCAAACCACCAAATCAACCATAAGGCATGCGAGCCACACACTCAACAGTCGCTGTGAAATCTGCCCTATACTCAGTCTCACAACTGGAAGTGGTAAAGTAGGCTGCTTCTTACTCAACCAAGATATACATGAGCTACCAAGCATGAAGCAAAAACCACTAGTGGACACATGAGTGTCATAACAACCAGCCCAATTAGAGTCAGAAAAAGCATGCAAATCTGGCGGTAGTGATCCCCCCTTTGGATAAAACAACCCAAGTATCCAAGTACCACTCAAGTAGCGAAAGATGCACTTAACCCCCTGCCAATGCTTGACTCCTGGGCAATGCATAAACGTGCTCATCTGTGAGACAACAAACTGAATATCTGGCCAAGTGATGCATAAGTAAATCAAGCATCCAACATCCTGCTGATAGAGAACAACATCAAATGCATCTCCAGCATCATGAAGACTCAATTGTAAGCTTGTCTCCATAGGAGTGGCAATAGGCTTACACTCTTCAAGGCCAAAACGCTGCAATAATGTCTCAATATATTTTGTTTGACACAAAGCCATTCCACCATCAACTTGCATAAATTGAATGCCCAAATACGTCAACATAGACAACAATGATCAGAAGCACATCATTAGCACACTTAACATATAAGGTGCTTTTAGTTGGACTATTCTCAAAACCATGTGCAATTAGATAGGCATGTATCTTCTTATACCAAGCACGTGGTGCTTGCTTTAAACCATATACTGTCTTCTTTAATCTGCACACCTGGTTTTCATGCCCTTTTTGCACAAAGCCACGAGGCTGAAAAACATACACTTCTTCATGCAAGTCACCATTCAGAAATGCTAATTTAATATCCAGCTGATGTACATTCCAACCACGATGAGCTGCAAGTGCACAGATGCTACGAATTGTAGTCATCCGGCAAGTAGGTGCAAAGGTCTCATCAAAATCAATGCCTCTTTCCTGTGCATAACCCTTTGCAACAAGTCTAACCTTACACCTATCAATTGTACCATCAGACTTATGCTTCAGCTTGTATGCCCAATTAGTCCCAATGGCCTTCTTGCCAGGAGGCAAGTCACATAAAGACCAAGTAACATTCTTCATTATAGCATCATATTCAGATTGCATAGCAGCCATCCAATTTTCTGAATTTTGTGCTTCATCAAACAAAACATACTCATTTTCATAACAGAGACTAGATGCAGCCATAGCATAGCAATCTCATGCAAAAGAGGCATTATCAGAGCTTGAAGGAGTACGATATGATAGGTGGATCTAATTTGTTGTCATGCAAAGTTTGCACCAGCCATTTTGGCATAGTTTTTGCCTCCTCAATATCAGCTCTCCCATCAACTAGTGCATCATGTAAATTTGCATCAGAAATGGAATGATCTGCATCATCACATGAAACTTGCAAAGGTTGAGAAGTTGCCTCATTGGGACCAGTACTAGACTGTCCACATGCAAAAAGAGGCAGGAAAGTATCATACATGTTTTTGGAGCTAACAGATGTTTCCTTAGTACATGAAAGCAATGGTTGAATAACATCTTCCACAAAAACAACATCACGGCTAACGAGAATGTGTTTAGTCTGTGGATGATATAGACGATAGCCTTTACCTTCAGAACTGTAACCAACAAAAATACATTTTACTGCTTTATCATCTAATTTTTTGCGATGTTGTTTAGGCACTAATGCATATGCCAACCAAAAACATGCAGATAAGCAACAGATGTCTTGTGATCATGCCAAGCCTCATATGGAGTGATAGACTACAACGCTTTAGTGGGACACATGTTAAGTACATATGCTACATACATGACAGCCTCAAGCCAGAAACTATGTGGTAAAGCCTGACTCTTGACCATACACCTCGCCATCTCCATGAGTGACTTGTTCTTTCATTCAACAACTCCATTTTGTTGAGGTGTATATGGCACTGTACACTGGTGTTTTATCCCACGTTCAGCCAGAAATGCATTAAAATTAGAAGACATATATTCCCCCCCTCGAACTCAATGAAGGGTGCCCATTTTACATGCTGACAGATTTTCAGCCAAAACCAAAAATTGTTTGAAGCACATGAACACTTCGAACTTTGCCTTCAATGGATATACCCATGCATGCCTGGAAAAATCATCAAGGAAAGTCACCAAGTAAAGATAATTTCCAAAAGAAGGTGTGTGCATAGGACCACAGACACCACTATGTACAAGCTGCAATTTCTAAGTAGCCTGAACCGAACCATTTGTTAGAAATGAGGAATGCTGCATTTTGCCCAAAATACAGCCTTCACAAACATGTTTTCTAGGTGCCTCAAGTTTGGGCAAAGAGGACACCATTTCTGATTTCTTCAGGCGTAGCAAACTAGCAAAATTCAGATTACCACAGCGTGCATGCCAAAGCTTTGCATCTGACATAGCCTGAGAATCATGTACTGCATATGCCGAATCATTCAGAGATCTTTCATAGTCTATGAGCTTATACAGCCCATGACATAAAATGCTAGAATCAATAATCACATCGCCATTTGACACATCATGGACTGTGCACATATCATCAACAAATTTCACAACTAAGCCAATATTGGCTAATGCAAAAACTGATAACATGTTCTTCTTCATCCTTGGCATAAATAAAGCATCTGAGAAAGTGAAAGAACTACCATCAGTAGTAGTCAAAATGATCTTACCAACTCCCATAACAGGATAAGAGGAGTTGTTTGCGCATGTAATAGTATTCCCTGTAGGGGCAAGCTCGAGTGAAGAGAAGAGACTACACTGCGAGGTATTATGTTTGGTTGCCCCACTGTCAAAATACCAAACATCTGACTCTACTGCAGACATGCACTGCTCATGAGAAGATGGGTCAAAATTATAGACAATAGTAAATGCCCATTCTTCTTCCTGCACAAGCTTAGCAGACTCTGTTTTTGGTGTAGAGGCCTCTACAACAACCATTCTAGCCTCTTTCTTCTTTGCCTCTTTAGCAACCAGTTTTGGACAGTTCTTTATGATATGATCATTCCCTTTACAATACGTGCAAAACAATTTCTGCTTTTCTGATTTCTTCTCATCTTTATCTTCCTTCTTCGAATGTGCAACATTTGCAGATTTCTGTTTACTAGTTGAAGAGCTCTATTTTCCTTTGCCCTTCTGACTAGCGAGGAAAGCTTGATCTACAACACGTATAATGGACCTTTTCTGCCTTGACTGATCTTCCTACAATAGAACAGAGGCTAACTCCACAAATGACAAGGCATTTGGATTGCCTTTCATCATTAAGCGCAGAGTAGAAGCAAAACTTTGATATGAATAAGGAAGACCATTCAAAACGGTCTACACAAGTGAGCTATCTAGTATAACCTCATCAGCAGAAATCAATTGTTCCTTCAAGTCTTTGATCTTTGTTAGAAAACTGTCCATAGAATCACCTTCATTCATGTGCTCACTCTCCAACTGTTTTCGGAGGTAAGCAACACGAGCCTCATTCTTAGCTTGGTACAATGTGGTAAGTGTATCCTAAGCATCCTTAGCTATTCTCCAAGAGCAAATATGAGGAATAATGGCACGTTTGACAGAGAAAGCTATCAATGCATGTGCCTAGGCATCTCTGCCATCCCAACGAATTTGCTTTGTAGTAGGTGCAACAAAAACCACAACACGAACTTGAATATGCAGAATATCATCATCTTCGACACCTTCTGCCTTATCTTCTGTACTTGCAGTTGTAACAGTTGAATGTGTGATAGGATGTTTTTCAACACCCTGCACAATAATCCACAGTCCTTTTGCAACCAATACATGTCGCATCATATAAGCCCATAACAGGTAGTTGGTACCATCCAACTTATCCTCAATAGCCAACATACAGAATACATCATTGCTTTCAGCCATGGCTAGTGACTAAAATACCTTGATGCAGAAAATTGACTGTATCTCAAAAAGTTGAACAGAACTGCCTAGACGAATTGCGCTAGACCTGTAGCAGACTTTGAGACACTTATACTGGCAAACAAAAACTAGTATATACCTTTGGCACAAAAAGACAAAATAGCTTGCACAAGTGCTGCAATAGTGCATTCGGAGGCCAAAACAAGCTCAGATCCCGATTTCGTCACCACATAGCGAAGCTGTTTTGATTTGAAAACACGTTGAGTATGCTCAACAAAATTCGTGCGATTCTGAGACTGCAACCAGAGGAGTGTCGACAACGCTCTAGATGAAGCGACGACCTGCTCTGATACCAATTGTTGGAGATAGGTGTCTGTGGAAGCATGCGAACAACACAATGAAGAAGAAGAAGGTTGGAGCACAACACACAATACTGAATGTATTACTAGAGAATGTACAAAGATAAGTAGCCCATTATGCTTACAACAAAAGAGATGCAAATTATCACCAACAGGATTCAATAAATTTAGATACCTACATGATATGGAGAATCTTATAACAATATGTTACTTTGAATGATAGGAGCTTATTTGGTTCAATGTGATTGAGATAACTTCCTAAAACATGTTCTACCTCTTTTTATTGATGGATGTGCAACAAAAGGAGTACAAAACATGATCTATCATCTTGAATCACTTACTAGGTAATGCTCACTCTTTTGTTTTCACTATATAAGATTATTTGATATCTTTCTATTATAAATTGATTTCTTCATAATGTAATACATAATCCAATAATAGGTGCATTACAAAAAAAGAGATTGATAGACATTCAATCCCATGAAAGAAACATGGATGTATAAAGCTAATTTTCTTCATAGGAAAAATAACTTTCAACTTATTTTTTTAATAATCAAGTGTATTTGTCCATCCATCTTGTGGATAAAATAGAGATTTCTAGAGTGATGTTTTGGATCAAGAGATTTATGGGTATATTGAAAGGTTATGTATGAAAAAAAGCAAAACTAGAAGGATCCATGGAGGGATGGATTCCCAAAGAATGCATGTATTACTTCACTAAATATCTTGAGAGAGTTGATGAAGAAATTACCAATGGATGGACCAACAAATCTTCTTCAAAATTGACAAATGATGTATTATCACGTAAGGAAGTTCCTTTTCAACTAAAAGTGCAAGAGAAATTTGATATTTCTACTTTTCTTGCATATAACTTCAAATGTATAGAAGATTTTGTGATTATAAAATTTGAACCTACAAGGTACAAGATGACAAAACAAGAAATATATACGTAATGCTGATGATAATGAGAATACGTAAATATACTCTTTCATGATTGGGTATACACTCATATGCAATGAGACAATCTCAAATGAGTAGAGAGAGTTAATGATAGGGTCTAAAAAAAAGGTAATAATTTTGGATTAATATTCTTTTCTTGAATGTACACCCATATGTTGGCCTATAAACAGTTTATCATCAAAGTTATGGATTCTTTATGCAAAACTGAGGATTTTAATATTGTTGCTCCTTCCAAGCAATTATCATATGCAATTTCAAAAGACAAAAACCTTATAGACAATGAACTTAGTTACATGAAAATCGTTTTTGGCATTTATGAAATATCATATTTTATTTTCAACTATGTAAAAAGCTATTTTTAATGATAGGATTTATTATTTTCTTAAGTATACTTGATAATAATAATGCGATTTGGCTTTTATACTGATATATTATTTTGAAGGTTGATTGGGTTTGAGTTTAGTATAAAGGTAATAATGCCATAATGAGAAGTGAGTCATCCAAGTTTTGGGTGATTGATTGTTTTAAGATAATGTTTTCTCAAAAGAATATGTTCCCGTGCATATGGACTAAACATTTTTTTAAGAAAAATCTTGATGTTCATCCTTGGTGGCAAGTCATTCATGTTCAACCTAGAGGTAGACCATTTTTTTAACATCGTTACTCTTATAAAGCATTACAAAATTCATGAAGATGATTCATCATTGAATATTGACATATCAGCATGAGAGCGCGAGAAAGAATCATTCTACCTCATCGTAAGAACGTTACTCATAATGACAATAATAATAATCTATGCAATGATTCTACATATAGTGGAAAAATAAGCGATGTAATCCATTGATAGATGAGCTCATTTATGAAAGAACAAATTTAATAATAGAAGAAATGATAGACTTCAATAAAGACAATGAAGACGAAGCTATGATAATTGTTTATCACAATTATGGTGATAATAAAAATACATGACACGATCTTCTTGCAAAATCAATATTCGTGGAAAATTCTAGGTAATTTTCCTAAAATTAATTTTCTCACTTATGTATTTATGTATGCATGTATGTATTAAGTATGTATGCATGCATGTATGTATATATTCATGAACATATCCAATATGTATGCAATATGTATGCATGTTTGCATGCATTTATGCATATATTATGTATGTATGTGTTACCGTTAGTGTCCATGTGAAAGGCCAAATGGCCAACCAGACACTTCTTTGTATATTTTCTTTAATAAAGCATATAGTGGCCTATTCAGCCATAGAATGTATTTTCGACCACATATGTAACACCTAAGAAGTCTCTGTTTGTGATCCCTGCATACTGTGTTTTCCTGTTCTACCTTAATTAATCTTCCTACAATAAAATAGAGAGTAAATCCTCAAATGTTAAGGCATGGATGGCTTTTCATTATCAACCAAAGAGGAGAAGCAAAACTCTGATATGAATATGGAAGACCATTCAGGATAGTCTACACAACTGAATTTTCTGACACGAATTCATCAGTAGAAATCAACAGCTATTTCAAATCTTTGATCTTTGTCGAAAAACTGTCCATAGAATCTCCTTCATTCATATACTTACTTTCCAAGTGTTTTGGGAGGTAAGAATCAGGAGCCTCATTTCTTTCCTAGTACAAAGTGGTAATTGTATCCCAAGCATCCTTTGTTGCTTTGCAAGACCAAATATGAGGGATGTTGGAATGTTTGACAGACAAGGCTATCAATGTATGTGTTTGAACATCCCTACCATCCTAATGAAGTTGCTCTATAGTAGGTGTAGCAAGAACACGAATAGGAATTTGAAGATCTATGTCTTCCATGCCATTTGCATCACCCTCAATAACTATATTTGAAGGTGTAGTACGTCTTTTTTCAACACCTTGTATGATATTCCATAGTACTTTTGCGACACAACATGATGCATCATATATGCCCATACTGGATAATTGGTACCATCTAACTTATCTTCAATAGCCAGCATATAGACTATATCATTGCTTTCAGCCATAGCCATTGACTAAAATAACTTGACGCAAAAAAAATGAATGTATCTCAAAAAGTTGAACGGAACTACCCTGTGAGATCTACTAAACTTGTAGAAACCTGTAAGACTTGTAATGGAAACAAGAACATGTATATATGTTTGGTACTAAATGACAGTAATGCTTGCACGAGCATTGAGAATGTGTGTTCGGAGGTCAAACAAGGTCAGATCCAAATTTTGATACCAGAGAGCAAAGATGTTTTTAACTCCTAATCACCCTGAGTATTCTCACCAACTTTCATGTGATTCTGAGACTGTGATTAGAGAAGTATCAAGGTCACACTAGATGAGGTGGAAACCTACTTTGAAACCAATTGTTGGAATTTTAGGTCACTAAAAGCATGCAAAAAGCACAAGGAAGAAGAAGCTTGGATTATAACACACAGTACTGAATGAATGTACAACCCTGCTTGCTCACATTTGCCTCATGTCTTCTTCAGCTTGGTATATCTCCACACACAAATGCAACATGCCCATGCTAGGATACTTTTAAATTTATTTTTTAAAATGATAATTTAGATTTAATATTTATTATCCTCTAAAATATCGTTTTTATAAAAATTAACCTTTAAGTGGGTTGTTTATTAAAACCTTTATATCTTATTCTCTATTTATCCAAAATCTTACTCCACCCATGAACTTCGGAGGTTTGTTCTAATCAAAATATGATTGCCTTCCTCTCGTGATTTACTCTAACTACAATCTCGTCTCAAATTGCTTCTCCCATCTACATAACATCATACCATTAATTAGAGTACATAACATCATACTAACCATATTGAAAATTTATTGAGGACATACCTAATGTATATGAATAATAATGTTCGATCTATACACACATAGAGGCGAATATTAAATATCCAAAACATATTAACAGACATTATATTATAAAAGCCTCGTCATTTTGGCATAAATAGAATAAAAATGCTCTGCACGTGCATAATACCGAGTGCAATTAAGATAACATGTACATATACATATCTACATCTACACATCTCTAAAACGTATATTCATGTTACATGGTATAAAACTTAGTTATTAGAATCAAAGTATAGAATGTTTAAAATTTTTTTACGATCAATGTGAAACCGTAATAATATATTCGAAAATAAATTGACGCCGATTATGCCACTAATCTTTTATAAAGACAAATTAAGAGGTAATCCATATTTCCATACAATGCTAGTAGCATTCCTCCTTGCCAAGTTGCTCTTCATTTCATTAAGCATGTTCTACATGCATGTTTTCAATGCACCAAATCATGAAGAAACAGAATTCGCATTAGAAACTCGCTACGTTTAATGACCATGAATGCTGTCCTTAACTTATATTGCATCTATAATAAGTATTGAGGCTCCATTCAAACAAAATAAGAAATTGAAATCTTCTTACTTGATTTGATTTTTCACACTCCAGATATGCATATTTACAATTTATGAAACAAGGGCATGCATTTGACACCCACAGTTGATGTATACCATTTTGCTCAAGATATCTGGAAGATTAATCATTTTAAATAAAGACTATGCAATGGTTACACCTTTTGTAGGAAAGTTTTCCATCTCTTCAAGATCAATAATTGAGGAAGCCATGTCAATACCTCAGGAGCAAATATTCTATAAAAAAGCGAAGTGATATACCATCCAGGTACAATCACATATCTTTTTCTTTCACTTGCTGCTTCAACAATCGCAATCGCAGCTGTTTCAGCGGAGATCATAGGCCACCATCGTGGAATGTGTCCCTTGGAAACAGAAAAACCTCATAAGTTATAAGAAATAAACACACACACACACACATATATATATATATATATATATATATATATATATATATATATATATATATATATGTGTTATATATATATATATATATGTGTGGAGAGAGAGATGCATATGTCTGTCATGTATGTTTGTATGTGCATCATGTATATTTGTATGTATGCACATACACACGCACGCGCGCGCGCGCGCACACACACACACATATATATATATATATATATATATATATATATATATATATATATATATATATATATATATATATATATATATATGTGTGTGTGTGGAGAGAGATGCATATGTCTGTCATGTATGTTTGTATGTGCATCATGTATGTTTGTATGTATGCACGCACGCACGCACGCACGCACATATATATATATATATATATATATATATATATATATATATATATATATATATATATATACACTTATAAAGACACACACATACATATACATATACATATACACACAACACTTATAAAGACACACACATATATATATATATATAGAGAGAGAGAAAGAGAGAGAGACATATACATATATATATATAATATATATAGAGAGAGAGATACATATATAGATACATACATATACATGTATTTATATGTACTTTTTTCTATGTATAGAAATGTACTCTCTCTCTCTCTATATATATATATGTATATAGATAGATATATAGATAGATACATATACATAAATAGATACATATAAATGTCTATGTACACCGACGACTTCCATGCACAAAAATTAACTGTAATGTTACACTAAGAATTTAATAAATATAGGCTAATGTTCGCCATAACCGTCCGAACAATATTGTTGCTTGAAGATAGGTTTCCTCTAACTAATTAATTAGAGTCGAGTAATGTGTAATATCAGGAAAAACATATAGAATAGTGTGATAAAATATATTCAAGTGTCTTCATAGTTCAGTTTTCGAATTCCATTCAATTGAGTGTTTCGTCTACAACAATCGCATCGTATTTATTATAGAGCTTCAGTTTCTAAATCTCACAAGCATTGAGGGCCTCTTTTCAGTGTACCTATTTTTGAACACAGCGATGGTAAAGAATTAGGTTATCGTTGTATTAGTTGCCGCCCTTTTTGGAAATATTTGAGAAAATTGTTTTCATCTTATATATTGAACTTCTAAATTTTGTAACAAATGATGCCATAGAGAAAAGATCCTTACAGGAGGTTCCTTTTCCGTCAGTTCTGTCTTTACAAATCCGGGAAAAGCAAGTGTAATGCCTACTTCTTTCCTCAACAACGATTCCACACGCAATGTATCATAGAAATTCACAATTGCACCTTTAGCTGCCTGAAACACAAAGTATAAGAAAACCAGAGTCGGGAAAACATGGCGTATAAACAGAATGTGTTCATGTCAGGAAAACATGGCATATAAACAGAATGTGTTGATGGATCATTGCCATATTCCAAAAGCAAGTGATATAGGGGTAAATAATGGCTCAACAAAGTATTAGACAAGGTTCCTTTTTTTAAGGAAAAGAACTTCTCACTGACATAGATGAGAATTGTTAGACCACAAAACACTTAAATTACTTAAATACATGTTGATGATTTGTTCTTAAGATAGAAAGAACTATGCTAGATAGATAAATGTGAGTGTTGATTATAAATTCAAATACTAGTATATATTGATAACCGAGAAGCCTACAATTCTTAAAATTAAAATACCGATAACTGATTAGATCTAATCAGAAAATAGAAATTTCCATGGCAAATATTTGCATGTCACTGCGTTGAAGGACAAACAAGGCTATGGAATGTACTTACCGTATAGAAGGTAAGATATGGATATGGAATGTATGCTGCAACCGATGAAGTTACAACAATTTGCCCCTTCGTTCGTTGCAAATGCTTCAATGCATGTAATGTAGGATGTATATTTCCCCAGAAGTCCACATTCTACAAAATGTAATCAAAGAACAATAAATCCACAGTGTTTTCAAGATGTAGAACATGTCCTCAATAGAACCATATTAGTGCCAAAAGCATCAGAGTCTCACTTAATCAGCACTTGGGAAAGTACAAAAATTGTATTTAATTCTTGTAGGAAAAGCATATAGAAAGAAATAAACTGAACCTGAAGTATGCTTTTCCTATAATAGGGGTCATTTGGCCATAAGCACTACATGTAAAAATCAGTAACAATTACATGTAGTAGTATAGATATACATATATATACACTTATATGTACAAATATACATACACACATACATATAGGCATAGATATACCCATATGTATACATTTACATTGTAAATGTACATATACAAAGTAATTGTAGATCTACATGCATATACACATACATGCATGATACATTCATATACATATACATATACAGATTCATATACAGATATAGATACATATATAGATACATATATAGATATAGATATACATATAGATACATATATAGATATACATATACAATACATATTTAAATCACAGGTAATAAATGTTCTTTCATGCCATGACCTACCATAACATAACGAAACTCTGAAGGGCTCTCAGCATCTTCAAAGAAACGGCTGATGGTTGTGCCAGCATTGTTGACTAAAATATCCACTGCATGTCATTGGGCATGAATAGTGGGCTGGTTAGTTAACTATGGTTACCTGCGAAGGTAAATTATGATCACATCGATAAGGATAACAAGCTTACAGCGACCGAATGTGGTAACAGTGAAGTTTATCATTTTCTTGCAGTCTTCCTCCCTCGACAAGTCGGCCGGCACGATCTTTGCGTCTTCAGCTCCACGTTCCTTGCATAGCTCTGCAACTTCTCGGAGGAGGTGCTCTCGTCTTGCGACGAGCACCAATTTAGCCCCACGACGACCATACTCCAACGCAATTTGCTGTCGCCAAACATGCCCTTTTCAAATCTATAAGCTCAGAGAGAGAGAGAGAGAGAGAGAGAGAGAGAGAGAGAGAGAGAGAGAGAGAGATTACGAACCCGGCCGATGCCTGACGAGGCACCTGTTACAACGACAACCTTGCCCCGGGAAACAATCGGACCTTTGAAGAACCGAGTCCAGCGCCGGATGAAGCCGGAGAGGGTGTACGCCGAGGGAATGAACGTAAGTAGTAGTGCTCCGAGCAACCATCCGATCACCATAACTATTCGCACCATTTTTCCACACAAGCGCGTCTCCTCGTCTCGCTACTCGATCTCTCGGGTCTGTGCGCTTGTTAGTCTTCGGAGTGAAGATGACAGTGCTGGCTATGGTTGCTGCAACGATTGCTACAGCAGTAGCCCAAAAACTTCAATCACGTGTTCTTAACATGACGATGGCGGATGCGAAAGCATGCAAGGCCTAGATTCTTTCTTCTCACTCGCAAATGCAAAGCCTAGATTCTTTCTTCTCACTCGCAAATCGTGTCCTGCAAAGCTCGAGCTTGTCGTAGAGCTGCATGAAGTCTGCCTCCGCTAATAGTATAGCCTGCATGTACTACACGTCTCTTTTACTCACCTTCTAATCCCCGGTAGACTCATTTGATTTGTACCATATTTGCAATGTGAAATTGATCCATGAAGAAAGCTTTGCTCAAGTCGGAGACTGGGAGGTTCAGCGTTTAACTCTCGGGCTCGATATGTATAGCTTTGGTCAGTTAAACGAGTTGTAATGTTGTAATCTTGTCTAACCCTCGCTTTGTGAGATACAAGGGGTCTCAGAGATACTATGTCTATTCACTTGTATGGTTGCACTTTCAAAGTTAAAGCTCGGGAGAATAGACTTCGGTTGAACCTCCATTTAAAAAACACTCTGCCATCTAATTGCCGCTACATATGTTGTATATGCAGATAGTCGGCATATCACCACTCCTGCCATTTTATCAGTTTCCCAGAAATTAACTCATTTCATCACTAAATCGTATAATATGCATAAAATGGTGTGATGCTCAAACCACTACCAAATTCTCATTTGAGCGTATTTTCACATGATTTATTCTTATTTGAGCATATTTTTATACGATTTAAACTTTGTGAATGATTTGACATTCACTTCATTAATGAAGTCATGGAGAATATATTAGATGAGTTTTAGTTGTGCACAACAAATCGGCCTCATATAGTCCTCAAGCTAATGAATAAGCTGAGAGCACAAATAAATTCATGTATACAGTGGTTACAAAACTAATCAATAATCATCAATGAAATTGAGATAAACTATTGCTTTATGCAATCTGAACCTATTGAATTGCTTAGAAAATTGATTTATATTGAATAAAGTACTATGCCAACAGTGTTCAAAGCAATTCAAGGATCATGAGAACTTTATAATGCTTTAACATGCAAGATGCAAAGCAAGTTTGAATGATGGTATTTCATAGAAATTTTGCATCAATAAGTAACATACAAGCCAATGCAGAGCCAAAAGAGGGAGAGACATAGAGGCGGCGAAGCACCTTAGGGTGATGCCACACGATTAGAAAACTATTAGGAAAAACAAAATTTTTCATATATAAATGTGGTTATATGCCATCTCACACAACATAGCTTCTTACAATTCTCCTCCTGAAATGTATGCGTATATACAATGCGAAAAATGAAACATAGAGAAAACTTATATTCTCTTTATTTTTTTTTATCCTTGTTTAAAATACGAATACATAAAATATATGCGTGTATACAATTATAAATATGAAAAATGAAATAAAAATTATCCTCTTTATTTTTAATGCTTCTTCATAATGCAAATACTTCTCTTTTAGTAGATCTTTTTGTGAAAATACTCACTACCTTCTTCTTTTTAGACTCAACAAAGCATAACACCTATCTTCTTTTTTTGAGAGTACAATGAATTGAAAGATACACAGCCGACCTCGTAAGGTAGAGGCACCCATCTTGGGGAACTCTGAGGCATCCAGCCCTAGGCGGGACTTGAACCCTGGCCATCCAACGAGCGTGGTTTAACGGATGTGCCTCATAACACCTATCCTTGGGTGACTGTTCACGGATAAAATTCACCTATTCTTATGTGACTTCTCATGGGCAAAATGATGAAGAATCTTGATGTGCTTCAACCCTGTATAGTAATTCAAATTCATGGCGAACAGGATACTACCGACGGTGCAATAATAAACAACTTTGGTACTCAATAATACAAAAATTGATTGGTTTTTGCTGCGCAACAAAAGTATTAAACAATTTATAATTCCGTCACACTATGTAGAATCTAATTTCAAGAATTATCTCATTAAAATTAGAATTTGGTAGATTTTCAATTATTCTAAGAAGGTTTTAAATGATCTTATTTTTTTTAATACAAATTGGTATAATCGCTAAAGAGATACTCAAGATGCATCCTATAATAATTTTGGAACCCAAGGAATGCAAGATTGAGCATGTGATTCACTTCATTGTCTCCCTTTTGCACATACACATACAAACATCTAGAACTATGCTAAATTCGTAAAGTCTCTCCAACCACATAAAATCATTTTCAACCAATTTCAAGTATCTAAAATGAAATTATATTTCCCTAGATTGGGATGATTTTCTAAATATTTTCGGGGCATGCTTCCATTTGCTTTGACTTGAAATTTGAACACTCCCTCTCCAGATCTAGAATCTCTATGTTCCCTACCTTTAGATGATGCTAATTGTTATCTCTACCTATTTGGTAGTTGTTTAACTCCTATGAAGCTTCCGTGCACTTCAGTATGCTTGCTTCTTACATGGATTAACTTCTTAAGCCGCATGATCTCACATGTACGTAGCTCTAGACCTCTATAATTTAACATTGAAGAAGAAACATCTATTTTTGGTTTTTTACTTGATCATGAATAAACTATGAAAGGATTAAGATCACAAATGCTAAGTCCCCTTTTTTCACTATGACATAAATAAAAAAGAAATAATCATTTTATGGATTGTGTTTTGTTCTATTTACCTATTTTTAAGTATTATTAGCTTGAAATTAGTTTGTTAAATCCATCTCAGATAATCACATCTTGGTAATTTAGCATCTCATTAATCATGTGTAGCCTTTCAAGGTCCCCATATGAGGAGGATCCATGATGGAAATCATTAGATCACATGATACCTAGTTTAATAACTACAACGGGGTCTTCTAGAATTCAATATACAATGATTGTCAAAATGTGTTACAAGGTAACTTAAAGAAGCCTAAAGCCAAGTTAAGTATAAATTTATCAAGGGAATATTTTAGAATAGTGGTTGAAACTGATGGATGTGGATGGGGAGATCTGTAGTTCAGAATCCTTGAGCAGTATGGGAGTGTATTTTGCCAAAGACCATCTAAAGTCTTTTGAAGCATCCACTTCATTTTAAGGAAGTGAAATAGAACACATGATATATCGTCTACTCATGGACTAGAGAGAACATGGACATGTGGATGAAGTTGCGAGACTTCATCCAACCAAATGGAGAGAATTTATGTTTCTAATCTCAATCACCAAGATATATAGAGGGCTAGCTTGGGAGGAAATTCATCTTTCTAGCTTAAGAGTACATGAAACTTAGGCTTTGTATAGCACTAGTATAAGAGTTTTACATAATTGAGGATGGGAACCTTTGTCTCCCTCTATATAAGAGTTTTTTATGATCAAAAGAGACTATCTAGTGAGCACTTTTGAACCCTTTTGGGGGCTTTAAGAAGTTCATCTAGACATCTCTAATCTCCAATCCAAGAAACTTATTAAATCTTGCTCAAGTACTACAAAAATCTCTGTCCCTCAATGTCATTCTTTGTGGGGACTTTAATATGGTGGAGGCTCATTCTAACAGATGGGGAAATAGAGGGTGTGTGAGTATTGGTCATGAGAACGATGTCATGGACCAAGTCAAGCTCCACCTTGATCTGGTGGAGATGAAAGACAAGATTGGTTTCTCTTGCTCGAACCTCTAGTTTGGAGTCGACTTGAGGAAAGCTAGAATTCCGAGGAGCTATATTGCATAGAATATAATCAATAAGTGGGGCCTCCCTCCCTCTCCAAATGTGTGAACCTATTTGTCTTTGATCATTCCCCAATTGTGCTTACCTTCAAGCTCGTCACCAATCTCAAGAAAGCCCCTTGGTTTCATGCCAATCTGACAACCTTCTCTTTCCCCTTGGTCTAGTAGGAGATTAATCCTCCTTGGATCTGGGCCTTTGCCACCCGCTCCTCACCGGCAAAGTGTTGGAGGATGGCGGTCATGAAGACACCACGCATCTTTGTCATGAATCAGAAGAATCTTCAAAACATTCATCAAGTTATAAGGGAAAAGTTTTATCTAAGGCCGAGGCATCTTGAGGAGCAAGTAAACATAGGTCACTCTTAATACCAGATAGGGCTTCAGAAAATCAAATGCATGTTGAGATACAGAGAAGAAATTCAAAGAAAGAATCTACATACTTCAAAGATTGGTGGGTACTAAGGGTAGACAAACCTACCAAAGAGATGTGTGGCCTCCTCAAGAAGAAAAAAATCCAAGGAAGAGATCCCTCTCATGATGGAAATCAATGGGGTTGAGTGCAAGATGGATGAAGAAAATAGATCGTTGATTTTCAATCACTTTACCCAGTTTTAAGAGGTTTCGACACCTCTTTCTCCTCACAAGCATGATTGCATGGAAGCCATCTCTACGTTAAGAACCAAAACAATTCCACAAAATATGAAGCCTCTTCTTGAAGCTCCCATTTTGGATGATAAGATTCTTGAAGTCATTGATTTACTTCCTAATGACAAAAACGCGGGGCTAGATGGCCTTGCCAATGAGTTTTTCAAGATCTTCAAGTACGTGGTGACTACTCCATTACATTTGGTGTGGCAAGATGTTGTTTCTTTTGGTGCACTACCCAAATGTCTCAATGAAGGCATTATCAAGCTTATTCACAAAAAAGTAGCAAAATTAGGATAAAAAATTGGCATCCAATTATGATGTTTTAAATAGGTTACAAGATCCTTGATAAAGTTTTTGCTAATGGAATCTCTTGTCACTTACAAAACTCGATTATTGAGGATAAAAGGGTTCATCAAGGGGGAGGTCCATCCTTGAGGCTATCATTAATGTTTAGGAAGGTGTGGTTTTTGCTGAAGAGTCTTCTCAAGATGTTCTATTCCTTAAGATTCACTTCGACAAAGCGTATGATAGTGTAGGATTTCATTCTCCAAGCTCTGAAAGACCTAGGCTGTGGTAAAAAATTTGTTAAGATGACCTCAACATTTCTAGAAAATGCATCAGTTTAGATAAACATCAGTGGCCAACTTTCTCAGGCTATTCAATTAAAACGTTATATCAAGCAATGATGCCCCTTGGCCCCTCTTCTCTTTGTGATAGCTATCAATGGTATCCATTGCCATGTTAAACATCATGCATGTTTAGGTCTTATTCAAGGCCTCTTTCTTTCCCTCAATCAAGACCAGATGATCATGAGACTCTTTTTCAATGTCACAAATGCATTTGTGCATAAAAATCTGAACAGCATTGATAACCTTAAAAAATAAACCACTCTAAAACTGCTTTCAGGACCATTATTGGGAATTCACCTCAAAGTTTGGTTGAGCATGGCTGTTAGTTGATCTTGAGGGGAAAAATCTTATGGATGTTAGGCATCTTGATGGAATTTGATGTTTCAATGGTTCATCGATGGAACTCCGCTCTTTCTAAGTTGGATAACAAGTTGGCTTAAAGGAAAGGTATGCATATCAATCTAGCACGGAGAGCCATGGTGGTTAACACGTTCCTTCTTTCTTTGATTATTTACTTTCTCTCTCTCTAGAGATTGAAGGACCAAGATATTATCAAATTGGAAAGAATTTGCAAAAACTTTCTTTGGATGAGAGCCCCTAATAGAAGGGATGTCCCCAAAATTAAATGAGCTACTTGTCAGGGGAGCACTCGATTGTGCTCTCCGGCTACACTAGACAAGATTTCGAAAATACACTTATGATTACAAGAACACCCACAAAGGGAAAACAATACAAGAATACGTCTTCACCCTTCTTTGGTGCAAAGTAAGATCTTCTTGAAAAGGCATCTGATTGGCACTGTTGACATCCTATACGATATGTGATGACAAAGTTGAACCTCGATAAAAAGTTACTCCATCGAGATTGCCTTCTGTTGAGGATGCAGGTGGTCATAAAATACTCTAGGTTCTTGTGATCTATATACCTGCTAAATTTATGAGCTTCTCCTTCTAGATGGTGATGCCAGGTATCAAACACGTCCACTATGGCAAGAAGTTATTTATCATGAATTTCATGATTAATTTCTAGAGGGGAAAATTTCCTTGAATGATATGCAATTGGATGTAGGTGTCCATCATCTCCATATTGGGAAAGAATGGCCCCTAGGGCAAAGTCTAATGCATCTGCCTCTAGGAAGAAGGGCTTATTGGAATCAGGATGAACTAGAATTGGAGCAGTAGTGAATGCTGATTTCAAGGTCTGAAAAGCTTTTTTTGATTCTTCAGTCCATGAGAATTCGGAGTTCCATGTAAGCTTGCTAAGAGGTGTTACTATCTTGGAGTAATTTATGATGAATATCCTGTAGAAATTGGCAAACCCCAGAACACATTATACATCTCGAACACATGAAGGTGGTTGCCAATCAAGCATTATCTTAATCTTCTTAGGGTCCATAAAAATTCCTTTATTTGATACAATGTACCCTAAAAATTCCACTTCTATCTTATGGAAAGAGCACTTCTCCAATTTTGCATATAATCCTTTTTCTCTTAGTTTCTCTAGGACTATCTTTACATGACATTCATGATCCTCTAGATTTTTGGAGAATATCAAGATATAATCAAGATACATTACCACAAAGTCATCTAAACACTCTCGAAAGATATCATTCATCATATTTTGAAAGATAGCTAGAGCATTTGTGAGACCAAATGTCATAACTACATACTCAAAGTGCCCATACCTTGTTCAAAATGTTATCTTCCGTTCATCTCCTTGTCTAATCCTCACAAGGTTGTAAGCTCCTGGAAGGTCAATCTTTGTGAAGAGCTTTGCTTTTCCATGCGTTCTAAGAGCTCTGATATGAGTGGTAGAGGGTATTTGTTCTTTATAGTGACTTTATTCAAATCACGATAGTCTACACACATCCTAAGAGTCCCATCCTTCTTTTTTACAAATAAAATAGGAGCTCCAGCTAGAGACTTTGAGTGTTTGATAAACCCCTTTGCTAGATTCTCATCAATGTTCTTGCATAGTTCTGTAAGTTCTTGTGAAGATGGTATGTAGATTGGTCCTAAGGGTGGTTCTGCTCCTTCTTGAAGATCTATGGGATGTTGAAAGTTTTTCAAGCTCAAGATTGTGGGAACATGCCCCAAATTGAACCTTCCACATCATCCACAATCAAAGGAGGCTGATTTCCACAAGTTGGAGGCATCCAATTATGCCCATAATGGAAAGAAGTTGATTAGAGAAGATTTAGCTCACCTCTTGTTGTGATTGGACCTCACTTTTGACATGTATATGCTTTTGATTGGTTAAAAAGGTTAGTATGTGGTCTTTAAAACCTCTAATGAGTTGTATTATGACTTAGAGTCGTGGAAATACATGCCCAAGCTGCCCCCAACAACACCCCCTACTAGCTGTTCTCTGCATATTTTGCAGAAATTTCACTTTTACACACTCTATCTATCTAGATGTTTTTTGCAGACCCCCGGTCTTGTAATTGTTGTTTCTCCTTCATCCGGAATCCATTTGCAATGATTTTTGTCTTGTTGGAAAGATTGTAAATTCTACTTTGTCTGGTATAAGTCTCGGGTTCAGTGCCTACACATGTGCAGAGAAATTTCCAGAACAGTGTCAGTATAGTTAGCTCATACTCTGTGAAGAGATCAAGTTATCTATTTTTTTTGCAGCTGGTTGAGGCATCATCCAGTGTTCAAATGGAGTGATTTTACTCTCATTGAAAGATCATAGAGTCTAGTTTAAGCCTAAAAAATTTCATTCTCAGTCTCTTTATATACTTAGAGAAACTCAGAAAATACAGAGCCTATGTCTGAAAAATTTCAGCATCCTAGGAGGGTTCATTTGCTTTTGTTGTGCACATAGGAGTGTTTATCCTCCAATAGTGGTATCAGAGCTATAAGTGGAGTATCAAAGAGAGAAGAAGGAGCTACTGAAGTTAAGTAAAGAATTCATCAAAGTTTGAAGGAAGGAAGCAAAGAACGGGCACGTCAACAACAAGGGGAAGCAAATACATCATCAAATCAAAGACAAAGCTTCGTCAAGAGGAGTAGCTATATTTTTTGAGGTAAAAGCCATCTTTTTCAACTTCATTACATCAAGGGGAAGGTTCAAGAGAGCTAGGAGGCACCATGGCTGATCTCAATGCTCAGATTGAGAAGCTCAAAAAAGGAAACTACCAACCATGGCGATTTAGAATAAGCAATTTTTTGATGGGGAAAGGTTTGTGGGGACTTGTGAGTGGTGGAGAGCCAAAACCCTACATAGATGAGGTAAATCCAACCAATGACCAGAGAAGAGCAGTAAGAGAGTGGGATGAAAGGGACAAAAGGGTCATTTTCATTTTATCTCAGCATATTAACAACTCTATGGTAGGGCATATTCAAGATTTGGATACATCGAAGAAGGTGTGGGAGTGCTTGGAGAGATTGTACTGAACCTCCACAAAAGCTAGAAAAATTCAGCTCAAGAATGAGCTAAATAATCTTAGGAAAAGCCCCTCTCAAGGTGCTAATGATTACATATTAAATGTTAAAGAGCTTGCAGATGCACTAGGGTCAATCGGTTGTGCCCTAGATGATGACGATCTTGTCGCCCACACCCTAAATGGACTTAGGGATGATGAAAAATGGAGGGCTTTCACAACTTCAGTGTATGTAAAGGACTCTCTTCCTGATTTTGATCAACTAATCACTCTCATGGTGACAGAGGAGATGAACCTTGGTGGTCATGATGCCAAGGATAGCCAAGGGCAATTGTTGTATGCAGGTAGAGGAAGAGGAAGACACAACCGAGGTGCTACAAGAGGAAGAGGAAGATATCAAAGCAACCAAGGAGGTCAAGGACAACAAGAAAATGCAGGTCAAAGAGCCACAAATAGAGGAAGAGGTGCAAGATTTGGTGGAAGAGCACAACCCACTTCAAATGGATGCTTTGTATGCGGTAAGCCCGGTCATTTTGCAAATGAATGCTCTGATAGAGCTCAAAGACAAGGGAATCAAAGCAACAACAACAATTATAGAGGGCAAGGTAATTATGCAAACACATCATCCAGCCAAGGGAATGATTATTTACTTGCCATGAGGTATGGTGAAGATACAACTCAAGCTAGTGAAGATGTATGGTATGTAGACAGTGGATGTAGCAATCATATGTCATGTCGAAAGGATCTTTTTAGTAATTTGCAGGTCCCAAAGCATCAAGGGCATGTGGAAACATGTGATAACTCAGAGAATACCATTCAACATGTGGGAGATATCAGTTTGGAAGGAAATCAAAGAGCAAAGTGCTTATCAGAGGTATTACATGTCCCTACTATTACCAAAAACTTGATTTCGGTAGGCCAAATGGTAGAAAAAGGTTATCAAGTTAGGTTCAATGAAAGAGGATGTTTTGTTGAGGATCCAAGGGCAGGTTTCAAGCTCATTGCAAAAGGAAAGAAGCAAGGGAGAATGTTCACAATGGACATAAATCAGCCACACCATTCAATGTATGTCACATATGGAGACAAGAGGATAGCAAATTTGGATCTATGGCATAAACAAATAAGTCACATCAACCTACAAAAGCTCAAGGACATGCAAAGGAGGAGCTTGGTAAGAGGCCTACCAAATTTTACATCTAAAATGTTGCATGAAATTTGTGTAGCTTGCCAACAAGGAAAACAATCAAGGTTGCCCTTCAAGAAGAGTACAGATGTAAGTGCAAATGTTTTAGACCTCATTCACACAGATGTTTGGGGCCCAACAAGAGAAGCATCCCTTGCTGGAAATAGGTATTTTGTAACCTTCATTGATGACTTTTCAAGGAAAGTGTGGTTGTATTGCATTAGAAACAAATCAGATGTGTTCCACTACTTCAAGAATTTCAAAGCACAGGTGGAGAAGGAATCTGGCAAGTTTATCAAAACTTTGAGATCCGATGGAGGGGGAGAGTACTTCTCCCATGAATTTTTTGAATTTTTGCAGGTCAATGGCATCAAAAGACAATTTACATGCAGGTATACCCCTCAACAAAATGGGGTAGCAGAGAAAAAGAACAGACACATAGCAAAGGTAGCAAGGTGTATGCTCAACGAAATGAATATGCCGCATTGTTATTGGGGAGAGGCTACATATACAGCCACATACATCATGAATAGATGTCCTACATTAGGTATACATCATCTAACCCCTGAGGAAGCATGGAGTGGAAGAAAACCTTGCATTTCACATCTTAGAATCTTTGGTTGTATATGCTATGTACATGTACCTCAAGAGTTGAGGTCAAAGTTAGATGCCAAATCTGAAAGGTGTATTTTTTTGGGATATTCTATGGAACAAAAGGGGTATAAATGCTATAATCCTATCACCAAGGAGCTGAAGGTAAGTAGGGATGTTGTCTTTGATGAATTGAAGCCTTGGTATGCATGCACAAGTCCATTGCAGGTTGAAGACATAGGTGAGACAGATTTGAAGAATGATGATAGAGTTCAAGAAAGCATGGATTTAAGTGGTCCAAGCAACTCATGCAACACAAGGGCACCCTCACCATGGAGTGGAAGGCTTAGGGAAAGAGAGACCAGCTCTGAGGAAAGCAAAGTCAAAGGCAAAGAGAATATTTTAGTTGAAGAAGGAAGCTATGTGGACGAGAGCATGTTGGAAGATGAAGAGATAGAAGAAATTCAAAACTCAAGGAGTGGCGAAACAAAGAAAGAAGATGGCAAACACACCTAAAGGAAGTGAAAGAAGGTCATCAAGAGTAAGATATCCAGTACAAAGGTTAACATATGATAATTTCATTGCAAAGCATTATGCATACATGACTCAGGTAATCAAGGAAAAAGTACCAACTAGTTATGAAGAAGCTAAGGATTGCAAGGAATGTCAAGAGGCAATGAAGGAAGAGCTCAAAGAACTTGATGAGAACCATACTTGGAGCTTGGTACCAGCTCAAGAAGGCATGAAGGTGATAGGTAATAAGTGGGTTTACAAAATTAAAAGAAATTTAGATGGTTCCATTGCTAGGTACAAAGCAAGGTTGGTGGCGAAAGGCTTCTCCCAAAGCTATGGGATAGATTATGATGACTTTTAGCCCCATAGCCAAGATGCAAACAATTAGGACTTTGATTGCAATGGCCATATCAAGGAAATGGAGCTTATATCAGTTGGATGTGAAGAATGCCTTCCTCAATGGAGAGCTTGAAGAAGTAGTCTACATGAGCCAACCACAAGGATTTGCTAGTATGAGGTACCCAAATCATGTTTGCAAGCTAAGGAAAGCATTATATGGACTAAAGCAAGCCCCAAGGGCCTGGAATCAGAGGTTAGTGGATTATTTATCAAGTTGTGGATACAAAGAAAGTGTTGCAGATCCATCACTTTACATGAAGAAGCAAGGAGACAAGATGGTATACATATGCATCTATGTGGACGATTTGATCATCACAAGAAGTGATATTGCAGGTATTAAAGATATCAATTCAAAGCTAGGAAAGGAGTTCAAGATATATGATCTTGGAACACTAAAATACTTCTTGGGAATAGAGGTAATCTATGCACACAATGGCATCTTCTTGATTCAAAGAAGATACTTGTTGGATGTGCTATACAGGTTTGGTATGAGTGGTTGTAAGTCACTTTCTCAGCCCATGGAGCCCAATACAAAGTTGGTTACAGGTCAAGGAGAGGCTATACAAGATATTACACTATATAGAAGCATAATTGGTTCACTAATTTATGCTACATTCACTAGACCTGATCTTGCATATGTAGTAGGTGTTCTCTCTTAATTTTTGCATGCACCTACTCATGATCATCTCATGGCGGCAAGAAAGGTGCTTCGTTACATCAAGCACACCATCAAC
Source organism: Ceratopteris richardii (assembly GCA_020310875.1). NCBI lineage: Eukaryota > Viridiplantae > Streptophyta > Polypodiopsida > Polypodiales > Pteridaceae > Ceratopteris > Ceratopteris richardii. The sequence goes on along the minus strand of CM035416.1, from coordinate 109,851,816 downwards.
CAAGGTCTATTTTACTCATATGATGCTGATCTAAGTGTCAAAGGATATAGTGATGCTGATTGGGCAGGTAGCAAGGATGATCGAAGGAGTACATCGGGTTATGTTTTCATGATAGGTACAAAAGTGATCTCTTGGAGCTCTAACAAGCAACCCATTGTTGCTCTTTCATCCACAGAGGCTGAGTACAGGGGTTTAGCATTGGCTACATGTGAGCTATTATGGCTTAAGAAGCTACTTAAGGACTTGGAAGTAGAAGTGGAGGAGTTTCCTCTTTATGGAGACAACATTTCAAGCATCTATCTAGCTAACAATCCCATGTTTCATGCAAGGAGCAAGCACATAGAGGTTCATTACCATTTCGTTAGAGAAAAGGTGATGGCAAAAGAGCTAGATATAAGGTATGTGAACACTAAAATGCAGGTTTTAGACATGATGAAAAAGTTTTTTGAAGGTACAAAGCTTGGAGGATTCAAGGAAGCAATCAACATAAGAGACATAGGCTGAAGCAACGAAGGAAAAGACTTGAGCTTGAGGGGGAGTGTTGAAAGTTTTTCAAGCTCAAGATTGTGGGAACATGCCCCAAATTGAACCTTCCACATCATCCACAATCAAAGGAGGCTGATTTCCATGAGTTGGAGGCATCCAATTATGCCCATAATGGAAAGACGTTGATTAGAGAAGATTTAGCTCACCTCTTGTTGTGATTGGACCTCACTTTTGACATGTATATGCTTTTGATTGGTTAAAAAGGTTAGTATGTGGTCTTTAAAACCTCTAATGAGTTGTATTATGACTTAGAGTCGTGGAAATACGTGCCCAAGCTGCCCCCTTGCTTAACCACACCCCCTACTAGCTGTTCTCTGCATATTTTGTAGAAATTTCACTTTTACACACTCTATCTATCTAGATGTTTTTGGCGGACCCCCCGGTCTTGTAATTGTTGTTTCTCCTTCATCCGGAATCCATTTGCAATGATTTTTGTCTTGTTGGAAAGCTTATAAGTCTACTTTTTTTGGTATAAGTCTCGGGTTCAGTGCCTGCACATGTGCAGAGAAATGTCCAGAACAGTGTCAGTCTAGTTAGCTCATACTCTGTGAAGAGATCAAGTTATCTGTTTTGTTGCAGCTGGTTGAGGCATCATCCAGTGTCCAATATGGAGTGATTTTAATGTCATTTGAAATATCTTAGAGTCTAGTTCAAGCCTGCAAAATTCCATTATCAGTCTCTGCATATACTCAGAGAAACTCAGAAAATACAGAGCCTATGTCTGAAAAATTTCAGGATCCTAGGAGGGTTCATTTGCTTTTGTTGTGCACATAGGAGTGTTTATCCTCCAACATGGGACAATCATAAAGTCTATGTTCTGGGAGAAAATCTCCATTCTTCTTTTCAAACACATCTTCAAAGCCTTTGTACTGATTGGGTAGCTACACTGGATCATCTTTCTTGGATTCTTGAGTTGGTACATTCCAATGATAACTAGATGTACTGGGCTCAATATTACATTGAAACATATGTGGGATTCATGGTCACAAAGGGGTACTCTTAATGGTGTGGTTTCCATGGTTATATTCCCAAATGTTAGAGGCCATCCATCTACTACTTCAACTACTACTGGTTTGTTCTTTTGACGTATAGGAATTCCATGTTTCTTAACTAATCTTTCATCAATGAAACATGAGGAGGCTCCTGAATCTACTAGGGCCATAAGGAAAAGGGTCTTCTTGGGCATGATTAACTTGAGAGGTGTAAGACATGTTTCTATGGGTGTAGCTGGAATTATGAGACCCTTTCTTATATCATGGTCCGGTTGTATGGTCTCTTTTACAACTGGACTTCCTTGTTTCCCTACTCTACGAGGGTGGTTGCAACTCTAGAGTTTGTTCTCTTGTTGGGAAATTTAACTGCAATATGCTTAGGGTTTCCACAATAGAGGCATAAATTGTTCTCTCCTTCTCTGTTTCTCTTGTGGTGTTAGAGCTTGGAACCTAGTTACATCTATTTGCATAAGTTTAGGCATAGACTCATCTTTAGGAGTGAGATGGAAGGGTTTCCATTGGCGAGGTCTTCCTTCTACTTAATTTTCTTGTTTTCTTTCAAAAATTTGATTATCACATTGAATAGCTTGCATGATGTATTCATTCAATGTCTTAACCTGTGGCATCGTGAGCAGAAGGTCCTTCACATCATCTCTTAAACCCCATCTAAATTGTCTTATGAAATAATATTCATGCCAAGTGAGATCACATATCGACTACCTAAATTCTGATTCATAGGTAGAGGCAGGGTTGTTACCTTGATGTAACTTCCGAAGTTTTGTTTTTGCCACTCCACTTGTGTCTACATCTCCAAATGTGGCAGTGAGTTCTCGAAGAAACCCATCATAGTCCTGAAGTACTTCCATGTTCTTCTCCAAGATTGGGGCAAACCCTGATAATGCTTGGCCACAGAGCAAGGTTCCAATAAACCCGACCTTGGATGTCTCGTTAGGATATCTATTAGATTGCATATGGATGTACAGTTTGTATTGCTGGAGAAATCTGTGAAACTTTGTGCGATCCCCATCGAACGTTTCTGGCATGTAGATCTTGGGTTCCCTCATGAAGGATGTACTAGGCCATTGATTTGATTGCATACTCCCTTTATTTGTTTGAAGACTCCCGATTCATTCTTGTAATTCTTGGAGGAGTGCACCTATATGCACTAGATGTCCTATCTTGACTTGTGTCTGTCAATGAGTTAGGTCCTCGACTTGTTGCTAGAGACTCTGAAGTGATTCCATAATCTATTCATAAGCATTCTCCATGATGCTTGGTCTTGGATAGACGCTAGTCTTGCCAAAATATCATGGGGGCACTAGATTGTGCTCTTTGACTACACTAAACAAGATTTCAGAAACACTTATGATTACAAGAAAACACACACACAGGGAAAACAATACAGGAATATGTGACTTATACAAGACGTCCCACAACCCGAGACTGATAGGTATGGATAACTTGACTAGAGATGATACAGGAGATCCCACAAGCTCGGATCCTAATTATGAAACAAGATATCTCAATTACAAGAACTCCCTTCTGGGAGATGAACTAGATGTACTATGAGATTACAAGAGGACAAGACAGGATGTCCAAGAACTAGACTAGACAAGACTAGAACAAGGAACAAGACAAGAATTGGAACAGGAACTTGGAGAGCACTTACTTGGTGGTCATGACTCCTTGAGCTCCCAAGACTGGTTTTGGCAAGACTGATTATGAATATGGCGAACCCCTCCTTATATAGGTTTTCAAGGGTGGTTACGAGTTGATGATGTCAGCAAATCGATGAGGACCTCAAAATGTCAGAATTTAGCAAATAGACAGTCCATCTTAGGGTTTTGGCACATTTTGAATGCAATGGAAGGATTTGTATCTCCTAATTCTGAACCAACCATGAGATATAGGATTCTCATGGAATCTAAGGTTCAAGATGGTTTGCTTTGTTCATGACACTACTTGCATAAGCCAAAAATATCATGGTGGTTTGGGGATTCTAGACATTGAAGGAATGAACAATAAATTAGTGGCCAAATGGATAATTAAAGCTTGGAGCAACACGGATGCCCCTTGGGCCAAAGTAATTTTTAGAAACAAGAGAACTCTTAGGCTTATGGGCCTTCTAGGGTGGAAGGTTCTGGATCCTCTCACTCTTTTGTTCTCCCCCTATCAGGTGAATCCCAAAGGCTTGAGCTTAGTTTGCACCATTTGGAAGATTTGGAACAAGGTACAATCATAATGGAAGGAAATCACAATGAAATGAAAAGTGGTTGCTATGCCTACTAAGGTAAGATCCAAATGTAAACTAGCACTTTACAATCCAATCCTCAATGTACTCATGAAGCATACAAGCCTCTTGCTAGCACTCAACTCTCGTAGATTCCCTTCACTTGTCCATCCTCTATGAGAAGACTAGAGCCTCCTATCTAACTCAATGACTGAGTTGTTGAAGCTTGTGTGGCAACACACTTCACTCAAGTATCCTCACTCTTCTCTGAGTGTGTCAAGGTCCCTCCTCTATGAGCTATGATCTCTGATGTATCACATATGGTATGTACTCGAATTCCCTTCCTTATATAATTTGTTTTGTCAATTGGTTACTTCACTACTCTGTCTCCTCTATTCTCACTTTTGAGGTATTTTACGAAGTCTGATACTTTGCCAAATCTGGTACTCTGGTCTCCACTCTCTTTCTCTTTTCACTTTGTCTCCACTCCCTTATTTTTCTTAGCCACTTTTGGTGGGACCTTCTCTTTAAGTTTCAAGTGATCCCAACCTTGGAAGAATTTGAGATCTACCTCAAATGAAACTAAGAAATTGGTCATATCTAGAAAATTAGTCCATGGACCAATTTGCAAAATTGGTCTCTTACACTGCGGTCTACAACGACCCTTATTCTAACCATTACTTTTCTAACAATAGAACCTTCTACACAGGTTTATTTACAAGCTAAATAATAATTATTCGGATTATTGATATCCGCCCTTTCACGCCTTGCACGCTCCTCACGAACCTTCAGCTGCTATATCAGAAACATCAGACACACATTAATACATTAATACATTAATAATATAACACTTTAACAATGCATTGTTCAATAATATACAACATGCCTCTCAGTTGACAAGCAACTGATCTCAATTGATAAAATAATTTAACACTCTAACAATTACAATGCATTGTTCAACATATGCCATGTTACATTCCAACAATAACAATGCATTGTTCAACATATTCCATGTTACAATCCAACAATGCATTGGCCAACATATTCCATGTTACAATCCAACAATGCATTGGCCAACATATTCCATGTTACAATCCAACAATGCATTGTTCAACATATTCCATAAGTTATAACATGCCCCTCAATTGAAAAAGCAACTGACCTCAGTTGATAAAATAATAAACATGGATGGCCAGTCACATGTTTCATCACTGAATAAAAAAAATAGGCATGTGCCATGTAAAAACACATGCATGGAAATGTTCTTGGAGGTGTTATTTTTTACGAAAAATAATTTCAAAAGGTGCACGACCAGTAGTGGTGTGTGCAATGTTATTGTAAGCAAATTGAAGCAATGGCAACTTTTCATCCCAGTTATTATGGTTATCTAATGAATAACAATGCAATAAATCAAGTATAGTATTGTTTGTAGCCTCACTTTGTCCATTACTTGCAGGTTGAAATGCAGAACTAAAATCTATTTTAGAACCAAAATGTTGAAATAAGGCAACCCAAAAATGTTTACAAAATCTAACATCACGATCAGATAACATTACTTTAGGAAATCCATGATGTGGGAAAATGCATTTAATGAATAATTTTGCAGCTTGAGGTGCAAAGTTTTTCTACATGGAATGAAATATGCATATTTACTAAACCTATCAACTATTGTCCAAATCATATCATTATGTGATGAAGTGATGGGAAGACCTGTGATAAAATCCATAGAGATTTGTTCCCATGGTTTATTTGGAATGGGAAGTGGCATTAATAATCCAAATGGTTTACCATGATGACGTTTGACACGCTGACATACAATGCATTGAGAAACATAATGTGCAATATCTTTTTCCATGTGTGGCCAAAAGAAGAAATCTTTGCAAGCATAAATGGTGTTTTGTATGCCTCTATCTCCCATGTAAGATGGTTCATGCATTTCTTTAATGACAAAATCTTTAAAAGCTTGGGTTATGCACAATCTATGTTGAAAAATAGAGAAAACCATTATGAAATGTATAATGTTCATCAGATAAAGATGCACCATTGTTGAAGTCATGCCATGCACGTGAAAAATACAAATCAGATGCATAAGTGGAAATCATTTCTTGAAAAGAATGAATTTGGATGGCAGAAATATTATTCAAAACAATAGAATGCGAAGGAAAACGGCTAAGAGCATCCGCTACAACATTAGCTTTACCAGGTTGATATTGTATCATGGGTTGGAAATTTTGAATGAATGATGCCCATTTAAGATGCCTATCTGAAATTAAGGGCTAATTTAATAAATGCTTAATAGCCTGTTGATTGGTTTTGATTAAGACCTCAGAGCCCATAAGATAGTGTTTCCAAATTCGCAAAGCATGCACAACGGCTAACAATTCTTTATCATACATACTATAATTTTATTCTCAGGGCTTAAGCTTTCTACTCTCAAATGCGATAGGATGGTCATTTTGCATTAAAACAGCACCTATTCCTGAACCACTAGCATCAGTAACGACATGAAAGGGTTGTGAAAAATCAGGTAACTGTAAAACAGGTGCATGTGAAAGTGCTTGTTTAAGTTTTTCAAAAGACTGTTGTTGGGTAAGTCCCCATGCAAATTTTATTTTCTTTTTCAACAACAATGTAAGAGGCAATGCTAAATAAGAAAAATTTCGAACAAACTTCCTATAGAAACTAGCCAACCCAAGAAAAGAACGAACATCATTGACTGATTGTGGTGTAGGCCATTCTACGATAACTCTAATCTTTTTTGGATCCACATGCACACCTTCACTTGAAATAATATGTCCTAAATATTTTAGCTTACGCTGAAAGAAATAACTCTTTTCAGGATTAGCATAAAGTGTGACGTTCTCTCGTAACAAATGAAAAACTGTTTCAAGATGCTTTTCATGTTCACTATCATTCTTACTGTAAACAAGTATATCATCAAAGAATACAAGAACAAAAGCTTGGTAATCAGGAAAAATATTGTTCATCATTCGTGCAAATGTCGTAGGGGCATTAGTAAGTGCAAAGGGCATGACCATAAATTCATAATGGTTGGTTTGAGTTCTAAATGCAGTCTTAAAAATATCACTTTGTGTCATACGAATCTGATGGTAACCCGATTTAAGATCAATTTTACTAAAGACACGAGCTCCTCGTAACTTATCTAAGAGATCATCTATTCGAGGAATAGGGTATCTATTCTTGATGGTATTCTTGTTAAGGGCTCTATAATCAATGCACATGCGATAAGTTTTATTCTTCTTCTCTACTAAGAGAACTGGTGCTCCAAATGGGGAGGAACTAGGCCTTATAAGTCCTTTCTGTAGTAGGTCTTTTACTTGGTTTTGTATTTCCTTTTGGTGTAGTGGGCCATGTCTATAAGGTGCTTTATGAGGAGGACAACTACCAGGGACTAAGTCTATGCTATGGTTAAAGGATCCTCGAGATGGTGGTAGTTCAGAGGGATACTCAGACATAAAACAATCCTTATAAATACTCATGAAAGGTTTATATGCATCAGGAAGTGTATGAGTATAATCATTGATGACATTGACAAAAACAATGCATGAGTTGAATCCTTTCCTAAATGCACGCTTTACTTGAGTGTGACTAATCAATGGAACGGTTGGAAATCATGTCGTGCAGACAAAGTAAGGACTTGACCTTTGAATTCAAAAATAAAAGTATGTGTATGGTAGTCAATACGTGGGTTATAATGGTGACGAAAAGGTATACCTAGTATCACATCGTAAGATTGCAAAGGTGCAATTAAAAATGTTCGTGAATCAACATATGGGCCTATGCTAATCGTAACATCTTGCACTTCTCGTGTTACATTATAACGACTACCTTGAAATGCAGCTTTCACTTTATATAAGGAAGGAAAAGTTTGTAATTTAAGTTCTTGTACTAATAAATGTGAAATGAAGTCATGTGAACTACCATTGTCATGTAGAATTTTAACTAGTTTATTATTTATTGTACCTAGCATGCAAAGTAGAGAGTGAAGAGAGATATCGTTACCCAAGGTACTTAAGTCCTTCTCCAATGATTCCTCTGTTGGGCAGAAACAATAGCTTTTACTACTCTCGTAAGGTTGTCTTCCTCACCTTGTATCTTTTGGAGGACTTCATCACGTTGTCGGATCTCATTTTGAGCTCCTCGAAGCTCATGCCGCAAAAGCTCTAGTTTTTGTTCGAGTGTTGCCTCAGGTAGAGGTGAAGTATTGTAATCCTCCATAGTGCTCTTGGAGCGTTAAGCTAGTGATTTCCTCTCGGGATGTACCCTCAGGAAATGTACCTTAGCAGAGTGTACCCTGTCTGGATGTACCCTGATGTACCCTGACAAGATGTACCCTGTCTGGATGTACCCTGGTGTACCGTGAGAAGTGTACCCTGAGAAGTGTACCTTGAAAAGATGTACCCTAAGATGCGCCGCGTCGCATCGCACCGTGTCGCCTTGAAAAGTGAGAAAAACTGCAAGTTATGTTAAATTTATGAGGAAAGCACTTGAGTGACAACTCCAAGAGAGAGTGTAGTGGTAAAGCACTTCCCTTGAAAGTAGGAGGTTGTGGGTTCAAATCCTCCTACCTTAGGGAATCTAAACCACTCTATTGCCACTCAAAAATTAAAATTGCCTCGCGCGTAGCCAACGGTCGCCAAGGGAGCCTTGGGTGCCAATGTTGCCAATGTTGCCAATGTATTGCCTAAGTTATTGCCTAAGTTCTTTGCCTTAGTCGATGCCTTGGAGTAAGCCGAAGGTGTAAACATAGGAGCAAACGTAGGTTCTGGTTCTGGAACTGGGACAGAAACAAAAACTGAAACCGAAGATGAAGACGGAGACGTAATCGGAATCGGAATTGGAATCGGAATTGCGAAGAGAGAACTGAACCATCTGTATTGATGCATGCAAAGCTCTGATACCACTGTTGTCAGGATCTTGCTCACGCGCATACAGAGATTATGGATGCTGAAAACACACAGAAAAATAGATGCAACAAGAGACGAGACAGAATGCAGTATTGGGTGCAATCTCCCCCCATGCACTCTGTTTTGACAGAACACAGAGTGCATGTATTTATAGGTATTTTTGATTACGTCGAAAAGAGTGGTTACATGAGAGCGACTTCAAAAAGCAGACGTGAAACTAAAAGTCCGTAACTTTTACAGAAAGCCATTGCTTTGAATAACAGACACTACGGTCTACAACGACCCTTATTCTAACCATTACTTTTCTAACAATAGAACCTTCTACGCAGGTTTATTTACAAGCTAAATAATAATTATTCAGATTATTGATATCTCCCCTTTCATGCCTTGCACGCTCCTCATGAACCTTCAGCTGCTATATCAGAAACATCAGACACACATTAATACATTAATAACATAACACTTTAACAATGCATTGTTCAATAATATACAACAAAAACTAGTCTCTTCCTCCTGTAATTAGTCTCTGCTTACTCTATGCAATTAGACTCTTATAATCAAAAATTAAGAATACATAGGTATACTAAAAAAAAATTGTAGGGCTCTAATTTAGGTTATACAGGTTGCTCGCCACTACTTCACTCTGAATCTAGGAGAGTGCTTGTTGTATACTACTTTTATTTTGTCTTTCTTTTTCTTTTATTGAAATTTAATAAAGAAAATGAATTACATCAAAGCACAACAAGAGCATAAAAGGGAAGAATGTAAATACATCATTTGCTTAAAAGTTTCATGTCCATGGATACAAGTAAGTATTCAAAAATCTAAGTTTACTGTAGTGCAAAAGAAGCTAAACTATGGTGAATGCAAATAGAGACTTGTTGGTATATTTTGGTAGTAATGTGTGTGAACACACTAGGACTGCTGGGGCACTTTTTTCCCTCTTTAGGAGGTTTGTTTCCTTCGACTTGTATATACACCTATAACCCTAACTTAAATTTAGTATATTCACTTGGTAATACATTTAGTATTGTGTGTTGGGCTCCAAGCTTCTTCTTCCTTATGTTGTTCGGGTGCTTCGATAGACCTCAAACTCCAACAATTGGTATCAGAGCAAGTCACTGCTTCATCTAGGGCATTGTCAAAACCCCTCCAGTCACAATCGCAAAACCACATGAGACATGGTGAGCATACTCAGGGTGATTAGAAGTTCAAAATAGCTTTGCTTTGTGGTTTCCAAATTGTGACTTGAGCCCGTTTCAGCCTTCGAACTCACTATCGCAGTGTCTATGTAGGGAATTTCATCCTTTTGTGCCAAACATACATACAAGATTTGGTTCTCTAGTACAAGCCCCTCAACATGTGCTACAAACCTAGTAGAGCTTGATAGGGTATTTTTGTTCAAAATTTCGAGATACATTCATTTTTCTACATTAGGGTATTTTAGACAATGGCTATGGCTCAAAGCAATGATTTATTCTATATGGTGGTTGTTGAGGATAGATTGGATAGTACTAATTAACCATTATGGGCATATATCATGATTCATGTATTTGCTGTAAAAGAATTGTGGAATATTGTGCACGGTGTTGAAAAACAACCTACTACACTTGCAAATACAATTATTGAAGGTGATGTAGATGGTGTTGAAGATGACGATCTTTAAATTTTGATTCATGTTGTAGTCAAAGCAACTTTGATGGGATGGCAAAGATGCTCAGGAACATGCATTAATAGCTTTATCTGTCAAACATGCCATTATCCCTCATATTTTCTCTTACGAAACAACAAAGGATGCTTGGGATACACTTACCACTTTGTACCAGGAAAGAAATGGGGCTCATGTTGCTTACCTCTGAAAACAATTGGAGAGTGAGCATATGAATGAAGGAGATTCCATGGGCATTTTTTGACAAAGATCAAAGATTTGAAGGATTAGTTGATTATTTGCCAATGAAGTCTTGCCAGATAGTTGTGCAAACCATTCTGAATGGTCTTCCATATTCATACTAGAATTTTGCATATACTATTTGGTTGATGATGAAAGGATTAACACTTGAGAAGTTAGTCTCCCTTTTGTTGGAGGAAGACCAGCCTAGGCAAAATAGGTCCATTATGTGTGTTGTAGATCAAGATTTTTTAGATACTCCAAAGGGCAAAGATAAATGGAGCTAATCTAGTAGTAAGCAAAAATCTGCTAATTCTACATAGTCAAAAAAGAAAGAAAAAGATAGAAGAAAATACAAAAGTAAAAATTGTTTTACAAATATCGTAAAGGAAATGATCATGTCATAAGAGTTGTCCAAAATTGGTTGCAAAAGAGGCAAATAAAAAAGAGGTCAAATGCCATGCTCGATCGCACTTCTCCTTGTAAAATGTAGCTCGTGTCTTCAGTTCCCCATTCTCCCTCTACAACTTGAAGAATTCCTACTCCTAGTGAGTCACTATAAGCAATTGTGTGTGTAATTTTCTATTTTCTTTGTGCTCTTCAAAATCTTCCAACTATCTCTCTAATAAATTTTTCCCTTCGTAACGTGGTGGTTGTTGGTGCAAATGATCAAGCCTACACATTTGGCTTAGCATGGAAGACATTGTGTGAACGCACCTGATGATTCATGTGAACCATAGCTTGTAATTTCTTGATCATTTACCATTGTAAAAGATTAAATCCTTGAAGAATCTTATAAAAGCCTATATCTCGTGGAGTTAGGAAGAATATTAGTTACAAGTTCAATTGAGAGAATAACTCCTAAATCAATGGATTCACTTTTAGTTGGAGCCAAGTTTGAATTCAAAATTCAAAACTTAGTAGAAACACTTATATAAAAGGCTTCGTAAAATCTCATGGATATATGTGTGCCTCATTTAGAGCTCTCTCCTTGATCATTTGTAGAGCTTGAGTAGCTTACACTATATCTCACTCAGTTCACCATCATTGAGCATCATTACAATGTCAATGACTTTGTACAATCATGTCTTATAATACATATATCTCATTGAACATCTTTGTCCACGTCTCTGCTATGACTACTCAAAATAGTGAACTTCTTCTTGTCATATCTCAGTGAATACGCGACCAATTTTTTTTTTGCATAATCTTTGGCTTCTTGGAACTAGCTTATGGTCTACTTTGTGCTCTCATAATTTCAAGGCATTTGATTTAGGCAGGTGGGAGAATTGTCTTCAAAGTGCTCATTGGTCATCTACTGGTTAGTCCCTAAAAAGTCAAGGGTAAGATTTAACTTGCGAAATTAATTTCTGAGAGCATAGATGATCATTTTACATTATTCCACTTGCAATCATTAGCTATTTAATCTAATTGAATTCCCTCAAAAGGAATTTTGCCAATTGTTACTATGTTATGAGCTTTGAGTAAAAAAGGCCAGCAAGTGTATGGACTAAAATAGCAAGTTTTTTAACACTAGCCATTCTTGAACTAGTCTGTTTTAGATTAATTGTTTCAAGCATCAACTCCAAAGTACATAGGTACTTTGTTGGTGTCATTTGCAAGCTAAAAGGGCCTACTTCATAACTCTAAAAAGTATTAGGGCTGGTACAAACCGGGTTTAGCAGTACCACCTCACTTCCTTGAGGTATCCATCCACCTCTTCCAACGGTGGTATCAGAGCAAGTTGAGGTAAAATGGGAGATGGTTCCCTTCTTTCATTGAAAAATTGAACAAGAATAATTATCCAGCATGGTCATTGAGGCTGAAGACCTATCTACAAGGAAGAAGTCTCTATGGATACATATCAGGAGATGAGGAGATACCCACATTTAGAAACAAGGATCAACCTACAAGAGAGGAGCAAGAAAGACTCAAGTCATGGTGTGCCAGAGATGCTTTAGCCATGTCATATCTACTTAACTCTATCTCTGACTCCCTTCTTCCTCATATTAGGAATTGCAAAACTTCCCAACAGACTTGGGATACTCTATCTTCATACTTTTCTTCCAATACTAGAGCTAGGAAAAACCAATTGTGGATGGAGTTTACTACTCAAAAGTAGCAACCTAAACATAGTATTTTAGAGTATATGACCAAGGTAAAGGATGTGGCTGATCAATCGGCAAGCATAGGAGACGAAATTGAAGAGGAGAAAATAGTGAGACAGATAATCAATGGCATCAAGGCAGATGATAAGTGGGAATCTTTCACAACTACAATGGATCTTTATATGGATATGCAAATCCCTGAGCTAACCACTCTCCTGGGGCAACTCTTCACTCATGAGGCCAAGATAAAAAAAATGGTGAACCATCAAGAGGTAACAATTCTTCTGCCCTCTATACAGATAAAGGGAATTCTAAGGATAAAGGAAAGAGTAAAAAGTTTGAAAATGAAGGTGCTACTTCTCAAGCTAACTATGCAAGGAGAGGTAGGAATTCAAGAGGAAGGGGCAAAGGAGGTAAGCAAGGTAGGGGGAGTCCTTTAAAATCTTCCCCATGCAATATATGTGGACTGTCTAATCACACAACATATGAGTGCTATAGGAACTTCAAGAACCAGAGAGGAAGAGGATTCCAAAGAGGTGGCTACTCACAATCAAGAGGAAAATTCAACCATAATCAAGGTTACAACCATGGCTACAACAACAATTATCAAGGAGGATACAAATCAAGAAAAGACTTCAACAACTATACAGAGGATCAAGAGGATTCTCTTCTCATTATAAACATGACCTCAAAACAAGGTATGAATGATGGGCACCTCTTTTGTATTGACTCAGGTTGTTCAAACCATGTAGCAGGAAATATAGCTCTCCTTTTTTATCTTGAAGAGCCCAAGGGAAAGCACCAAGTGCAGACAGACAATAATACCAAGCATTCAGTTATCAAGGTAGGAAACGTCAAAACTTCTGATGGGAATAAGAATCTATTGAGCAGAGTTTTTTATGTACCTACTATCACAAAGAATTTGATGAGTGTTTGACAGATAGTGGAAAAGGGTTTGCATGTTAGGTTCAATAAATTTGGAGCCTTTGTGAAGGACCCCCAACATGGATTCACGAGAATTGCAAAGGGAGAGAAAACAGGTAGATTGTTTACATTTGAGCTTGAGGACACTAGAAACATTGCACTTTACAATTATAAGGATCAAACCTTGTCTGAGTTAGAAATATGGCACAATAGATTAGGACACATTGGTGAGAGAACATTGAAGAAGATATGTAGAGATCAATGTGTACTTGGAATACCTAATGTATCCAAACAACATATGATCTATAAATGTGGTGCATGTTAGTTTGGTAAATCACACAGGTTACCCTTTACAAAGAAAGGTTATATGCATGAGGATTATTTGGAACTTGTCCACACAGATGTGTGGGGACCAAGCAAGGACCCTTCAATTTGAGGCTCAAGGTACTATGTGTCATTTATTGATGAGTTTAGTAGGTGGACTATCTTGTATTTCATGAGACATAAGGATGAAGTGTTCAGTTGTTTCAAAAAATATCTTGCACTTGTGGAAAAACAAACAGGAAAGAGCTTAAAGAGGATAAGGTCAGATGGAGGAGGTGGGTACTTCTCCAATGAGTTTGATGCATTTTTGCAGGACAAAGGTATCAAGAGGGAGGTCACTACTAGATATACTCCAGAGCAAAATGGAGTAGCAGAGAGGAGGAACAGATTGACTTTGGAAGCAGCTAGATCTATGCTAAATGAAAAAATGTTGCCTAATTACTTGTGGGCAAAGAGTGTTTCTACTGCCACTTATCTTATTAACAAGTTACCTTCTAAGTCCCTTGATGGGATGACCCCCTATGAGGCATGGAATGGTAGGAGACCATCACTTGAACATTGCAAAAAATTTGGATGTGTTGCTTATGTGCATGTTCCATCTCAAGTCAGAGGTAAGCTAGACCCTAAGGGAGAGAAATGCATCTTCATAGGCTATGATATAAATCAAAAGGGGTACATGCTTCATAATCCATCCAACAAAGTGTTTATCGTCAACAGAGATGTTGTGTTTGATGAGAATGACTCTTGGTTTGAAAGTGAATGCAGGAAGGTCAAATTTCCATATGACTTGGAAGAAGAATTTCCAAGCCTCACCAAGGAGGATCCAAGCACAATTGAAGACATCAAATCCGATGATGAGGACACCATGAGCTTGGAAGAGTTTAAAGCATGGAAATAAAAAGGCAAAGTCAAGATGAAGAGGTTGGAGGGCATACCTAAGTCATCCAACCCAGCCTTAAGGAGATCACAAAGAGAGAGTAAGAAGCCAATTAGATAGGGGTATGATACTTCATTAGTCGCTAAGCATTCTATTTATCTTGCTAAGGATTCATCATTTGAAGAACCTTCTTCATATGAAGAAGCAAGTACCAAATCATAATGGAAGGAGGCTATGGATTAAGAAATAGAAGCACTCTAAGAGAATGACACTTGGGAGCTAGTACCCAAGAAAGCATCAATGAAGGTAATTGGTTCTAAGTGGATTTATAAAATCAAAAAGAAATCAGATGGATCCATAAACTGGTGCAAAGCTAGGCTTGTGGCTAAGGGTTTTGCACAAACCCATGGAGTAGACTATGAAGAAAATTTTTCACGAATGGCTAAGATGCCAACGATCAGAGTATTGGTAAGTGTAGCTGCATCTAGAAATTGGAATATGTATCAACTAGATGTAAAACATGTTTTTCTCAAGGAGTGGATTTTAGAGGAGGTTTACATGGGTCAACCTCCTGGCTATGAAGATCCAAGCAAGGTAAACCATGTATGCAAATTAAAGAAAGCTCTTTATGGTTTGAAGTGGGCACCTAGGGCATGGAACCATAGGTTAACAACTTATCTTCAAGACCAAGGATTCATGATGAGCAAGGCAGATTCTTCTCTATTTATCAAGAGGAGTAATTCAGAAATGATATATTTAGGTGTATATGTGGATGACATCATTCTTATAGGTAGTGATGCCAATGGCATCAAACAAATAAAAAATGAGATGATGCAAGAGTTTAAGATCAGTGACCTAGCATTTCTGAAATATTTTCTTGGACCTAAGTTGGTATACACTAACTCTGGAATCTACATCACTCAAAGAAAATATGTGCATGACATGTTGAAGAAGTTCCACTTGGAGAATGCAAAAGTAGCTAGCACCCCTATGGAGGTAAATTATAAATTGAGTGCTCATGAAGGTGATTTGTTTGAAGACATTACAGGGTATCAAAGCATAGTTGGAAGTCTAAACTATGCAACATTAACAAGGATTGACATATGTTATGGAGTAAGTGTTCTGAGTCAATTCATGCATAAACCTAGAGCACCTCACTTGGAAGCTGCTAAAAGAATTTTGAAGCACCTCAAATGTACTCAAAATCAAGGTCTCTACTTCCCATACACATCAGACTTCGACATAAAGTTGTACTCAGATGCAGATTGGGCAAGATGTAAGGATGATAGAAGAAGTACTTATGGTTATTTATTTTTTTCAGGTGAAAAGCCCATCTCATGGTCTTCAAAGAAGCAACCAATTGTTGCTCTACCAATTTTTATTGTGCTATGAGCTCTGAGTAAAAAGTCCAATGGGTGTATGGACTAAAATAGCAAGTTTTTTAACACTAGCCATTCTTGAACTAGTCTCTTTTGGATTAATTGTTTCAAGCATCAACTCCAAAGTACATAGGTACTTTCTTGGTGTCATTTGCAAGCTAAAATGGCCTACTTCATAACTAAAAAAAGTATTAGGGCTGGTACAAAGCAGGTTTTAGCAGTACCACCTCACTTCCTTGAGGTATCCATCCATCTCTTCCAACAGCGACAACATTTGTTGAAGAGTCTCTATGTCCATGTGGATTGGTAGGATAGGAGTAGGAAGTGGAGATGAAGGTTATGGGTTTTGGAACATGTGGAGCAGTGGACTGAGTTATTGGTGTGGAATGCAAAGTAATGGAGGGTGTAGTGTTGGAACATCAAGCTTACACTATGCTTGAGGTGGATTTGTTCTACTTCATCAATCTTCAAAAGTAAGTTTTCTAATTGTAATCATTGGTTGCTATGAGCATTTCAAGTTTATCATTTCATATGAAGATAGCAAGTTGTTTGAGCTAGTCCATGTGTGAATCTATCTATTTTGTACCAACTCTTTCTCCTTGATGCTCCAAAGTACATAGTGGATTTTATTGCACGAATAACATGCCTATAACGTCTATTTGACTCTCCAAAATCTCAAAGGCTAGTCTTGTGCAAGTTGGTTGGACCAAACTTCATCACGTTTGAACTCACTTTTCTACCTCCTAGAATCTTCTCCAAGTTCTCTCAATGGTATCCGAGCTAGAGCAAGATGGGTGATGGCTTTCCCTCAATGATTTAAAATCTTGATAGAAACAACTCTTGATTTCTTTTTTGAGACCTTTTGCATGGTGGAGAGCATAGGTTGTTGTGTATGTAAGAGCGCTTAGTTACCCACATCTGTAATCGCCCTTGTTGAGCTACATCTAATTTCTTAGGCACCCAAATTTTTCGGAGACCTTGGAGGTGAGCTAGTCCTGGTTGCTTGGTTCCTTTTTTTGCATGGTTGGCTTGCCTGGGTGGTAATTGTGTTAGAGTGGCTGGAGGTTGCTCTCCTTTTTGTACCCCAATCTGCTTCATGCCGTGCGCTACTTTCTTCTTGAATCTCGTTGTCTATTTGATATAGCGGTTGTCATGTATTGTTTCACTTGCCTTTGTGGTTGAGTGGTTGTGACGACCTTAGTTGTTGCATTAGAGGAGGAGGTGGTTTGTCTTTGAGCATGTTCTTCCATGGTTGAGTTCTTCTAGAATATAGAGCTTTTGACACATACAACATCCTTTTTGCTAAGATTACTCCTAGAAGAACTAAGAGAGTGTGTGGTGCCATGATCTGTGAGCATGCAGTTGTCTAATTCTAATGTAATACATTGTTCATGTACCCAAACTTGAAGAAGTTGACTTCTTAGGTTCAAGTTGACTGCATGGTTGTAAACCTAATCTTGACCCAATACAAGTGGCTCTATAAGGTCCTCATCATGACACACTAGCATTTTAACTTTCATTGGAACATCTTGAAGGTAGATGGGAAGTTCCACCTCACACAAAAAAGGGGTTTCCACACCTCCCAATTGTTGGGAATGATGGATGGACACTTCAAGAGAGTGACTAGGTATTGCCAAATCTTGCTTTGTACGAGCCCTTTGATGCTTCAGAGCTGATAAGTGGACCTTCTTAGCTTTCCAATGACACCATAAAATGGCCTACGTACTTTGGAAATGATGTATGAAACAAATGAATCAAAACAGACAACTTAGAACTTCAAGCCTTCAAGAAAACCTTCTATTTTTTACTTGACACTTGCTGTAACTTTTGCTCAGTGTGACCACCACGGTAGGAATTGAAAAAATTCCTTTTAGGAGTATCTAATTAGCTTAGCAAGCTAACTATTCCAAGTGGAATGATATAAAAAGATTAACTATGCTCAGAGAAATCAATTTAGCAAATAAACATTTACCCCCGATATTTTAGGACTATTGTAGACTTTGACCAGTGATCACGTCGATGAGCTTTTCTCTACAATGGCTGAATAGAAATCCTTCAAATTGTGATAGCATGTATATGACTTTGAGCTGGTTCCAACAAGCTATAGATCTTTGAATTTGGTGAAGAAATGAGTGAGATATGCTCTCCAGAAGTTGGTAGACTTTCAAGTACTATGACAGAGAACTTAGAAATGAACAATGTAGATATATGTATTAATGAACACTTGTATACAATGCCATAGGCATGACGATTATTGCCTAATGATGTAGATAGATGTGGGCTAGAGTGTAGGCCTCACACACACTCAAAATTGGTAACGAGAAGCTTGGAATTGATGAGTCTTACCCGCGACTTTTTGATGATCACTTTTATAGTAGTTGAGTTGAAAGTTTGAATTTGAATTCAAACTTTTGGCTCCCTATGATCATGCTCCTAAATCCTAGGATATATTCCATCAATCAAAGCTAATTTTTCCATGAGTTCCTTTTGGTAGGTGTTTACAAAGATTCCAAGTCAAATGTGACTTTACAAAAGGGTAGAATGGTAATTATCTACTAGCATTGGTTCCCATCTTCTCCATAAGTGTATGGATTCCAAGCAAAATGTGTAGGCTTGTGAATTGCACCAACTCCCCCTCAAGCCAAACATTTTGGCTTGGTCTTCATCTTCAATCTTCATGTATATCTTGCAATCCAATCATTGATTTGAACCTGCAAAGTTTGGTTCCATCCAAAGCTTTAGTTAACAAATCTGCATATTGCATGTTGGTTGATACATAACTTAGTTGGATGTCCTTGCTTAATAGATTCTCTCTCACATAATGGTAATGGACCTCTATATGCTTGGTCCTAGCATGATAGATAGGATTAGCTGCAAGGTGAAGTGAGCTTGTATTATCTCCAAAGATCAATGGTGAGCTAGTTTACAAACACAATTCTGTATACAATAACTTGATCCATATAGCTTCTTGAGTGGCATTTGCCAATCCTCTATACTCTGCCTCTTTAGAAGATAAAGCTACAGTAGGTTGCTTCTTTGAAGACCATGATATTGGTTTATCACCTGCAAATGAAATGTATCCAGAAGTGCTCCTCCTATCATCCTTACATCCTGCCCAATCTGCATCTGAATAGATCTTAATATCTAAGTCTGATGTGTAAGGAAAATACAAACCATGATGTTGAGTACCCTTGAGGTACTTTAGAATTCTTTTGGCAGCTTCTAAGTGAGGTACCCTTGGCTTGTGCATAAACTGACTTTGAACACTAACTCCATAGCAATATCTATCCTTGTCAAGGTAGCATAATTCAAGCTTCCAACTATGCTTTGGTAACCTGTAATGTCATCAATTTCATCACCTTCATGGGCACTTAGTTTTAGGTTTACCTCCATTGGAGTACTTGCAACTTTGGCATCGTGCAAATGAAACTTCTTCAACGTATCCTGTATGTATTTGTTTGAGTAATATATATTCCAGATTTAGTATAGACTAACTCAAGTCCAAGAAAGTACTTTAGTAGACCAAGATCATTGATCTTGAACTCCTTCATCATTTGGTTCTTGATTTGCCTGATTCCATTGACATTATTACCTGTAAGTATGATATCATCAACATATACACATAGGTATATTACCTCTGAATTACTTCTCTTGATGAATAGAGAAGTGTGTGCCTTGCTCATGACAAAACCTTGGTCTTGAAGGTATGTGGTCAACCTGTGATTCCATGCCCTAGGTGCCTGCTTCAATCCATATAGAGCTTTATTCAATTTGCACACATATGTTACCTTGTTTGGATCTTCATAGCCAGGAGGTTGTGACATATAAACCTCCTCTGAAATCCATCCATTCAAAAAAGCATTCTTTACATCCAATTGGTACATGTTCCAATTTTTTGATGCAGCCACACTCACCAACACTCTGATGGTTGGCATCTTGGCCACAGGTGAGAATGTTTCTTCATAGTCAATGCCTTAGGTTTGTGCAAAACCCTTGGCCACCAATCTGGCTTTGTACCTGCTTATTGACCCATCAAAACTTCTTTTGATTTTATAGATCCATCTGGATCCAATTACCTTCATGGACTCTTTCTTTGGTACTAGTTCCCATGTGTCACTTTCTTTGAGTGCTTCAATCTCCTCATCCATAGCTTCTTTCCATTTTGTCTTGGTCTTTGCTTCTTCATATGATCGTGGTTCTTCAATTGACAAGTCTTTGGCAAGATAAACAGAATGTTTAGTAACAAGAGATGTATCATACCCATATTTGGTAGGTTTTTTGCTCTCCCTTTGTGATCTTGTGATTGACTGATTTGAAGATTCAGGTATGTCTTCAAGTTTCTTCATCTTGAGCTTGCCTTTGGACTTCCATGCCTTGAACTCTTCAAGATTGATAATTTCTTCATCATCTGAAGTGGTGTCTTCATTCTGAGTAGGTTCCTCCTTAGCAAGACTTGGAAACTCCTCCTCCAAGTCATAGGGTAGTTTAAACTTCCTGCATTCATTCTCATACCAAGAATCATTTTCATCAAAGACAACATCTCTACTAACCATGAATCCTTTATTTGAAGGGTTGTAGAACCTGTACCTTTTCTAATTTAGATCATATCCAATAAAGATACACTTCTCAGCCTTAGGGTCTAGCTTACCTCTTATCTGAGAAGGAATGTGTACATATGCTACACATCCAAATATCCTGCAATGATCAAGTGAGGGTCTCTTCCCATGCCATGCTTCATACGGAGTCATCCCATCAAGGGACTTAGAAGGTAACCTGTTTATGAGGTAAGTGGCAGTAGAAACACTCTCTGCCCATATGTAGTTAGGTAATTTCTTTTCATTTACATTGACCTAGTTGTTTCAACAATCAACCTATTTCTTCTCTCAGCTACTCCATTCTGTTTAGGAGTATACCTTGTGGCGATTTCTCTCTTGATTCCTCTGTCCTGTAAGAAGGCTTCAAACTCATTGGAGAAGTACTCACCTCCTCCATCTGACCTTAGCCTCTTTAGATTCTTCCCTGTCTCATTCTCAACAAGTGCAAGATACTTTTTAAAACAATTGAGCACTTCATCTTTGTGCTTCATAAAGTACAATACAGTCCATCTGCTATAATCATCAATAAAAGATACATAGTACCTTGATCCTGAGTTTGAGGGGTCTTTGCTAGGTCCCCATACATTTGTATGGACAAGCTCTAGGTAGTCCTCATGCATGTAGCCTTTCCTTGAGAAGGGTAACCTGTGAGACTTCCCAAACTGACAAGCACCACATTTATATATCATGTGTCCTTTGGAAATACTGGGTATTCCAATTACACATTGATCCCTGCATATCTGTTTCAAGGTTCTTTCTCCTATATGCCCTAATCTCTAATGCCAAATGTCAAGCTCTAAAAGTGTTTGATCTTTGTAACTGTATAGTGCAATGTTCTTTGTGTCTTCTAGCTCAAAAGTAAAAAGTCTACCTGATTTTTCTCCTTTAGCAATTCTCTTGAACCCTTGCTTGGGATCCTCCACAAATGCTCCAAATTGATTGAGCCTAACCTGCAAACCTTTTTCCATAATCTGTCCAACACTCATCAAATTTTTTGTAATGCTTGGTAGATCAAAAGAGAACCATCTTGCCCTTCTGTATAGTTGTTGTAGTCCTTTCTGGTTTTGAATCCTCCTTGATAGTTGCAATTGTAGTAGTTGTTGTTGTAGTTGTTATTGTAGTTGTTGTTGTATCCTTGATGATGGTTCTCCGCCTACCTTGCTTACCTGCTCTGCCCCTTCCTCTTGATGATCTACCTCTCCCTGCATAGTTGGCTTGGGAGGTAGTGCCTTCATCCTCTATCTTCTTGTTCTTGCCTTTATCTTTAGACTTACTTTTATCAGTGTATAGGGCAGAAGAGCTATTACCTTTGGGTGAATCTCCATTCTTGTTGAGCTTGGCCTCATGAGAGTGGTAAGGTCTAGAATCTCCATGTCCATGTAAAGGTCCATGGCAGTGGTGAAGCTTTCCCATTTGTCATCAACTTTAATCCCAGTGATCACTTGCCTTACTATCTGCTCTTCTTCAATCTCTTCTCCTATTCTTGCTAACTGATCTACTACATCTTTAATCTTAGTCACATACTCTGAAATAGCCTACTTAGGTTGCTTCCTTAATGTGGTGAATTCAATCCACAACTGATTTTTTCTGGCCCTTGTGTTGGAAGAGAAATAAGATGACAAGGTTCCCCAAGTCTCTTGGGATGTCTTATAATTTCTAATATGTGGCAAGAGAAAATCAGAGATGGAGTTGAGTAAGTAAGACCTTGCTAATGCATCCTTGGCACACCATGTGTTAAGCTTTTCATGTTCTTCCTTTGTTGGTAGTCCTCTGGTTTTGAATGAGGGCAATTCCTCATCTCTTGAGATATATCCATAAAGACTCCTTCCTTGTAGGTATGTCTTCATCCTTAGAGACCATGCTTGATAGTTGTTCCTGTCCAATTTATCAATAAATGAAGGAAAACCATCTCCCATTTTACCTTAACTTGCTCTGATACCACTGTTGGGAATGATGGATGGACACTTCAAGAGAGTGAGTAGGTACTACCAAATCCTTCTTTGTACCAGCCCTTTGATGCTTCAGAGTTAATAAGTGGACCTTCTTAGCTTTCCAATGACACCATAAAATGGCCTATGTACTTTGGAAATGATGTATGAAACAAATGAATCAAAACAGATAACTTTGAACTTCAAGCCTTCAAGAAAACCTTCTATTTTTTACTTGATACCTGCTGTATCTTTTGCTCAGTGTGACCATCACAGTAGGAATTGAAAACATTCCTTTTAGGGGTATCTAATTAGCTTAGCAAGCTAACCATTCCAAATGGAATGATATAAGAAGATTAACTATTCTCAGAGAAATCAATTTAGCAATTAAACCTTTACCCTCGATATTTTAGGACTATTGCGGACTTTGACCAGTGATCACCTCGACTCGCTTTTCTTTGCAATGGCTGAATAGAAATACTTCAAATTTTGATAGCATGTAGATGACTTTGAGCTGGTTCCAACAAGCTATAGATCTTTGAATGTGGTGAAGAAATGAGTGAGATATGCTCTCCACAAGTTGACAGACTTTCAAGTACTATGACAGAGAACTCAGAAATGAACAATGTAGATATATGTATTAATGAACACTTGTATACAATGCCATAGGCATGAACATCATTAACTAATGATGTAGATAGGTGTGGGCTAGAATGTAGGCCTCACACACACTCAGAATTGGTAATGAGAAGCTCGGAATAGATGAGTCTTACCCGCGACTTTTTGATGATCACTTTTATAGTAGTTGAGTTAAAAGTTTGAATTTGAATTCAAACTTTTGGCTCCCTATGATCATGCTCCTAAATCCTAGGATATATTCCATCAATCAAAGCTAACTTTTCCACGAGTTCCTTTTGGTAGGTGTTTACAAAGATTCCAAGTCAAATGTGACTTTTATAAAAGGGTAGAATGGTAATTATCTAATAGCATTGGTTCCCATGCTTCTCCATAAGTGTATGGATTACAAGCGAAATGTGTAGGCTTGTGAATTACACCAACACCAATCCTATGAGATATGCTTCTATGGGCTTGATGTCCAATTGCAGGGCTTGTCAGTATGAAAGTCTAAGTGCACTAGTTTTTGCACCTGAGTCAACCAATGCTCTCACAGTCCTTACACTCTTTCCTTGTCTTACCTCTATGGTCACAAATGGGCGTCGGTCGATGATTCAAGAAGTAATTGTGCCCGACTTTTGGCACATGTCCATGTGATATTTTGGGGCTTTCAGGTTGACATCTAGGCCTAATCACCTTAACTTATTTCTTCTGATGTGCTCTCTAGCCTCTGCTTGTGCTTCTTCTCTAACCCTTAACTCCTCTTCTTTTTGCTTCCTAGCAGTGTTGAGTCTCATGAGCATATCCTCTATAAGAGGTTCTTGATATAACTTGACTCCACAACCACTTATATAGTTTGGCAAGATATCACCTTCTAATGTGGCCAATTGAACTGCACCACTAGTGGAGATTCTATTAATGATCATGGGTCCATATCCTCGTTTCTCCAATTTTTGGGCATGTTGCTTTAGCGTATAAACCAGCACTAGGTCTCCCTCTTTCAATCCTTTATCTTTGATGTGTGCATCAAAATATGCCTTTTGTCTTTTCTTTGTAGCAAAGATGTATGTTGCTGCTCGTAGCCTCATCTCACCTAAGCATTCTAGATCAAAGATCCTAGAGGACAATTCATGTCCATTCCACTCATGCTCTTGTGCTACTTTTAAGGCTAGGATTAGGAAGTCCAATGCTAGCACAACATTCTGTCCGAAGACCATCTAAAATGGGGTGGCATTGAGAACCGTTTTCTAGGCATACGCCCCAACAACATGATGAAGTTGTTTGTCCCAATCAGAGCATTTATTATTTACCAATTTTGTCAATATGTTGCATAGGATCTTATTTGTGCTCTCGGCTTGTCCATTAGCTTGTGGATGATAGGGGGCAGACTTCTTATGTATCACCATGAATTCCTGAAGGATATTTTCAATGACCTTGTTCAAGAAGTGTGTACCTCTATCACTGACCAAGTCTATTGGTAGTCCATATCTCGTGAACACGTTCTCATATAAGAACTTTGCCATTGTTTGAGCATCATTCTTTGGTGTGGCTTTTACTTCCACCCACTTTGTAAGGTAGTCTATGGCTACAATAATGTATTCTGCATGGGAGTTTCTAGATAGGGGGTTAAGAGGACCTACAAAGTCTATACCCCACTTTGGGAATGCACGTCCTCCCATCATTGGTCTCAAAGGCATCTCATCCTTTCTTATCGGATATTGTGCATGTTGGCATGTGTCACATTTCTTCACATAAGCATGTGCATCCATATGAAGAGTGGGCCACCAAAGTCCTAAGAATAGAATGGTCTTGATTACTCTGTCAGGCCCAAAGTGTCCACCTGCAACACTGCTGTGTGCAATTTCTAAGACTTTCAAGTAGTCTGATTCATGAATGCACAGTCTTAAGTGTCCATCTTCGCCTCTCCGATATAGGTTGTCTCCTACTAAGGCATAGTCCTGAGCCTCTTGATCCATGCTCCATTTTCTTGCTAGACTAGCCTCATTGGGTAATGTTCCTGTTCTCATGAATTCTACCAATGGAGTGCTCAATTCTGAAATTAATGATACGTGATAAAGAGTCGCATGCTCCATTGGGGGTCTATTCTGGCACACTAGACAATTCTTGATCCATTCATGAGTTTCTTTTTCCATGCTAGGCCAATACACTCCTAAATGTTTCAGATTTTGCAATGTTCATTGTTTAGAGTAGTGATTTCCTAGTAGTCCCTCATGGACTTGTTGCAACCAGCTAGTATGTTCATCATCCTCGACACAACAAGCTAGTACACCTTCTGTATCTTGTTTGTACATGCTTCCTGTTAGTATTGATATTTTTGTGATCGTACAAGTTCTTCCTTGTTTGTTTTTACGTTTCTATTTGCAGGTCCAAAGATTAAGACAGGTACCAACTTATTTGCCCATTTAGGAACAACTTCTAAATTGATCAAATAAGCATCGGGAAATTCATCAGACACTCCTTGTGGTGACTCACTTAGAGTGATGCAAGAAAGATGGCCTGCCCTGAGGTGGGTTCTACCTTTCCTAACAACCACTTCAAAGTCATATTCCATTAGTAAGAGAAACCATCTTACTAAGCATCCTATATTGCAAGGTTTGTTGACCAAATATAATAAACCTTGATGATCAGTAAAAAAAATTGAACTTGTTGGCCAATAGATAGTTTTTAAACTTCTTCACAGCATATACCCTGCCTAAACCTTCTCGCTTAGTTGTGGTATACTTTCGTTCAGTAGTGTTCAATTGCTTGCTAGCATATGCTATAAGCAAATCTAAATTTCCGTCACTTGTTGGTTGTGACAACGCACATCCTATTGCATAATTGGATGCATCCACGTGGACATGGAATGGTTTATTCCAATCAGGAGTGGTTAGTATTGGTGTTGTGCACAAACATCTTTTCAGTTCATTGAAGGAATTTTCACATTCATCTTTCCACTCAAATTTTGTTAGCAAGGCATAGGTTCGGTGATGATTGCATACATGTGGATGAACCTACGATAATATCCACAATGGCCCATAAAGGCTTGTACCTCTTTCACGTTCCTTGGCCTGGGCAGCTCCACTATTGCTCTTACTTTTTCCTCATCTGTTGATATTCCATTCCTAGAAACAGTGTGACCTAAGATTTTACCTTGTCATACCATGAACACACAGAGTTCAGATACACTTGATATTCTCTACACTTGTTGAAGATCTATCTGAGCTTAGGGATGTGGTATCTTCTTTCTTGGGAATGAGCGCATAAATCATCCACATATACTTCTAAGATCTTTCGCAAGAACTCTTTGAAGACATGACACATGGGCCTTTGAAACGTTGCAGGTGCATTGGTGAGCCCAAATGGCATCACGCGGAATGCAAAGATTCCCCACTCTGTGGCAAAGGCAGTTTTGTGTTGATCTTCTGGGGCAATGGCTACTTGGTTGTAACCTAAAAATCCATCAAGAAAGCTATAAATTTCCTTGCCTGCAACATGCTCCAATAAATGTTGAGTGATTGGAAGTGGATAACTATCTATGATCGTAGCAGCATTAACTTTTTTAAGGTTAATACACACTTGCAATTTTCCATTCTTCTTGGATACCACGACAATGGTTGACACCCATTTAGTATGGTCAATCTCATAGATAGATCCAGCTTCAATCAACCTGTCAATCTCTTCTTTTATTTTAGCTCCATAAGTGTCATTATATGTGTAGGGCTTTTGTTTGGTGGGCTTGGCATCAGCGGTCATGGGGATCGTATGAGAGAAAATTTTCGGATCTACTCCCTTCAAGTCTCTATAGTGCCACGCAAACACGTCCCTATATTCCTTTAATAGAGCTACAAGTTCTACTTCTTATTTTGCACTTAGGTTATCTCCTATGTATGTACATCTCTCTTCATTTCCTTCAATGGTCACTACAATCTTCTTGGTCTTTTCTTTGTTATCATATGCTTCTCCTATGATGGCCTCTCTCTTAGGCATTCGTACCAAAATTTTTCAGTCTTCAACTTCATATTTCTTGAAATTTTCTTGTACCTCAAACAATGATTCCTCCTCTTCTTGTTTCACAACTTTTCTCTTCTTTTTCTTTTGAACTCCTCCACTTCCATCCTTTGAATTTACAATTTTGATGCTTGTGAGATGTTCTTCTTCTTTTTGGGTAAACACTCCTACATCTTCTAGATAGTGCTTTTCTGAGTTAAAGCAACTATCCATTACAATGGACTCTAGATCATCGTCGTTTTCTTATTCTTCTATGACATCACTAGGTTCACATTCGTCTAGCAGGGCCTGACACATGAACACTGAAATATCATAACCCTCCTCATCATAATGAGGTGTCCATTGTTCTTCATTGACTGCAATGTCCATGGTAGCTAAGATTTATGCCCAACCATGAGGCTCAAATTCCTCATCTGGAAAAATCATCGGTGTATAGGCTGGGTCTTTAACTGGTTTATCTCCTGGGGGAGTTCCTTCTTCTCTTGCTTTTAGGCGCTTTTCCGCTTCCTCTGCAACCTTGCACATCCACAAGGAAGTATCTTCATGCAGCCATGATGGATCAGGTGAACTTCCAGAATGCACAAAGATTGAATCTTCTTTTGCTTTGTGGATAGGATTCCACTACAGGGGTAGTACATCTCTAAAGGTTTAACCCTTCAAATTGACCTTGGTGGTGACCCCTAAATGCTATAAGTACAAGGAGTTGGTTCCCCAATCATGTACTGTTTGCAACTGTCCTAGGAAGGGTCTTCCTAGGATCATCTCATAGACGTCGTTTCCACAAGGAGGTGGTCGCAATAGCAACACATGCACCTCAATCTACGATTTCTTTGGTTGTGTAACCTTAGTAGGTGATGGGAAGATAAGTATTACCTTCTTCACCTTCACTCATGTCCCCTATTTTGTCTAGAGGTATCTCTAGTACTTTCTGCTTAGAGCCTACTTTTGGCATATTGGAATCAAGTTCTGGAACCTGATCCTTCACATGATTCCATAGCTCAGGTTTTGCCTTGAGCAGCTCTTCTACAGTGAGATGACATTGAACCTTAGTGTTCTCCACGACATCAGTGTTCCTTGGAACCACTAAGTTTTCATTTCTTACCAATATTGTGGGAGCTCTGATCTGAAGAGATTCAGATTCCCATGGGCCGGTGAATTGTGGCAACTCTTATAAAGAATTAGATTCAAAATCTAATCTCTCATCTTGTTGTTGCTCCAATTTGTCTCCATAGATACATGGAATATCTTGGGGAAATTGATCATGAAGGTCATCAATTTGAGGAATAGGAGGGGTATTATCCTTCTCCTTGGCCCATTTCTCCTTGTGTATTTCACGCAAGAACTCTTAAGAGTATTGTTGAATTGAAAGAGGTACTCCCTCATCTATGGAAAGAAACCTGTTGCTTTCTCTTTCAACAATTGGTTGAGCCTATGGAGGTAAAGAAACCTGTTGTTTGTTTACCAATTGCTCTAATCTTTGTAGTAAGCCCTGGAAATGCAAATCCGGCTTGATAGAGTTTGTCTGATTGAACTTTTGACTAGTCTCAAGCATAGCTTGAGCTACTTCTACCATTTTCATGCACATTTCTGTTTGTTCAATCTCTAAATCTACTCTAGGGTAACTCTTCTCCAGGTTTGCACCTATTGGTCCTTCTTGAAGTCGAGCCTGGTAGGCCTTGAACATCATGTCCAAGCCTTTTGGGGTTGGATCTGCAAGAACAGACCTTGGTTGTGGTTTATCTACAGTGGGTGGTGGGGTGGGATGAGGTGGAATGGACGGAGCTTCGGCTGCCACACTCAGGACAAAAGCCTTGTATTGTAATCTTTTGTCCTTGTCCTGGAGTTGGTGAGTGGGGACATTCATGAATGAAATGGTCACCATGACATCTAAAGCATGGTCCTCTAGGGGCTTGTGGTCTTACTTGTCTCAATTAGGGCCTGGGGTTGGGATTCGTATACATGACATTGGAGTATTCTGGCTCCCAATTTTGGTCCATAAGTGGTGTCTCGTATTGATAGGAATAAGCCTCACTATGCTCTGGTGACTCTGTGTAATAAGCTTGTGGACTATCTTCATGGGAGTAGTATGAACTATGAGCATGAGAGTCATTTTTTGTGACCAACGGGGTTAGTGGCACCAATGCTCTGTTAAGGTTCTCTTCTGCCACTGCATACTTAACTAGGATCACATTGGTAGGAGCTGGTGGTTGGTTTCCTAGGACTGGTTGTGGCCTATATGGTACCTAATATTGCTAGTGTGGTCCATAATATGGCTGTAAATATTGATTATGATACCTACCTTGTGGATAAGGCTGTTGATAATTTTGTCTAACAGTCTACCTATTGTATGGACCATATAATTTGTGTATTTCCTCTCAATGGTGCAATATAGAGCATTAGGGTTTCCTTGGGGTTGAGCCATCATTGGGCAAACATTAGCCATGTGGTCTCCTCCACAGTTGTAACATCGGTTCATAAAAGAGTCTTCATGAGGAACTTGGATTGCCCTCTGTGAAGACTCCAGGAGTAAGAAGGGCACATGCAGATGATACAAGGAGAAGTGACCCAGGACCAAGAAGATCTGGGAGGATGCGGAATTCAGTGCAATGATTGATGTATGACAGTTATATGGCTCGTCATTGTGCCTATTGACAAAGGTAATACAAGATGTTGAACCTTCTTGCTTTGAAGATGCAATTGGAATTGTGTATTGGGAAAAAGCTATGGATGAGGAGATGGCTGCACTTTATGGAAATGATACATGGAAGCTGGTTCCATTGCCGCAAGGAAAGAAACCCATAGGCTACAAATGGGTTTACAAGGTAAAATATAATGCTGATGGTAGCATAAGTAGGTATAAAGCACGATTGGTAGCTAAAGGATATGCACAAACATATGGCATTGATTATGAGGAAACATTCAACCCTATAGCTAAAATTTCTACTATCATAACACTTGTTGCATTAGCTATAGCAAAAGGATGGACTTTGCATCAGATGGATGTGAAGAATGCTTTCCTACATGGTGAGTTATAGGAAGAAGTATATATGGACCAACCACAAGGATATGAAGATTCAAAGCATCCAGAATATGTTTGCAAGTTGCAAAAGGCTTTGTATGGGCTGAAGCAAGCCCCTCGTGCATGGCATGCAAGGATTGCTGATTACTTAACTAGCATTGGGTTTTCTATGTGTGATGCAGATCACTCACTATATGCAAGGAAGGCTGATGATGGCATAGCTGTTGTGGCTATCTATGTTGATGACCTGATTGTAGGTGGTGATAATGAAGAAAAAATCAAAGAGGTAAAGCAACTTCTTATGCAAGAATTCGACATGAAAGATCTTGGTGTGCTATATTATTTCTTGGGCATTGAGTTTATGCAAACAGAAACAGGTATATGGATGTCGCAAAGGCAATATACCTTGAATATGCTGCAAAAGTATGGTATGGCTGATTGTAAGACAATTTCTATGCCATTAGATCATAATTTGAAGTTGGATATTACATCAGGTGAAGCATTGGAAAATGCTACTATGTACAGGAAAATTGTGGGAAGTCTTATATATCACACAATTACAAGGCCTGATCTAAGTTATACTATTGGACTTGAAAGTGAGTTTATGTAGATTCCCAGGAAGCCACATTTGGATGCTCTGAGGCGCACTCTACGTTATGTGAGTGCTACTTTGGATTATGCATTGTTTTATGAGGCTCGTGTAGATTTGCAGGTTTATGGATACACCGATGCAGACTGGGCTGGTAGCATTCTAGATAGAAGATCTACTAGTGGTTTTCTATTCTCACTTGGGAG
Organism: Ceratopteris richardii; assembly: GCA_020310875.1. NCBI lineage: Eukaryota > Viridiplantae > Streptophyta > Polypodiopsida > Polypodiales > Pteridaceae > Ceratopteris > Ceratopteris richardii. The sequence goes on along the minus strand of CM035416.1, from coordinate 109,820,657 downwards.
TGCAGTTGTTACATGGAGCAGCAAGAAGCAACCCACTGTTGCTTTTTTGAGTACAGAGGTTGAGTATAGAGGTGCTGCAATGGCAGCATATGAGGCATCATGGCTAGAAATGTTACTTATAGATTTAGGTGTGGAAGTGGGAAAGCCTATCACTATTTATTCTGATAATCTTAGCAGCATACATTTACCATGGAATCTTGTTTTCCATGCTAGAACAAAGCATATCGAGGTACATTATCACTTCATTAGAGAGAAGGTATTAGCAGGTGATATTGATCTTGTTTATGTGAGAACAGATGAGCAGGTTGCTGATGTTTTCACCAAAGCACTTGGAGCCGAGAAGTTGAAGAAGTTTCGGGAGATGCTTGGATTACAGGATATGGCGTTGAGCTTGAGGGGGAGTGTTGAGATATCAAGCTCAACATGCAATGATCTGGGATGACACGTACCAGTTTTTTGTTTCTCTCACATGTATAGTGGGCATGCCGGTATATGTCAAGCATACTTCATTGAGCTTTATTAGATTTATCTACCCAGAGTGATGGCACATTCATTCCATTCCAGCTCACTCATTCACGGATATTAGGTTTTTCCTTATGTACTGATCTTTATATATTGCACTTATTGTATTCTTGTTTTTAGGTCATTCTTATACATTCCTTTTTATGTAATAGAAGAAGAAGAAGATCATTCTTCCTTGCCTCAATCTATGTGTGTGCTTCTCCTTGAGAGTAAAAGTGTGTGTGTGAGCTCTCTTCCTTATCTCCTTCCTCATGATACTAATATGTGTGAACACACTAGGACTGACAGGGTACTTTTTTCCCTCTTTAGGAGGTTTTTTCCATCTTTAGGAGGTTTTTTCCCTCGGCTTGTATATACGGCTATTGCCCTAACGGGTTACTTATCTTTGTACATTCTAGTGGTTATACATTCAATATTGTGTGTTGTGCTCTAAGCTTCTTCTTCTTCCTTGCGCTATTCGCGTGCTTCCACATACCTTGAACTCCAACAATTGGTATTAGAGCAGGTCCTCGCTTCGTCTAGGGTGTCATAGACACCCCTCCAGTCATAGTCTCAAAATCGCAGGAAATTTGGTAAGCATACCCAAGGTGATTAGGAGATCAAAACAGCTTCACTTTGTGGTGCCAAAATTATGATATGAGCTCATTTCAGCCTCCGAATGCACTATCATAGTGCTTTGGTAGGCTATTTTGTCTTTTTGAGCCAAAGATATATACAAGTTTTGGTTTGCTAGTATAAACATCTTGACGTCTACTACAGGTTTAGCAAAACTTGTTAGGATAGTTATGTTCAACTTTTTCAGATACAATCATTTTTTTGCATCACTATATTTTAGTCAATGACCATTGTTGAAAGTAGTGATGTATTTCGTATGTTGGTTGTTGAGGATAAGTTGGATGGTATGAATTCCCTGTTGTGGGCTTATATGCTGCATCATGTCCTAATTACACCTACAAATACAGGTACTAAAGATGATGCAGATGGCATCGAAGATGGTGATATTATGCATATTCTTGTTCATGTTGCGGTTTTTGTTGCACCTATTACAAAGCAATGGCAGAGATTCTCAAGCACATGCATGATAGCCTTGTCTCTCAAACATACCATTATTCCTCACATTCACTCTTGCAAAATAGCTAAGGATGCTTGGGATACACGTAGCACATTGTACCAGGCTAGGAATGAGGCTTGTTTTGCTTACCTCCATAAACAGTTGGAGAGTGAGCATATGAATGAAGCTGATTCTATGGACAGTTTTCTAACAAAGATCAAAAATTTGAAGGAATAGCTAATTCCTACTAATGAAGTCTTGCCTAACAGTTCACTTGTGTAGACTGTTCTAAATGGTCTTCTTGATACGTATTGGAGTTTTGCTTCTACTCTTTGTTTGATGATGAAAGGCAATAAAAATGCCTTAACATTTGAGGATTTTAGTCTCTGTTTTGGCAGGAAGATCAGTCTAGGTAGAAGAGGTCCATTATGCATGTTGCAAATCAAGCTTTCCTCATGATTCAGAAAGGTAATGGTAAATGGAACTCTTCTACTAGTAAGCAAAAGTCTATTAATTTTGCACACTCAAAGAAGGAAGACAGAGACGAGAAGAAAATAGAAAAGTAGAAATTGTTTTGCAAATATTGTAAAGCAAATGATCATGTCATTAAGAGCTGTCCAAAACTTGCTGCTAAAGAGGCAAAGAAGAAAGATGTTGGAATGGTTGTTGTAGAGGCCTCTACACTAAAAACAGAGTCTGCTAATCTTGTGTAGAATGAAGAATGGGTGTTTACTACTATTTGTAGTTTTGACCCATCTTCTCGTGAGCCGTATATATCTTTCGTAGACTCACATGTTTGGTACTTTGATAGTGGCAACCAAACATATTACGTCACAGTGCAGTTTCTTCTCTTCACTTGAGCCTTCCCTTACAAGGAATACTATCAAATGCACCAACAACTCCTCTTATCTTATCATGGGAGTTGGTAAGATCATTTGACTATTGTTGATGGCAATTCTTTTACATTGTCAGATGCTTTAATTATGCCAGGGATCAAGAAAAAATCTATTATCAATTTCTACATTAGCCAAGATTGGCTTGGTTGTGAAATTTGTTGATGACAGATATATGGTTCATGATCTCTCAAATGGCGATGTGATTATTGCTTCTCACATTTTATGTTGTGGGCTATATAAGCTCATGGACTATGAAAAATCTATGAATGATTCAGCATGTGCAGTGCATGATTCTCAGACGATCTAAGGCTATCTAAGTTAATTAGATACTCCCAAAAGGAATTTAATCAACTACTAGTAGGGTAAGAGCACTGTTCATTTTACTAAACATGTGTAGAGACCAAAATAGCACGTCTTAGCTCATAGTTGAATTTTCTACTCATCTGTTTTGATCCATTGATTAGAGGATCATGCTCCAAAGCACTTAGGTGATTATTTGTGATTGTTGGGAAGCTCAAAAGGTCTAATCTACTCTCCAAAACTTGTTCTTGGCTAGTGTGAAGCAAGATTTTACAATGCCACTTCATTTCTGGAATCTATCCACCATCTCCTTCAACAATGGTATCAGAGCAACATCAAGCAAAATGGGAGACGGATTTCCATCATTCATTGACAAATTCGACAGAGGCAACTATCAAGCATGGTCCCAAAGAATTTAAGCTTATCTCCAAGGAAGAACCTTACATGGATACATCTCTAGAGATGAGGAAATGCCAATATTTAGAAGGAAACATAAACCTACAAGAGAAGAGCAAGAAAGGCTAACTATTGTTGATATATTTAGGTAGTGATGTATTCGCCAATATAAGCATCTCGAAGTCTACTACAGGTCTAGCGGAATTCGTCTAGATAGTTCTGTTCAACTTTTTGAGGTATAGTCAATTTTCTGCATCAAGGTATTTTAGTCACGGGCCATGGCTGAAAGCAGTGATCTATTCCGTGTGTTGGCTATTGAGGATAAGTTGGATGGTACCAACTACCCGTTATGGGCTTATATGATGCGACATGTATTGGTTGCAAAACGACTGTGGAACATTGTGTAGGGTGTTGAAATATGTCCTATCACACCTACAACTGTTACAACTGTATGTACTGAAGTTGATGCAGAAGGTGTCGAAGATGATGATATTCTGCATATTCATGTTGGTGTTGTGGTTTCTACTGCACCTACTGTAGAGCATATTCGTTGGGATGGCAAAGATGCTCAGACACATGCATTGATAGCTTTGTCTATCAAAAGTGCCATTATTCCTCACATTTGCTCTTGCAAAATAGCTAAGGATGCTTGGCATACACTTACCATATTGTACTAAGGTAGGAATGAGGCTCGTGTTGCTTACCTCCAAAAACAATTGGAAAGTGAGCACATGAAGAAGGTGATCCTATGGAAAGTTTCCTAAAAAAGATCAAAGACTTGAAGGAACAGTTGATTTCTGCTGATGAGGTTATACCAAATAACTCACTTGTACAAACCGTTCTGAATGGTCTCCCTGATTCATATCAGAGTTTTGCTTCTACTCTTCAGTTGATGATGAAAGGCAATCCAAATGCCTTGTCATTTGAGGAGTTAGTCTCTGTTCTGTTGCAAGAAGATCAGTCCAAGCAAAACAGGTCCATTATGTGAGTTGCAGAACAAGATTTCTTGGCTAGTCAGAAGGGCAAAGGAAAATGGAGCTCTTCAACTAGTACGCAGAAATCTGCTAATTCCGCACAATCAAAGAGGGAAGACAAAGATGAAATGAAATAAAAAAAGCAGAAATTGTTTTTCAAGTATTGTAAAGGAAATGATCATATCATAAAGAACTGTCCTAAACTAGCTGCAAAGGAGGCAAAGAAAAAAGAGGCAGGAATGGTTGTTACAGAGGCCTCTACTCCAAAAACAGAGTATGCTAATCTTGTGCAGGAAGAAGAATGGGTGTTTACTAATGTCTGCAGTTTTGACCCATCTTCTCATGAGTAGTACATGTCTGCAGTAGACTCAGATGTTTGGTACTTTGACCGTGGGGCGACCAAACATATTACCTCGCAGCACCGTTTCTTCTCTTCACTCGAGCCTGCCCCTATAGGGAATACTGTTACATGTGCCAACAACTCTTCTTATCCTGTTATGGGAGTTGGCAAGATCATTTTGACTACTGTTGATGGTAGTTCTTTCACTTTGTCAGATGCTTTATTTGTGCCAGGGATCTACAAGAACCTGTTATCACTTTCTGCATTAGCCAGGATTGGCTTGGTTGTGAAATTTTTTGATGACAGGTGTATAGTTCATGATCTACCAAATGGCAATGTGATTATTGCTTCTGGCATTTTATGTCGTGGGCTGTATAAGCTCATAGACTATGAAAGATCTCTGAATGATTCGGCATGTGCAGTACATGATTCTCAGGCTATGTCAGATGCAAAGCTTTGGCATGCACACTTTGGTCATCTAAATTTTGCTAGTTAGCTATGCCTACAGAAATCTGAAATGGTGTCCTCTTTGCCCAAACTTGAGGCACCTGGAAAACATGTTTTTGAAGGCTGTATTTTGGGCAAAATGCAGCATTCCTCATTTCCAATAGATGGTTCAGTTTGGGCTACTCAGAAATTGCAGCTTGTACATAGTGATGTCTGTGGTCCTATGTAGACACCTTCTTTTGGAAATTATCTTTACTTCATGACTTTCATTGATGATTTTTCTCAGCATGCATGGGTATATCCATTGAAGGCAAAGTTCGAAGTGTTCACGTGCTTCAAATAGTTTTTGGTTTTGGCTGAAAATCTGTCAGCATGTAAAATGGGCACCCTCCATTCCGATCGAGGGGGGAATATATGTCTTCTAATTTTAATGCATTTTTGGTTGAACGTGGGATAAAACACTAGTGTACAGTGCTATATACACCTCAACAGAATGGAGTTGTTGAACGAAAGAACATGTCACTCATGGAGATGGCGAGGTGTATGGTCAAGAGTGAGGTTTTACCACATAGTTTTAGGCTTGAGGTTGTCATGTGTGTAGCATATGTACTTAATAGGTGTCCCACTAAAGCATTGCAGTCTATCACTCCATATAAGGCTTGACATGATCACAAGCCATCTGATGCTCCTCTGCATGTTTTTGGTTGTTTGGCATATGCATTAGTGCTTGAACAACATTGCAGAAAATTGGATGATAAAGCAGTAAAATGTATTTTTGTTGGGCACAGTTTTGAAAGTAAAGGCTATTGTCTATATCATCCACAGACGAAATACATTCTGGTTAGCCGTGATGTTGTTTTTGTGGAAGATGTTATTCAGTCATTGCTTTCATGTACTAAGGAGACATCTATTAGCTCCAAAGACATGTATGATACTTTGTTGCCTCTTTTACAGGTGGACAGTCTAGTGTTGGTCCCAATGAGGCAACTTTTTAGCCTTTGTAGGTTTCATATGATGATGCATATCATTCCATTTCTGATGTAGATTTACATGATGCACTAGTCGATGAGAGAGCTGATATTGAGCAATTAAAAACTATGCCAAAATGGCTAGTGTAGACTTTGCGTGACAACAAATTAGATGCACCTCTATCATATCGTACTCGTTCAGGCTCTCATAGTGCCTCTTTTGCATCACATTGTTCTGATATGGCTGCATCAATTCTCTATGATGAGAATGAGTCTATTTCGTTTGATGAAGCACAAAATTCAAAAACATGGATAGCTGCTATGTAATCTGAATATGATGCTATTATGAAGAATCGTACTTGGTCTTATGTGACTTGCCTCTTGGCTAGAAGGCCATTGGGACTAAGTGGGTATACAAGCTGAAGGGTAACCCTGATGGTACAGTTGACAAGTATAAGGCTAGACTTGTTGCAAAGGGTTATGCGTAGGAAAGAGGCATTGATTTTGATGAGACCTTTGCACCTACTTGCCGAATGACTACTATTTGTAGCATCTGTGCACTTGCAGCTAATCATGGTTGGAATGTACATCAATTGGACATTAAAACAACATTTTTTATTTGTGACTTGCATGAAGAAGTGTATGTTTTTCACGCCTGTGGCTTTGTGTAGAAAGGGCATGAAAACCAGGTGTGCAGGTTAAAGAAGGCATTATATGGTTTAAAGCAAGCACCACGTGCTTGGTATGAGAAGATACATGCCTATCTGATTGCACATGGTTTTGAGAACAGTCCAACTAAAAGCACCTTATATGTTAAGCGTGCTAATGATGTGCTTTTGATCATTGTTGTCTATGTTGATGACATGCTGCTCACTGGTCCTATTGAGAAGCATAATGCTGATTTTAAGGCTGATTTGCATGCCTCATTTGAGATGTTTGATTTGGGGCATTTGCATCACTCTTTGGGCATTCAATTTATGCAAGTTGATGGAGGAATGTCTTTGTGTCAAATGAAATATATTGACACCTTATTGCAGCGTTTTGGCCTTGAACAGTGTAAGCCTATTGCCACTCCTATGGAGACAGGTTTACAATTGAGTCCTCATGATGCTAGAGATGCATTTGATGTTGTTCTCTATCAGCAAGTTGTTGGATGCTTGATTTAATTATGCATTACTTGGCCACATATTCAGTTTGTTGTCTCACAAATGAGCAGGTTTATGCATTGCCCAAGGGTCAAGCATTGGCAGGCGGTTAAGCGCATCATTCGCTACTTGAGTGGTACTCGACTACATGGGTTGTTTTATCCCAAGGGGGAATCACTACCGCTTGATTTGCATCCTTTTTCTGACTCTAATTGGGCTGGTTGCTATGACACTCGTGTGTCCACTAGTGGCTTTTGCTTCATGCTTGGTAGCTCATGTATATCTTGGTTGAGCAAGAACCAGCCTACTCTGGCCACTTCTAATTGTGAGGTTGAGTATAGGGAAGCTTTCACATCGATTGTTGAGTGTGTGTGGATCAGACACCTTATGGCTAATTTGGGTGTTGGTCAGTCTTCTGCCACCACCATCTTCACTGATAGTTAGAGCGCATTGGTAGTTGCGAGGAACCCTATGTCCCATGCTCGCACTAAGCACATTGAGGTGCATTATCACTATGTTAAGGAGAGGTTTTCTACTGGGGAGATCAGCTTGGCATATGTGCCCATGTAGGAGAACGTTGCAGAACTTTTCACGAAGGCTGTGCCTAGGGAGAAGTTTGAAGCTTTTTGCAAAGATTTGGGCTTACTTCCTTTTGTGGAGTGATTTCCACATAGGTTGGCACTTCCTTATACATGAGTGCTAGCTCCTTGTTCACCGCATCACTCCTAGCATTAGGAAAAAAGGTGAACCCTGCATGGGCCTTGTAAGGATCCCTAATTTTTAGGGATTAAAGAGCTTAATCTCTGAGCTTAAGGAGGCATATAAAACCACCAATGGTTTTCTAAAATAAAATAATATTTTATGAATCCACTTCATTTGAAGTCTCAAAAGTGAGCATTTTTAACCATTGGATCCTTTAAATCAATGGCTAGTGTTAAAATGCATGGAAAATTAGAGAGAGAAGGGCATTACTTTTTATGGGAGTGGGCCTCAAGTCTCAAGACAGGCTCTGCAAGGTTTTTGGCTGTCAGATATTGAAGCATCCGATGTTGGAGCGCAAATTAAGCTGAGCCACAATCGACGATGCATATCTGCCATTAGATCGGAGGCTTAATCCGATGGTTGTGGAGAAAAGGCACCTTTGGATTGTTAAGAAGCAATATGAGCCATGGAATCATGACCAGATCTAATGGTCTAAAATGGAAGCACCAAAAATCCTTCAAATTTGAACTCCTCCGTCCGATGGAGGCCTTGATCCAATGTTGTACGCCGATTCACGCATTTTCTAATCATTGCTTTCATCCTAGCCGCTTGTTCTCAAGAAAATCTAAGGGTCTAAGATTAAAGATGCCTTGACTTTTGTCCTTTCAGCTTAGCCATTGGATCTTTCAGGCAATCAAGGGCTCCAAATGAATTTCAACATTTTCAAAACCATTCTCAAGAGCAAACCCACCAACTCTAGGTGTTTTTGCATGTTTGACTAGAGGAAAACAAGGGAAGCCTATGGCTACCCTATGTGATTAAGGGACTAGACTGTGGCCACCACCCTCTTCTCATTGGTCTATCCCTAATCACTCTTTAAGCTAAAAGGCCCATGCAGGGTTCACCTTTTTTCCTAATAGGGGGGATTTGTTTATATATTTAGGTAGTGATGTGTGTGAACACACTAGGATTGTCGAGGCACTTTTTTCCCTCTTTAGGAGGTTTTTTTCCCCCGGCTTGTATATACGCCTATTGCATTAATGGGCTACTTATCTTTGTACATTCTCTAGTAATACGTTCAGTATTGTGTGTTGTGCTCCAAGCTTTTTCTCCTTTCTTGTGCTGTTCACGTGCTTCTGCAGACGTCTATCTCCAACAACTACATGGTGTGCAAAGGATGCTCTAGCCAGGTCTTATATACTTAAATCAATATCTGATTTTTTATTACTTTACATTATGCGAGACCTCCCAAGAGACTTGGGAAGTACTTTCTTCATACTTGTCTTCAAATATAAGGGCTAGGAAGAACCAACTGTGGATGGAGTTCACAACCTTGAACAAGCAACCAAAGCAAAGTGTGGGGGACTATGTGACCAAGATGAAGGATGTAGCTGACCAACTTGGGAGCATTGGAGAAGAAATAGAAGAGGAGGAATAGTAAGGTAGATCATAAATGGCATCAAGGCTGATGATAAGTGGGAGTCCACCATAGAAGTGGACCTACTTGGCCTCAATACATTGATGGGGTAACTCTTCACATATGAGACAAAACTCAACAAGAATGGAGACAACTCTAGAGGTAATCAATCTTCTACCCTTTACACAGATAGAAATAAGAGTAAAGATAAAGACAAAGGTAAAAAAGAATGAAGAAGAGGCAACTACCTCTCAAGTGAACTTCACAGGGAGAGGAAGAGGTACTAGAGGAAGGGGCAGAGGAGGAAACCAAGGCACGAGGACATTGCAAAACTCTTCATCTTGTAATATCTCTGGTGACCAGTCATACCACAGATGAATGTTTCAAGAACACAAAGAATCAGAGAGGAAGAGGCTTCTCTAGAGGAGGCTATGGACAATCCAGAGGCATGTTCAACAATGGAGGAAGCAATTACCATCACAACTACAACCAAGGATACAACAACAATTGTCAAGGAGGTTTTAGAGGTAGAAGAGATTATAAAAACTATACAAAAGACCAAGAGGAATCTCTATTGATCATGAACATGACATCCAAGCAAGGTAAAAATGATGAGCATCTATTCTATATTAATTCTGGTTATTCCAATCGTGCGGTTGGAAATGTAGCATTGTTGTCTAATCTTGAAGAACCTAAAGGGAAGCATGAAGTCTAGACAAGTGATGATACTAGGCATTCTGTTAAGAAGATTGGAAATGTTTAAGCATCTAATGGTAATATGAACCTTTTAAATAAGGTACTATGTGCCAACCATAACAAAAAATATAATCAATGTTGGGGAGATTGTTGAAAAGGGCTTATAGGTTAGATTCACAAGGCATGGAGCATATGTGGAGGACCCTCAACAATGCTTCAAGAGGATTGCGAAAGGTGAGAAATCTGGTAGACTCTTTACATTAGAAGTTGTAGATACCAGAAACATTGCACTCTTCAATTACAAAGATCAAACCCTTTTTGAACTAGAGATATGACATAAGAGACTAGGTCATATAGGTGAAAGAACACTAAAGTAAATATGCAGGGCCTAGAGTGTGCTTGGCATTTGAAATGTGTCCAAGCAACACATGATTTAAAAATGTGGAATATGCCGATTTGGCAAATCACACATGCAACCATTCAATATAAAAGGATACATGTATGAAGACTACTTGGAGCTTGTGCACACATATGTGTGGGGTCCTAGAAAGCCATCAATTTCAAGATCAAGGTACTATATTTCATTCATAGATGACTATAGTAGATGGATCATTCTTTACTTCATGAAGCATAAAGATGAAGTCTTCACTTATTTCAAGAAGTATTTGGCATTGATTGAGAACCAAACAGGTAGAAGCTTGAAGAGGCTCAGATTTGATGGAAGTCGTGAGTATTTCTCACATGAATTTGGCTCATTCTTACATGATAAAGGCATAAAGAGAGAGGCTACAACAAGATACACTTCTGAATAGAATGGAGCGGCAGAGTGAAGGAATAGACTAATAGTAGAGGTTCCAAGATCAATGAGGAATGAAAAGAAACTTCCAAATTACTTATGGGCAGAGGTTGATTCCATAGCCACATACTTAATCAATAGACTTCCATGCAAGTCCTTGGATGGAATGACACCTTATGAAGCACGGAATGGCAGGAGACCTTCCCTAGACCATTGTAAGACCTTTGGGTGCATTGCTTATGCACATACACCCTCACACATTAGAGGGAATCTTGATCCAAAAGCTGAAAAGTGTATATTCATTGGCTATGACCAAAACCAGAAAGGATATAAGTTGTATAATCCCAATAAAAAAGGATTTACAGTTAGTAGGGATGTGGTGTTTGATGAGAATAACTCCTAGTTTGAAGACGATTGCAGGAAAATAAAGCTACCCTATGACTTGGAAAGTGAGTTTCCAACTCTGACTCAAGAAGAACTACAAATATCAAAAGATGTCAACCTAGAAGATGAAGAAAAGATTGACTACAAAGCTTGGAAGTCCAAGGGCAAGACAAATTCAAGTAATTGGAAGACATTCTAGAGTCATTCAATCAAGCACTTAGAAGATCTCAAAGGGAGAGTAAGAACCCATAAGGTATGGCTATGACACATCACTAGTCACCAAGCATTCTGTATAAATGACTAAATATTCTATGTTAAAAGAGCCTTCTTCATTTGAAGAAGCCAATAAGAAGGAATAATGGAGAGAAGCCATGTAGGAAGAAATTGAAGCACTTCAGGAGAACAACACTTGGTATCTTGGAACATGAAGGTAATAGGATCTAGGTAGATTTACAAAGTAAAGAAAAATTTATATGGTTCAATCAATAGGTACAAAGCAAGGCTAGCAGCAAAAGGGTTTGCTCAAACCCATGGAGTGGATTATGAGGAGACCTTCTCATCTGTGGCTAAGATGCCAACAATCAGAGTTTTAGTAGGTGTTGTTGCTTCAAAAAATTACAACTTGTATCAGTTAGATGTTAAAAATGTATTCCTAAATGGATGGATCTTAGAAGAAGTCTACATGGCTCAACCACCAGGGTATGAAGAAAAGGACGAATCAGATTATGTATGAAAATTAAGGAAAGCACTCTACAATTTAAACCAAGCTCCTGGAGCTTGGAACCATAGGCTTGTCACATATATGCATAATCAAGGATTGTTGATATATTTAGGTAGTGATGTCCGTGAACACACTAGGATCGTCGGGCCACTTTTTTCCCTCTTTAGGAGGTTTTTTCCCCCGGCTTGTATTTACGCCTATTGCCCTAATGCGCTACTTATCTTTGTATATTCTCTAGTAATACATTCAGTATTGTGTGGTGTGCTCCAAGCTTCTTCTCCTTCCTTGTGTTGTTCGTGTGCTTCCACAGATGACTATCTCCAACAATTGGTATCAAAGTAGGTCGTCCCTTCATCTAGGGTGCCATCGACACTCCTTCGGTTGCAGTCTCAAAATCGCACAAATTTTGGTGAGCATACTCAGCGTGTTTTCGAGATCAAAATAACTTTGTTGTATGGTGCCAAAATCGCAATTTGAGCTCGTTTTGACCTCCTAATGCGATATCATAGTGCTTTTGCAGGTTGTTTTGTCTTTTTGTGCCAAAGGAATATACCAGTTTTTGTTCGTCAGTATAAGTGTCTCGAAGTCTGCTACAAGTCTAGCGGAATTCATCTAGGCAGTTCTGTTCGACTTTTTGAGATACAGTCAATAATCTACATTAAGGTATTTTAGTCACCAGCCATGGCTGAAAGCAGTGATGTATTCAGTATGTTGGCTATTGAGGATAAGTTGGATGGTACCAACTACCCATTATGGGCTTATATGACGCGACATGTATTGGTTGCAAAAGCACTATGGAACATTGTGCAGGTTGTTGAAAAACGTCCTATCACACCTACAACTATTAGAACTGTAGGTACTCAAGCTGATACAGAAGGTGTCGAAGATGATGATATTCTGCATATTCCTATTTGTGTTGTGCTTTTTGTTGCACCTACTGCAGAGCAGATTTGTTGGGATGGCAGAGATGCTCAGGCACATGCATTGATAGCTTTGTCTGTCAAACGTGCCATTATTCCTCACATCCGCGCTTGCAGAATAGCTAAGGATGCTTGGGATACACGTACTACATTGTACCAAGCTAGGAATGAGGCTCCTGTTGCTTACCTCTAAAAACAGTTGGAGCGTTAGCACATGAATGAAGGTGAATCTATGGACAGCTTCCTAACAAAGATCAAAGACTTGAAGGAACAGTTGATTTCTGCTGATGAGGTTATGCAAGATAGCTCACTTGTGCAGACCCTTTTGAATGGTCTTCCTGATTCATATCAGAGTTTTGCATCTGCTCTTTCATTGATGATGAAAGGCAATCCAAATGCCTTCTCATTTGAGGAGTTAGTCTTTGTTCTATTGCAGGAAGTTTAGTCCAAGCAGAACAGGTAAGAATGGTACTTTGTCTTTATGTGACTTTCCTCCTGGCAAGAAGGCCATTAGAACTAAGTGGGTTTACAAGCTAAAGTGTAAGCCTGATGGAAAAGTTGACGGGTATAAGGCTAGGCTTGTTGCAAAGGGTTATGCACAGGAAAGAGGCATTGATTTTGATGAGACCTTTGCACCTACATGCCATATGACTACTGTTCGGAGCATATGTGCACTTGCAACCCATCATGGTTGGAATGTACATCAGTTGGACATTAAAACTGCATTTCTGAATGGTGACTTGCATGAAGAAGTGTATCTTTTTCAGCCCTATGGCTTTGTGCAAAAAGGGCATGAAAACCAAGTGTGGAGGTTAAAGAAGGCATTATACGGTTTAAAGCAAGCACCACGTGCTTGATATGAGAAGATACATGCCTATCTGATTGCACATGGTTTTGAGAATAGTCCAATTGAAAGCACCTTATATGTCAAGCATGCTAATGATGTGCTTCTGATCATTGTTGTCTATGTTGATGACATGTTGCTCACTGGTCCTATTGAGAAGCATATTGCTGATTTTAAGGCTGATTTGCATGCCTCATTTGATATGTCTAATTTGGGGCATTTGCATCACTATTTAGGCATTTATTTTATCCAAGTTGATGGTGGAACGGCTTTGTGTCAAATGAAATATATTGTCACATTATTGCAGCATTTTGGCCTTGAAGGTTGTAAGCCTATTGCCACTCCTATGGACACAGGTTTACGATTGAGTCTTCATGATGCTGGAGATGCATATGATGTTGTTCTCTATCAACAGGCTGTTGGATGCTTAATTTACTTATGCATTACTCATATTCAGTTTGCTATCTCACAAATGAGTAGGTTTATGCATTGCCTAGGAGTCAAGCATTGGCAGGCGGTTAAGCGCATCTTTCACTACTTGAGTGGTACTCAGCTACTTGGGTTGTTTTATCCCAAGGGGGGATCACTACCGCCAGATTTGCATGTTTTTTTTTACTCTAATTGGGTTGGTTGTTATGACACTCATGTGTCCACTAGTGGCTTTTGCTTCATGCTTGGTAGCTCATGTATATCTTGGTTGAGCAAGAAGAAGCCTACTGTGGCCACTTCTAGTTGTGAGGCTGAGTATAGGGCAGCTTTCACAACGACTATTGAGTGTGTGTGGCTCAGACGCCTTATGGATTATTTGGGTGTTGGTCAGTCTTCTGCCACCACCATCTTCACTGACATTCAGAGTGCATTGGCAGTTGCTAGGAACCTTGTCTTCCATGCTCGCACTAAGCACATTGAGGTGCATTATCATATGTCAAGGAGAGGTTCTCTGTTGGAGAGATCAGCTTGGCATATGTGCCCACGCAAGAGAACATTGCAGACCTTTTCATGAAGGCTCCGCCTAGGGAGAAGTTTGAAGCTTTTCGCAAAGCTTTTGGGCTTACTTAGTTTTGTGGAGTGATTTCCACATAGCTTGGCACTTTCGTATACATGAGTGCCTTCTCCTTGTTCACCACATCACTCCTAGGGGGGATTTTTTGATATATTTAGGTAGTGATGTGTGTAAGCACAGTAGGACCGCCGGGGCACTTTTTTCCCTCTTTAGGACGTTTATTTCCCCCAGCTTGTATATATGCCTATTGCCCTAATGGGCTACTTATCTTTGTACATTATTTGGTAATACATTCAATATTGTGTGGTGTGCTCCAAGCTTCTTCTCCTTCCTTGTGTTGTTCGCATGCTTCCGCAGACGTCTATTTCCAACAAGGATTTGTTGCTAGCAAAGCAGATTCTTCTTTGTTCATAAAGAAGACTAACTCAGAAGTTATTTGTCTACGTGTTTATGTGGATGACATTATCATTAGAGGTTATGATGGAAATGATATTGTTAAAATGCTCTTTTACAGTACAGGCATTTAAAGATCTATCTCCGGTTCTTGGGAGTGGTAGGGGTCTGATAAATCAGAGGCCCTGTAACTTGATTTTCCTCGTTAATTATTCCAAGTTGCAATACGGTAACGCTCACAAGTCTGCTTATCACGAATCACTAACGTAGAATTCTATTTACTTCTTTCACCGATTGACTGTCTTACTCAGATTAATACTCGTCACCGTACGTAACGCAAAAGTTATTCTCTTCCGTTATACAGACTTATTATCACACTTAATCTTGCGGTGTTAATCACAAATTAATGTAATTCAACAAGGACCAGAACGATAATACTCAGAATTGAAGAAACTGCGCTATGGAAACTCCACAACCACAATCGCCCAGACAGACAGTCTGGCGATACTCTGCGTCGTCACCGGAGTGTCCTTTCATTAGTTGATAAAGTGATACAACTCTTCGCAGTGACCTTTCGGTTCGTGCGGAATACGAAAAATAGGAATTACAATGTAGGAAATTACAATATGCCATCCGGCGGCTTACACTGGCACGCGCGGTGGACTTGAACCCGCAGTGACACAAAATTTATGGCTCTTCTACTATACCCTGAATATACATTGTTCGGGCTAACTTAAATTTTTTGGCAATTTTCTGCTTCAACGAGTCCAACATCTTTTTTAGAATCTCCGGTTCTACGAGTTGAGCATCAGTTCTAACTGAACTTGTTGCAATTACTTGACTCATCAAAATTTGTGCCTGTGTTTGCAGAAAGGCCTCTTGCAGGTAGAAATCGTTTGCGAGTGCCGCATCTCGACGTAATCTCATCTCATTGATCTGATCATCTATCCTTGCAAGTCGGTCAGCTTGAACACCTAATTGCTTTTCTCTTCTCTCCAACTCTTCAGACTGGAACTGCATCGTTTTGTAGTAAGCATCTATTTCCTTTTTCATGCCTTCCAGTTCCTTCTTCAACTTGAGATATTTTCCCAACTCTTCCTGTAACTCTTGATCACGCTTAAACAAGGTTTCCGTAGTTTTATGCAGTTCTGCTTCAGTTTTAAGAACATTACTGGCCAGAGACTGCGAAGCTTCTTCTAAAACACTATATGCTTCCCATGTGCTATGTAGTTCATTCCCTATAGCAGTCATTGCATCTGTTTTATCAATGATTTCCTGTTGCAACGTGCTAATCTCGGTATCTTTTTGACATAGTAAACCATCTTTCTGTACTAGTTGATCTTAGAGCTGTTGAATCTAGAAATGTAAACCATGATTTTCTGCTTTCACCGCATCCACTTCTTCCTGTAATGGAGTAATATCTGCTTCAAGGGTATCAACCTTATGCTGCAATTCCTGACGAATATTCTCAATAACCATTCTGAGTTGCACCGAAAGCTGCTGTGAAAATTGGATAAGCATGCGTCCCATGGATTCTAATTCTGTGAACATGGGAATCAAAGGAAGTAGAGGAGGAAGTGGCTGGGATGAAGAGGCGGACAAGAGATGAGTGGAATCCAGTGGAGAGTAATTAGGTGAGGAGGATGAAGCGGCAGGTTCTTCAGTAGGCTCCACAGGTATAATGGGGTCGACCGGAGGTATGGGTGGAGGAATGGGTATAAGAGTGTTGGATACCAACACTGTTCCAGTAGGTTGCTGCTTAGTTGCTTCAGTGCTGGTAATGACAGATTCCACCAAGATGATCAATACATCAAGAATTCCCGCAACAATATCTTGTACATCTTCGTCGGTCTGGTGCTGAGTCTCCTCTCGAGAAGGGCTTTCTTTAGAATCAGCAGTAGACACACCGTGGTCCTGTTGCCGAATGGGAGAAGACTGGGTAGACGAATCAAGGTGAATTGAGGTGGCAATGTCATGGAAAATGTCTTCTTCATTTCCTTCTTCTTCATTGCCAGCGGTGGAACCTTGCACTTGACTGTCATAAGAGCTTATTCGTCTGCGTTTTCGGCGAAGGAGTTGGAAGAGATCTTCATCTTCAACCTCATCATTCTCGAGTACTTGAACAGACTCCTCATGGAACAAAATTGGAGCATTTGGCGGTGGTTGCACTGCTTAGAGGGCCGAAAACAGAAAAGTAAGAATGTGCGGAAGGCGAGAACGCAGAAGGTCTCCCTTGTTAACATGCTTAATAACCATCACGCACTCAGGGTGAATGCGATAGAAATATAATGAAGCAAAATTAATAGGCTCCCTAGAAGCCATGTCAATCATCGAATAGAACGGCCGTGAAATTCTGTAAGTGCGTTTTTGGAAATTCAATATGGCCACTAAGAATTGTAGGGCGGTCCATTCAGGATCTGGACGACAGAGAATGGTGTACTCATTCGAGGAGTACCTTGGGAATAATTCTATCATAGTGGCTACCGGAAGAAGAGGACCATTCTCCTGTCCTGCCAGAGAGAGTCAGAACGCTGTAGCGAAGGACTCTAAGGTGATGATTACTCGAGATGGTAAACATGTAATCGGCCATCGCTGCTCCGTAGCAGGTGTAGCAGCAATGGGAGCAATAATTTGGGCGTAAAACGGGTGACATTCCACTGAATGCCAAGGCAATTCAGCGAAATTGGACAACCCACGGACACGCAAGAACTCACCCACATCATGAGGGACTCCATCACGGAAGGAAGCGAAATTGGCTAACACTTCCATGGTACACAAGAGCACAAAAACACAAATGCACAATAAACACAAAAATCACAATGCACAGAGCACACAGACACAATAGCGATTAACAGCGAAAAGAAGAAGATTAAGTAGATACTCGATAA
Source organism: Ceratopteris richardii (assembly GCA_020310875.1). Classification (NCBI taxonomy): domain Eukaryota; kingdom Viridiplantae; phylum Streptophyta; class Polypodiopsida; order Polypodiales; family Pteridaceae; genus Ceratopteris; species Ceratopteris richardii. The sequence goes on along the minus strand of CM035416.1, from coordinate 109,802,854 downwards.
CGAGAGGCGATCGACAAACCTGAATCATCGCGCGGCGTTGAGATGATACCCTTCATAATGACGACGTGCATGCATGTGCAGAATCGATGACATACGGCAGCTTTTAATCATAATTAGATATCAAAACAAGGATATTTACAAACGACTATCAATCACAATGCAAAAATAGAAGAAAGGTAAATGCCACGTGGAAAAACGAAGAACACGTCAGTGAGGGTCAGGTGCTTGCTGATACGGCCGCAACTTTGAACCATTGATTACTTTAGGAAGAGGAATTCCGGTCAAGGTATTCAACCGAAAAGTAGCTGGGCCCACTTGTTCACTAATCTGGTAAGGGCCGAACCACCGTAATTTGAATTTCCCAACCGCACGATTTGATTTAGCATTATAAAACAGTACAAGTTGGCCCACCGTAAAAACTGGAGTCTTCAGAAACCGATCGTGGGTACGAGCTTGCCGCAACTACACTTCTTGAAGAGTCAGAAAATTTTCCCAACGATACTCATCCAGGTCTCTGAGTGTGTCCAACCGAAATGGTAAAGGCTCTTCGGGTAGCAACTTCTGAGTGATGGCCACGCGTAAACTGGGCACTACAACTTCAATTGAGCGATTGCTTCCAGCCCAAAAGCAAGCTTGAAAGGAGTCATTCCGGTTGCTACTTTGTATGTAGTCCGGTATGCCCATAGTACTGCAGGTAGTAACTGATCCCATCTTTCTGGTGATTCCACAATCAGCTTACGAAGCATAGTCAACAACGTTTTGTTTGTACTCTCAGCTAAGCCAATAGAACGAGGATAGTAAGGTGAACTGAATTTATGCAGAATTTGGAAAGTATGCGTTAATACTCGCATTAGATTGTTAGCAAAGTGTGTTCCTTGATCTGTTACAAGTTCCAAAGGTAAGCCATAACGTGGGAATACGTCCTTCATCAGGCATTTTGCCACCGAAACCGCTATAGCGGACCGTAAGGCCCAAGCTTCGGCCCATCTAGTAGCATAATCTGTGCAAGTCAGGATGTAATGATTGTTGCTGAGAGTCGCAGGTGGGGTAATTGGTCCAATAAAATCAAAACCCCACTTCTGGAAAGGTTCCAAAGGTAATACAGGTTGGAGAGGGAAAAAGTGACGTTGTAAGGGTTGTCGAGTGCGTTGATAATTGTCACACTGCTGCACAAATTGAGTTACATCCTTATACATGGTAGGCCACCAAAGCCCACTGTGCAGAATTTTCCGGTGCGTAAGATCTGCTGCAAAATGTCCACCGGAGGGTATTGAATGTGCCAGAGCAATAACTGAGTTTACTTCATGTGGGGGAATACAGCAAAGCAAAGCACCAGAATGATCCATATAGTACAACTATTCGATAATCAACCGGAATCTGCGACTGTATAGTGCAATTTTCCGTCGCATCGCAGGAGGAGTATGAGTAGGGAGACATCCATCCGTTAGGAAAGTTAATAACATATCATAGTAGGTAGGCGGCACAAGAACTTCTGCAGGTTCATCACATTTGGACTCAGTAGCATAAATTGCTGGTGTGGTGTCATCAACACCCATCGGAGCTTCACCGAAATCTAGTCGAGAAAGAAAATCTGCTAATGCATGTGTTGTGCCCGGTCGATGAATCACGTCATAATCAAATTCTTGTCATAGCAAAATCCATCAGGCCAAGCGACCACCTAGATGCTGCTGCCGGACCAGATAAACGAGCGCAGCATGATCCACATGAAAGGTAAATTTTTGGCCTACCAGATAATGCCGGAATTTCTTCACCGACTACACCAATCCGAGACATTCACGTTCGGTCACTGAGTAATTTCTTTCTGCAGGAGCGAGTCTTCGACTTGCATAGTAGACCGGCCGGAACCATTTATCTGTTTGCTGCATTAAAACACTGCCAATGGCAATATCTAAAGCATCTACAAAAACATGAAAGGGGCGTTCCCAATCCAGAGGTTGTAGAATTGGAGCCTGCGTCAATAATTCTTTTAGTCACTCGAATGCAGTTTGACATTCCGGAGTCCATTGGAACTGTTGTGGAGTACTCTTCATTAGCCGATTAAGTGGCGTTGCTAAATGGGCAAGCCACCGTAGATGTCGACCATGCCACCGAATTTGACCCAGGAACTGCATCACTTCTTTCGGCGTGGTAGGCACGGGTGCTTCCAATATTGTCGCAACTTTGTCTGGATCAACTTGTATGCCTTGTGCAGATATAATATGTCCAAGGAGTTTACCACAGGAAACCGCAAATACTGATTTCGTCGGGTTCAGGCAGAGTCGATATTCACGGCATTTCTCAAAACAACACCGTAAATGATACAAGTGTGCTACAATCTTGCCGAATAAAGAGAATTCATCTAAATAGACTTGCATAAAAGAAGTGAGGTAGGGTGAGAAGATTTCCTGCATACAGCGTTGAAAGGTGTTGGGAGCATTCCTTAATCCAAACCACATAACTGTGCAAGCATAAACACCCCAATTCGTAATAAACGTTGTTTTCGATATGTCTTGTTCGGCCATTCGTACTTGGTTATAACCATTGTACCCATCCAAAAAGGAGTACATTTCATGTCCGGCCACTCTGTCAAGCATTGTGTCGAGAAACGGAAGCGGAAATGGATCTGGTACCATGGCCGCATTCAATTTTCGGTCATCCACGCAGATTCGGAGATGTTTATTCTTCTTTGGAACAATCACAATCGGAGATATCCATTCTGCGTGTTCGATTGGTACGATGAATCCGACCCTTAGTAACCGATCGAGCTCTACCTTGACTTGCGTTGCATAGTTAGGATTCATCTGCTAGCTGGATTGTTTAATGGGCTTCACCTCAGGTTTGAGCACGACCCGATGTTGATAGATTCGAGGATCCAGACCTTTCATATCATGATAGTCCCATGCAAAAACATTAGAATACTCACACAATAGTCGGATCAAATCTGCTTGAAATGCCTCGGCCAATCCGGCCTTGATCTTAACCGGTCACGGGTTAACTTCATCCCCTAAATTGTAGGTGACTAACTGATCTTCTGGAACATAGAATTGTCGAGGTTTCACCGAATCGTCCGCTGACTGTAAAAGTTGCTGCAGAGTAGCTCCATCTATAGCAGCATTTTGATCTACTTCTTCATCTCCGGTCACAGGGACAACCATACAGGCTGCCGGACTCCAGTTGTCTGCTACAGATTGCAGATCTACAATCCCTAAGGAGATCAAATCTTTATTGTTCTTCAAAAATACTTCTTCTTCGTCGTCGGATAAGCCATCCTGCATGTGGATCGGCTCTGCTACATAAGGTCTAGCATGAAGTTCGCAAGGTTGAATGGCATCCAGTTTGACAATGTATTTACAATGGCTATCCTTAAAAGTCAATTCCTGTGCCGACCAATCCTGAATGACCTTAGCCTGTTTTAACCAGGGTCGACCAAAAAGAAGATTATAGTCAAGACTGAACTCCGGTAGTTCTAAGACGACCAAATTCATCTTAAACGTGGTGCCCTGCAAAGTGATTGGGATATTCCTTACGAGTCCCTCCGGATGGACTCGGGACTGGTCTGCCATTCTGACAAAGAATTGCACAGGCTCGATTTGCATCCACCCCAACTTTTTGCAAAGAGCCGCAGTCGCTATGTTTACACCAGACCCACCATCAATTAGTACTTGAGTAATCTTGTGATTTTTGTACCATATCGTAATTAAGGGAGCCGAATGATCCATCGTAGAGTCATTATCTGGTTGGATCGTTGCTGTGGCAGGAGTACTGGGAGATAGCGCAATACATCTGGTTCAGGGCACAGGTGGCACTAGTGTGTCTCGGATTTTTGCATCTAGTGCAATACATTTGTTTAGCCGGGTCCTCTGTAACGTTCTTGGTATCCTTGAGCCAATCCAAATCTTCTGTGAATCCTCCAACCTTGTGTTCGAGTTGTAGGGCCATCGCAATGACAGCATCTAGTGTCATAGCACCCACACAGCGGATGATCATAATTTGCCTTAATTGAGGAATTAAACCGTTTTATAAACCATTGGGTTATCACATCATCCGGCAGATTAGCATGTGCCAGAGGTAATTGTCTGAGATGAGTTCTAAATAATGTAGCGTACTCCTGAACGGTTTGGTGCGGCTTCTGTCTATTGTTCTGCAAGTGATCAAAAATTTTGGCAGGGTTCTTCTTCAGCCGGAATCTCTACAGAAACGCATCCCTTACTGCCTCATAGGTAACGAAGTGGTTGAAATCGTACTCTGTGAGCCACCTTGCTGCTTCATTAACTAATGTTGACTGGAAGATGATGGCCTTGTATGCCGGATCGGGTGGATGGTTTAGCACTGCATAACTTATTTCAAAGGTGCGTACATGGGCATCAAGATCGTCACCTGGAAATCCACCGAACTTGGTGTAAGTTACCCCTGTCGGGACCAGACAAAGTGGAAGTAGCTGTTGTTGTTGCTGCTGTTGTTGCTGCTGCTGCTGCTATTGTTGACCATTCATGGTGCTAGTAGTGGTATTGTGGTTGTCTCCTAAGTTCTGGGGAGGTGTTTCCGATCCTTCGGAGTCTGTATGGTCAGACTGCTCACCTTCCGACGTGAAAATAGTGTTCAATCGCCTACGAATTTCCAAATCAAAGAGCCTATCCTCAGCTTGGATATCCCAGGTAGGCAAATTTACCCCAAACAGTGGTGTCCGAAATGAAGATTCACCAGGAAGTATCACACCTTCACCGGAAAACTGTAAATTCCCTGCAACTGGAACCGAACTGTCATCGGAATTTGTCAAACTTTCCCCAAAACAGGGTATTCTTTCACCGACAATGATCTCTCTGGGCAACACAACTTTATCCTCGGAAAGATTCAAATCCTGACCCGATGGTGTTGGGTCAACCGCACACTGCGTTCCTGTACACTCCGAAGTTACTGTGCCTTCGGCAGACTGCACCGAAATTTCACCAGAATTTATTGGAATTTCCTCACGTGTCACCGGAATGATACCAGAATCACTGCTAACTGGCTCCGATCCTTCGATTACTAGGCTTAATGAGCCTACCCTTCTGCCTCCTGGGGGTGACCCTAACAGATTTGATACCGCCCAAGGGTGTTGGTTGCTTCTATATTTTGGGTACAACTCACCGGACCGAGTAACCGGCATATATCACCTCTGCACCACTTGCGTATTGTTCCACCTTACTGTTGATTCACTTTCTTTGGCCACTTTCCCACAATCAATTTGCAACAATCTGTTGCCACCTTCCCACAGACGGCACCAGTGTTAAAATGCTCTTTTACAGTATAGGCATTTAAAGATCTATCTCGGGTTCTTGGGAGTGGTAGGGGTTTGATAAATCAGAGGCCCTGTAACTTGATTTTCCCAATTAATTATTCCAAGTTGCAATACGGTAACGCTCACAACTCTGCTTATCACGAATCACTAACGTAGAATTCTATTTACTTCTTTCACCGACTGACTGTCTTACTCAGATTAATACCCGTCACTGTACATAACGCAGAAGTTATTCTCTTCCATTATACAGACTCAATATCACACTTAATCTTGCGGTGTTAATCACAACTTAATGTAATTAAACAAGGACCAGAATGATAATACTCAGAATTGAAGAAACTGCGCTACGGAAACTCCACAACCGCAATCGCCCAGACAGACAGTCTGGCGATACTCTGCATTGTCACCGGAGTGTCCTTTCATTAGTTGATAAAGTGATACAACTCTTCGCAGCGACCTTTTGGTTCGTGCGGAATACGAAAAATAGGAATTACAATGTAGGAAATTACAATGTAGGAAATTACAATATGCCATCCGACGGCTTACAATATCAAGAAAATCAAATTTCAGATGATGGAAGTAGCTTATAACTTGTATATTCAGATTTTGGAGTCTTTATTACTCAGAGGAAGTACATTCATGATATGTTAGTAAAATGCAAGATGGAGAACACCAAAGTTGTAGGTACATCCATGGAACTCAATCAAAAACTTAGTTCTCATGAGGGAGAACTCTTTGAAGATATTACAGGTTATTAAAGGCTTATTGGGAGTCTCAATTATGCAACCCTAACAAGAGTGGACATATGTTATGGAGTAAGTATATTAAGACAATTTATGCATACACCAAGAAAAACTCACATGGAAGCTACCAAGAGGATCTTAAAGTATCTAAAGCGTATTATAAATGAAGGACTATTTTATCCATTCACATCTGACTTGGATATCAAGCTATATTCTGATGCAGATTGTGCTAGCTCAAAAGATGATAGGAGGAACACTTTTGACTACTTATCTTTTGCAGGTTCAAAGCTAATTTCATGGTCATCAAAGAAACAACCAACTATGGCATTGTCATCAACTCAAGTAGAATATAGAGGCTTAGAAAATGCAACACAAGAGGCTATGTGGCTCAAGCTACTTTACACAGATTTGGGATTACATTATTGTACTCCAATTATCTTTGGAAATAATAGTAGCTCACATCATTTGGCTGACAATCTTGTATATCATGCAAGGACTAAGCACATTGAAGTGCACTATCAAAATATTTGCATCGAACTAAGATGAACAAGTTCAAGATGATGATTGGATTGCAAGAAATCAAAGAGATGTGAAGACCAAGCATGTTAGGCTTGAGGGGAAGCTTTTGGTGCAAAATATTCCAATCCTAGATACTTGGAAAATTAGCATTTATTTCATATAGTCACATATGACTATTCCCTTGTAAAAAAAATCAATTTATTTTTATCCTTGTAAAAGTGCATATGTTAATTGCGCTACACTCGCATGGAGTTAGGAGGAATCAAATCTCGAATTCACTTTATGGTAAGGGCTTGAATTTGAATTCAAAAGTTGGCTCCAACTCCAAGCTATAAAAATGGATCAAAATCTTGCGTGAGAAAGGAGCCCGATTTAGAGATCATTTGAGAGGGGTTTTCTATGATTAGTGAGCTCATTCTATAGATCCATTACTACCCTCACATTGTGAAATTATAAATTACCAATGTCATTGTAATTCTATGTGATTTAATACATGTACATTGATCACATCTCTACTTCACTTCTCTATCAAGTTCATCTCAGAACAATGATCTTCTCAAACTTGGTTCTCAGTGCATAGTTGATCATTTGATGTGATTTAAAGTGATGTAGATTTAGCATACTGTACATTTTATAGTTACAAAGTTTCATTGTCATTGCCTTTCTCAATCGTGAGATATCTTCACAATTGTGCTCATTGGTGTGCATACTGCTAAAGCCCAAAATTGTCTAGATGGTCTATTGATTTGCTAAACACAATTCTCACAGTACACTTGATCATTTCAAGTGAAATAACTTGTGAATGGTAGCTATCTAAGTTAGTTAGATACTCCCAAAACGAATTTAATCAATTGCTAGCAAGTTGTGTAGAGACCAAAATAGCAAGTCTTAGCTCATAGTTGAATTTTTTACTCATCTGTTTTGATCCATTGATTGGAGGATCATGTTCCAAAACACTTACATGATTATTTATCATTGTTGGGAAGCTCAAAAGGTCTACTCTACTCTTCAAAACTTGTTCTTGGCTGGTGTCAAGCAGGATTTTGCAGCACCACTTCATCTCTAGACTCTATCCACCATCTCCTTCAATAGTCTGGCATATGCATACATGAACAACATCGTAGGAAATTGAATGATAAAACAGTGAAATGTATTTTTGTTGGGTATAGTTCTGAAAGCAAAGGCGATCATCTATATCATCCACAAACTAAAGGTGTTCTGGTTAGTTGTGATGTTGGTTTTGTGGAAGATGCTATTCAGCCACTACTTTCATGTACTAAGGAGACATGTGCTAGCTCCAAAGACATGCATGATACTTTGTTGTCTCTTTTTACAGGTGGACAGTTAGTGGTGGTCCTAATGAGGAAACTTCTCAGCCTTTACATGTTTCATGTGATAATTTAGATCATTCCATTTTTTATGCAGATTTTCATGATGCACTTGATGAGAGAGCTGATATTGAGGAGGCAAAAACTATGCCAAAATGGATGGTGCAAACTTTGCATGATAGCAAATTAGATGCACCTCTAACATATCATACTCGTTTAGGCTCTCATAGTGCCTCTTTTGCATCAGATTTCTATGTTATGGTTGCCTCTAGTCTCTATGATGAGAATGAACCTGCATCGTTTGATGAAGCACACAATTTGGAAAATTGGATGGCTTCTATGCGATTTGAATACGATGCTATAATGAAAAATGGTACCTCATCATTATGCGACTTGCCTCCTAGTAAGAAGGCAATTGGCACTAGGTGGGTATACAAGGTGAAGCGTAAACCTGATGGAACAGTTAACAAGTATAAGGCTAGGCTTGTTGTAAACATATGCTTAGGAAAGAGGAATTGATTTTGATGAGACCTTTGCTCCTACTTGCCGAATGACTATTGTTCATAGCATCTATGCACTTGCAGCTCATCATGATTGGAATGTAAATCAATTGGACATTAAATCTGCATTTTTGAATGGTGATTTGCATGAAAAGTGCATGTTTTCAACCTCATGGCTTTGTCTAGAAAGGGCATGAAAACAAGGTGTGCAGGTTAAAGAAGGTATTATATGGTTTAAAGCAAACACCACATGCTTGGTATGAAAAGATACGTGCCTATCTGATTGCACTTGGTTTTGAGAACAGTCCAACTGAAAGCACCTTATATGTTAAGCATGCAAATGATGTGCTTCCAAGAATAAACCTCCAAACTACTTACGCTCAAAGGTCGTATCCACTACCACCTATTTAGTGAATACACCTCCAAAAAAGTCTCTCGACGGCATGAATCCATATGAGGCATGGAATGGAAGAAGACCTAGATTTGATCATTGCAAGATCTTTGGCTGCATTGCATATGCACACATACCTTCACAGATTAGAGATAAACTGGACCATAAGGCAAAGAAATGTAGATTTGTTGGCTATGAACTTAATAAAAAAGGTTATAGATTGTACAATCCAACAAAGGATTCACTATAATTAGAGATGTGTTCAATGAAAACAAATCATCATTTGACTACAAAAGAATCAAGTTATCTTATGGCCTAGAGGAGGACTTTACAACTCTATCAAAAAGGAATGAGCGGACACTTGAATCATCAAGTTACTATCAAGGTGATCAAAAGACTCAGAGGAGAGAAATGAACTCTTGGAACTAAAAAAGAAAAACCAAAATGCAACAGTTGATGATTATAGCCGAATACTCTCAACAAACAATTAGAAGGTCAACTAGAGAAAAGAGGAAACCAAAAAGGTATGGTTATGATACATCATTTGTCAGTAAACACTCTATCTATGTAGCACAGGATCCAAATTCTAAGGATCCCTCATCCTATAAGGAAGCAAATAAGAAACCCGAGTGGATGAATGCCATGGAGGAAGAGATGGAAGCCTTATAGGAAACTCACACTTGGGAGTTGGTAACTGAGACCATCTAAGAAGATCATAGGTTCAAGGTGGATATACAAAGTAAAGGAAAACTCTTATGGGACTATTAATTGGTACAAAGTAAGAATTTTGGACAAAGGTTATGCACAAACACAAGGGATTGATTATGAAGAAACATTTTCACTTGTGGCAAAGATACCAACTATCAAAGTGCATATGAGCATTGTAGCTTCCAAGAATTAGAAGATTTACCAAACGGATGTTCAAAATCCATTTTCTGATGGATGGATATCTAAAGAAGTATACATGGCTCAAGCTCCTGATTTTGAAGACCCATCATTCCCTGTGTATGTATGTAGGTTAAAGAAGGCCTTATATGGTTCGAATCAAGCCCCAAGGGCTTGGAATCATAAGCTTGACACTTATTTGGAGGATAGGGGATTCATTGTGAGCAAAGTAGATCCTTCCCTCTTTATGAGCAGGAATCAATGTGAAGTCATGTACCTTTTTGTATATGTTGATGATTATAATTACAGGTAATGTTGTTGAAGGTATAAGGAGGATCAAGATTCAAATGACAGAAGAGTTCCGGATCAGTGACCTAGGACAACTCACATACTTCCTAGGGTTGGAAGTAGTGTATACAAAAAAGGAATGTATCTTATTTAGAGAGAGTATATCAAGGACATGCTTTCTAGGTTCAAAATGGAGAGCTCAAAGGTTGCTAGTACACCCATGGAGATGAACCTAAAGTTAAGTGATCCTGAAGGAGAGGAAATTGTGGATATAACTAGCTATCACAATCTAGTTGGTAGCCTAAACTATGCTACCTTGAAAAGAGTTTACATTTGACATGGATTAAGTGTCTTAAGTCAATTTATGCACACTCTTTGGAGACCTCACATGGAAGGAGCCAAAAGGATACTCAAATACTTGAAGGAAACTATTGATGAACATGTGCATTACTCATACACATCTAATATAGATATAAAACTTCTCTCTAATGCAGATCCGGTGGAATCTAAATATTGGAGCATCAAGCTTACACTATTCTTGAGGTGGATTTGATCTACATCAAAAGTTATCGCTTGGATTACATCGAAAGAATATCCGTTTGAAAGTTCTTTTACTTATGCTCAATTATTGTATTTTTTGAAAAGATTTTTCATGGACCTTTTACCATTGTAAAAGGCTAGAGCTTTACACATGTAAAAGTAGGAAAAGAGATCTAATCTTCCATGAATTTGTGGTGGTTCACAGTTTTCTTAGATCTTCACTTTTCCTAGATTGTAGGAAAGTGAATTGATTCCCTCCAACAACCTTTACCACCTTCATTTGAATTCCAAATCCACTTTTAGAAGTTGTAGAGCACTTCATAAGTCTATATAAACACTTCAAATCACTTGTACATTACATGGAAAGCCATATACATACACTTGTGGCCATCATTGTCTTGCTCCTTCATTTTTCTGCATCAACTTGTTCAACAACAGTAAGCTTGCAGAGGTTGTTGCTCTCTCTAAAGAGATCCCAATTGGATAGGATATGACTCCTGAGAAATTGTAGTTTTTCTATCTTGGGGTCAATCTCTACATATTCTTGAAAAATAGGAGTGTACCAATGATGAGTGTCTGGTTCATTCCAAAAGCATATTTTTCTTCTTTCTTGTACTCTAATGAATTTTATACACTAAATCCTATGTGTATCAGTCTCGTAAAAGGATTTTTTCTAATTGTAATAATGCTGATTGCTATGAGCATTTGAAGTTGATTGTCTCATCCAAAGATAGTAAGTTTTTTGAGCTAGTCAATGCGCAAACCTATCTGTTTTGTATCGACTCTTTCTCCTTGATGCTCCAAAGTACATGGTGCATTTTATTGCACTTACCACATGCCTATAAGGTCTATCTAAGTTTCCATAAACTCAAGGGTTGGTCTTGTGCCAGTTAGCTAGACCAAATTTTGTCGCTTCGCAACTCACTTTTCTACCTCCTACAAGCTTCTCAAAGTTCTTTTAGTGGTATCAGAGCTAGATCAAGATGGGTGATGACTTTCCCTCAACAATTGGGAAGCTTGATTGACACAACTATGCGGCTTGGAAAATCAGAATGGAGGCCTATTTGCAAGGTAGAAATCTTTATGGAATTGTAGGAGGTGATGAAGATATGCATATTCCAAGACCCAAAGGTGGACCTACACAAGAGGAGACAGATAAGCTCACACTTTGGTATGCAAGGGATGCTCAAGCAAGGTCATACATAATAAACTCTATCTCTGATTTTCTATTACCACATATTAGAGGATGCAAGACATCTCAAGGGACTTGGGTTTCCCTCAATACTTTCTTTTTTGCTAATACCAAAGCAAGAAAGAATCATCTTTGGAACAAGTTCAACCAAATGAAGACACCTAAACAAACTGTCACAGAGTTTTTAACCAAGGTCAAGGAGGTTGCAGATCAGTTGGCATCCATTGGAGAGCTGACTCAAGAAGAGGCTACCATGAGGCAAATTCTGAATGGGATTCAAAGTGATAAGTAATGGCCATCCTTCACCATGGCTTATGATCTCATCATGGATGTGCAAACTCTAGACTTCAACGTCTTTCTTGGATAACTCTTCAATCAAGAGGCCAAAAATAGCATACAGGAAGGTAACTCCTATCCAGGTAATTCAACTAGTGCTCTATATGATGATAAAAAGGATAAGAGGCTGAAAGGCAAGAAGAAGGAAGAAGATGAAGAGGAGACTTCTCAAGCCAACTTCACAAGAGGGGGAGAATACTTCTCCAAAGAGTTTGATGAGTTCTTGAATGATAAAGGTATCAAAAGGGAAGTGACTATCAACTACTCTCCTCAACTGAATGGAATTACAAAGAGGAGAAACAAGAGATTGGTTGTATCAGCCAGAACAATGCTTGAAGAGAAGAGGTTGCCACATTATCTATGGGAAAAGGCTACTTCAAATGTTGTATACCCTGTCAATAGACTACCATCCAAATCACTTCAAGGTATGACTCCTTATGAAGCATGACATGGAAGAAAACCTATTCTTGGACATTGCAAGGTGTTTGGTTGTTTAGCTTATGTTCATGTACCATCACAAATAAGAAGTAAGCTAGATGAAAGGGCAACAAAGGCAGTGTTTATTGGGTATGACTCATCTCAGATGGGTTAGAGGTTCTATAATTCTTCAACCAAGTAATTCACTATAAGCAAGGATATTGTGTTTGAAGAACACAGGTCTTGGTATGATGAAGAGAAACAAAATGTAACTCTACCATATGATCTTGATTCTCATTCTCATCAATTAGGAAGCAAGCATGATACACAAGTCTAGGATCTAAGAAGTGATAGAAATGATGACCAAGATGAAAGGGAAAATGATTACAAACTATGGATGTCAAGAGGCAAAGCAAAAATGCAAGAGTGTGGAGAATGCTCCAAGAAAGCACCTGAAGCTCAATAAGGGAGAGAAAACAACCAAAATGTTATGGATATGATTCCACATTTGTTACAAACCATTCAATCTACTTGGCAAAAGACTCAATTTCAGAGGAACCCTCAACCTATGAAGAGGCATAGGGAAACCCTAATTGGGCAAAGGTAATGAAAGAAGAAATGGATGCATTGAAGGAGATGGACACTTGGGATTTGGTTCCAATGTCATACAATCAAAAGGTAATTGGTTGCATATGGGTATATAAGTTTAAAAGAAACTCATATGGATCAGTTTGCAGCTACAAGGCAAGATTAGCTACCAAAGGATGCTCACAAACTCATGGTATAGACTATGAGGAAACATTCTCATCAGTTGCAAAGATGAGTACAATCAAAACATTGATAAGTGTAGTTGCTGCAAGGAATTGGAGACTCCTCCAACTTGATGTAAAAAATGCATTTCTAAATGGTTGGAGAAGTGAAGAGGTATACATGTCACAACCACCAAGTTTTGAATACCATAATCATGCATCTTATATTTGCAGACTTAAGAAATGATTGTATGGATACATACCTTCAAGATCAAAGGTTCAGACCTAGCAACTCAGATCCTTCTCTATTCATCAAAAGGGATTACAATGAGGTTATCTATCTATGTGTATATGTAGATGATATTATTGTGAATGGCAATGATTTGAATGGCATTCAAAGGATCAAGAGACACATGCAAGAGGAGTTCAAAAGCAATGACTTAAGTGGGCTCTCATATTTCCTAAGTATGCAGCTCATATACACAGAAGAAGGACTCAAAGAAGATACATTCAGGATCTACTTCTTAAGTTCAAAACAGAGAACACTAAACATGTAGGTACACCTTTGGAGATGAATCATAAACTTAGCATTTATGAAGGTGCCAAAATTGAACACATTAAAGAACATCAAAGCTCAGTAGGTAGCTTGATATATGTTACTCATACAAGGGAAGACATCTCATATAGTGTGGGAGTGCTTAGTCAATTCATGCACTCACCGAGAAAACCACACATAGATGCAGCTAAGAGAGTACTTAAGTATCTCAAAGATACAATCAATGAAGGTATATTCTATCCTTACTCTTCAGACTTGGATATCAACATCTATTCAAATGCGGAGTGGGCAGGAGCTAAGGATGATAGAAGAAGTAAATCTAGATACTTAGCATTTGCAATTTCAAAGCTAGTGTCATGGATTTCCAAGAAGCAACCAGTAGTTGCTTTATCCTCAACTGAAGCAAAGTACAAATGTTTGACCATAGCAAATCAAGAGGCAATATGGTTAAATGCATTGAGATTTGGGACTTGTGAGTTCCAAACCTCACATATTTGGAGATCATGTAAGTTCCATGCATCTAGCAGCAAACCCTATTTTCCATGCAAGAACCAAACAGGTAGAGGTTCATTACCACTTCATCAGAGAGAATCTCATGCTAAAGGAGATTCAGATTTCTTTTGTTTCAACTAAAAAGCAAGTAGCAAATATGATGAGGAATACACTTGATGGAATAAAGGTTTGTAGATTCAAAGCTATGGCATGTATTCAACCTATTAGAGAATGAAGACTCAAGCATACTTTAGCTTGATGGGGAGCTATTCGAACATCAAGTTTACACTATGCTTGAGGTGGATCTGATCTACATCAAAAGCTATTGCTTGGATTACATCAAAAGAATATCCGTTAGAGAGTTCTTTTACTTATGCTCACTTATTATATGTCTTTAAAAGATTTTTCATGGATCGTTTACCATTGTGAAAGCCTAAAGCTTTACACATGTAAAAGTAGGAAAAGAGAGCTAATATTCCATGAATATTTGGTGGTTGAGTTGCAATTAATCAATCAATCAATCACCTAAAAGTAGATCAAACTAGATCTTCACTTTTCCTAGATTGTAGGAAAGTGAATTGATTCCCTCCAACAACCTTTGCTGCCTTCATTTGAATTCAAGATCTAGTTGTAGAACTCGTGGAGAACTTGAAAAGTCTATATAAAGACTTCAAATCACTTGCACATTACATGGAAGCAATATACATACACTTGTGACCATCATTGTCTTGCTCCTTCATTTTTATGCATCATCTTCTTCAACAACACTAAGTTTGTAGAGGTTGATGCTCTCTCTACAGAGATCCAAATTGGATGAGAGAGGACTCATTGGAAAGTTTATGCCTATAAATTTTCAAATCATAGATAGATGATGAACAATGATCAATAATATCAGAATGACTATAGTGAGAGCTATAAGTGAATCCCTAAGTACTATGTATGACATATGGGTATAGTGTGTATAGTGGTTACATGGGGTAAAAACCTTTAACTAGCTCTAGAGTAAAAAATGTTCATGTATAGGGAAACAATTCACATAAAAGGTACTCAAAGGACACATAAATCTAACATTTGTAATATCCAAAAGTACATTATCATACATTCTATAATAATTTGAAAGAGGCGTAAGTTTCCTATTTGCAAATGAAATAGGGTGATCATTTATGGAATTTAATCCCTCATATTTGCACACCAAAAGTGAAATGATCCCAATACCTAGGTCCCTTCATACACCTTTTGTGCCACCATGCAACAAAACTCTGATTACACTGATCCAAATCACTTGAGCTTTTAACCACACTTAGTATGCTTCATAACCTTCCAACGAGCTATAGAACACCTCAAATGGATCTGTTTAGGCCACTCAGCAACTCTGTACAAAATGAACTATGCATAGATGTAGGATATGCAAAAATTAGGGTAGATACACATACTATGTAGAGATGTAGGATATGCAAAAATTAGAGTTAGAAAGATACCCCAATTTCTATGTACATGAAAATAATTTCAAGAAGTTCTCTTAGGGAAACTAAGATGCATACACAAGCTAGTGAATGCACTTTTAATCTCTTGAATTGGATATGTACACAAAGAATTACAACTCTTACAAGTACACTATGTCTATACCTACAAGAGACTAGAGAGGTTGTGGGCTTGATAGTTCCTCCGTAGTCCTCTTCTATTCATATAATGCCCTCCTCTGCATTTTCCTAGCTTGGACAATTGTGTTTCAGCTCCTTGAGCCTTGGATGCCTCTCTCCTTGATCCTCCTTTAGTGTATGTCTCTTGGTCTTCAATGACCTACTAGACTTCCATGACTTCCATGGGGAGGGGACCATTCTTATAAGTTCCTCCATGCCTAAGTCATCATACCCATGTTCTAGGGTCTTGGTAAATTGATCCATGACCAAAATAATCTTCACCATTGATCTATGGGGTAAATCCAAGAGTAGAAAGGTAGGATCAATGAACATTTGCTTGTAGCCCTTGATCTTGCTTAATCCACACTTAGGATCAAGTCTAGATCCAATGGCCCACAACAAATATACCCTTCCCCAAGTTAATAAATCTACTTTTGTTTCTAGCCCTTGACCTAGGTTGATCCTCACAGGGGATCAATCCCAAATCCAATGGCTTAGAAGTAACCTTCCTAACTATAAATCTACAGTCTACTCTAGACCTCATCTGACCTCAAAGTCAGGAACCTACCAATATCCAACACTCTCACATCGCTTCACTCTCACATGGCTTCTCCTCATAATGGGGGCCTTACAAAATAGACTGTTATGGAACATTGGTGATATTACATAAGGGTGAGGCATTGAGCATATCTAACACCCCCCCCCCTCAATGTCCACTTAGAGCTTGCATAATTCACACTTTCAACAATCTCCCTCAAGCTTAAGGTGGTAATGTCCATATCAAGTAAGCTCATAGATTTTAAAAACTTTGCTAACTTGGTCATATCCAAGATTTTGATAAAGATATCTGTAACTTGGTTCTTTGTACCTACAAAATGAACATTAATGTCCCCACTTGTAACCTTTTCTGTTACATAATGGTAATGCACCTCAATGTGCTTGCTCCTTGCATGATACATCAGATTGTTAGCAAGATGTAGGCTTGACATGTTATCTCCATACACTAGAATTGGTCCAAGTTGTATGCCAAAATATTTGAAGAGATTCTTAAGCCACATTGCTTCACATGTCATGAGGGCTAAAGCTCTATATTCAGCCTCTATTGAACTCAATGCAACTATCAGCTGCTTTTTGCTCATCCATGAAATTGCTTTTGTATCTAGCATGAAAACATACCTAGAAGTTGACCTTCTATTATCAACACTCCCTGCCCAAACTACATCACCCCATGCTCTTTCTTGATGTTCTTCATCATAATGGTATAGCAACCCATGATTAACTGTACACTTCACATACCTTAGCACTCTCTTTGCATGAGTGAGATGTGTGTCTATGGTTGCATGCATGAACTGAGATAAAACGTCAACTATGTAGCATAAGTCAGGCCTTGTGAGTGTAGCATAGATCAATGATCCCACAATGCTCATATATAGTGTAAGGTCTTCTAGCTTCTTACCATCTTCCTTGCTTAACTTGATATTTGAATCCATAGGTTGAGCTATTGGTTTGCAATCTACCATGCCAAACCTAAATAACACATCTAGAACATACTTCTTTTGAGAGAGATAGATACCTTCCTTCCCATAGATCACCTCAATGCCAAGAAAGTACTTTAACACACCTAAATCTGATATTTTGAACTCTCTTCCAAGCTTCTCTTTGATGGTCCTTATCCCTGGATCATCATCAATTGTCACAAGGAGATCATCTACATATATGCATATCAAACATATCTTGTCATTTTTCTTCTTCATATACAAGGATGGATCTGCATCACTTGGAGAGAAACCGCATCTCTTCAAGAAGTCCACTAGCCTCTGATTCCAAGCCCTCGGGGCTTGCTTAAGGCCATACAAGGCCTTCTTCAACCTGCAAACATAGCTAGGATGTTGTGGATCTACATACCCTTGAGGTTGTTCCATGAGCACCTCTTCTTGTAACTCACCATTCAAGAAAGCATTCTTTATGTCCATCTAGTAGATAGGCAGACTCCTTGCTACACATAAGTCTATGAGAGCTCTAATTTTAACCTTGTTTGCCACAAAGCTAAAAGTCTCCTCATAATCCACCCCTTGTGTCTATGCAAAGCCTTTGGCTACTAGTCTAGCCTTGTAGCTTGACACGTTGCCATTTGCATTCCTCTTGGTCGTGTGCACCGACCTATTTTGGACTATCTTTATGCCTTCCTTCTTGGGTACTACTTCCCAAGTGTTTTTCAGCTTTGAACTCTTCATACATAGACTTCCTCCACTCTAGTTTGATCTTTGTCTCCTCATAAGACTATGGTTCTTGATCTGCAATCGCATTCATCATGTATGCATAGTGCTTTACCATGAAAAAAACCATATGTATACCTTTGTGGGGGTGCCTTCTTCCTTGTAGACCTCCTCTCTTGAGCTTTGGGATATTTCTTCTTGAGTCTACCTCTTCTGACTCCTCTTGAGCTTCCCTCGTGTGAGTCTGTCTCTTGCAACCTTCTATACTTTGACGTAGGGGATGGTCTTTCATAATCATAAGTGTAAGAGTGATCATATGAGTGTACCTTACATGTAGAAACCTCTGGTCCATTGATTGTGATTGGCTCTTGAGGTTGAATCTGTACATCAAAGTCTTCATACTCCTCTTGATCCTCTTCATCCAACTTTTCCTTGCCCTTGTCTCCATACCATGACCTTGACTCATCAAACACAACATCTCTTGACACATATAGATTCTTTGAGAGAAGGTTGTAGAACTTGTAGCCTGGCAACAT
This sequence comes from Ceratopteris richardii, assembly GCA_020310875.1. NCBI lineage: Eukaryota > Viridiplantae > Streptophyta > Polypodiopsida > Polypodiales > Pteridaceae > Ceratopteris > Ceratopteris richardii. The sequence goes on along the minus strand of CM035416.1, from coordinate 109,784,248 downwards.
ACCTTTTTTTATGAGACATCTAGCTATCTCAACCAAATGCCTATTCTTCCTCTCAGCAACACCATTTTGTTGAGGACTGTACCTACATGTAAAGTTCCTCTTTATGCCATTGTCCTGCAAGTACTTTGTGAATTCCTTGGATATGTACTCTCCCCCTCCATGTGATCTCAGTGTCTTGATGTGTGCATCACATTCTTTCTCAACAAGGGACCTAAACTTTTGAAAGCAAGAACACACTTCTGATTTTTCCTTGATAACATATAGTCATACCTTTCTTGAGTGGTCATCAATGAAAGTGACAAAGTACCTAGATCCTCCCAATGAAGCCTCTTTGTTAGGGCCCCATACATCATAGTGTATAAGCTCCAAGAGCTTAGAGGATCTTTACTCACTCTTTGGAAATGGTTTCCTTGCTTGCTTACCTAGTTGACAAGCATCAAGAAACTCATATACATCTTGGCCTTGAAAATTTGGTAGTCCCTGCACTAGACCTTCTTTGCACATGCTTTTTAACTTGGGAATATTGATATGGCCTATCCTCTTGTGCCAAAGATCAATCTCTGTAATCCTTTTGTTACCAATCATCACATAACATACCTTATTGTGTCTAGGAGCAACATCTATTGTGAACAATTTGCCTTATTTCCTTCCCTTGGCAATGACCTTGCCTCCTTGCTTCACCATGCACCCTTTTGTATCAAATATAATCTGCGTAGCTCTCTCTATCATCTGTCCTATAGAGATAAGGTTCTTGGAAATACATGGAACATGGGATGCTCAGTGTTATCCCATGTCTCCACACAACCTTTTGAGCTTGGGACCTGCATATGAACAAAAGATTCCTCCATACATGACATGTGATTAGAGCATCCAGATTCTATGTACCACTTTGTGTCCTTGGGATCACTAGTGTAGCCATGTCTCATGGCTAGGAGGGTCTTCTTCTCATCATCCTTCTTGGCGTTGTTAGCATAGTTCCCTTGCTCCTTCTTCTTCTTGAATTTGTAATCCTTGAACCAGCAATTTGAAGAAATATGATTCTTCTTACCACATATAAAACAAGTTTTACCTTGATAAGGGTTATTCTTCCCTTTGCCATTATTGCCCTTCGTTGAAGATGATGCCTTGCTATCTCCTTTTGAATTTGAATCTTCTTCCTTGGATTGCTTCCACTTGGTTTTTCCTCCTTTCCCCTTCTTGTCACTCTTGCATTTGCCTTTGCTAGCATATAGGACCTGTGAGTGACCATCCTTCTTGGGTGTGTCTCCTATGGCAACTTCTTCTGCCACTAGGTGTGAGATCAACTCCTCACGAGTTGGTAGAGGATCTCTATACAAGATGCTAATAATGAGGCATTTCCACTTGTCTTTCCCTCTCAGCCCATTGAGAGTAATCTACACAAGGTCTTCCTCATCTACTTTGCAGCCAATGGATGCCAATTGCTCCCTCAAGTCCTTCATCCTCAGGTGTAGTCAACAATAGATTGACCACTACCCTTCTTCAAAGAATGGAGTTCATTCTTAAGTTGCATCTTTTTGCTTCTTGCTACTCTGCGCCAGAAAATTGCAATTTACAGTCGAAGATTTCAGTTGATTGTGGGTCAACTGTATTACATAGACAGATTGGTGTCCTGCTCAGATGTATCCCTCCACATGAATCGGCATCAGTTATTTCCATGGCTCACTCATCACCCCCTGGAGGACACTTAAGAGCTGATCTCACTCATCAAAAAATCTTGCAAAGTGGGCTATGGTGGCCTACAATGTATAGAGATGTTGTTAAATTTGTGCAATAGTGTGATGTCCGTCAACGGTCTGGACAACCCTTGCAGCGACATTTCTTTCCTCTCCAACCGGTCCTACCTCTTGAACCCTTTCAGAAGTGGGGTTTAGATTTCATTGGCCCAATTACACCCCCAGCGACCCTCACCAACAACCGATATATTTTGACTTGTATAGACTATGCCACTAGGTGGGCGGAAGCTTGGGCTCTACATTCTGCCACAACTGTTTCGGTGGCCAAATGTTTGATGAAGGATGTCTTCCCTCGATATGGATTACCTCTAGAGATAATGACGGACCAAGGTACACATTTTGCAAATACCTTAATGCAAGTGCTGACTCAAACTTTCCAGATTGTGCATAAATTCAACTCACCTTACTATCCACACGTGAATGGTCTTGTTGAGAGCACTAATAAGACTCTGCTGAATATTCTTCGGAAACTAATCTTGGAGTGTCTAGAATGATGGGACCAGCTCTTACTTGCCATTTTGTGGGCTTACCGGACCACGTATAAAGTGGCTACTGGAACAACTCCATTTAAACTTGCTTATGGACTGGAAGCTATTCCGCCAATGGAAGTGGTGGTGCCAAGCCTGCGTGTAGCCTTATCCCAGAAATTGCTATCGGAAGAATCTTTTCCATTCCGGTTAGATGTTCTCAGATCATTGGATGAATAATGCTTGGAAAGTTCCATGATTCTTCAAGAAGGTCAGCTACGCCAAGCCTGTACTCATGATCGCTTTCTAAGAACCCTTGTATTTACGGTTAACCAACTTGTTTTATTCTATAATGCTAAAGCCAATAGATCTACCGAAAAATTTAAGCCACGGTGGTTTGGCCCATACTGGATTGTTGAACAAGTGGGATCCGCCACTTTTCGGTTGGCAACCTTAACCGGTGTCCTTCTTCCAAAAGTGATAAATGGATCCAAGCTCTGCCCCTATCACCCGCCGTCTACTAACTCATGAGGTGTACTCGGTATTTTCCTCTTTTTTGCTTGTCACTTGATTTTCTTTTCTACCCCTCGTGTTTCAATTGACCAACTGTTGTAATCTTTCCGTTTTGCTAACCTAATCATGATTAATAGCCGCCTCTGTGTCGCTACTTCTGTTAATGCATGCATGTCACCATTATGTTGGTCCGTTTCCAATACTGCGTTATGATTCAAGTTCTTACCACCTGATTTTTTCCCGTGCTCTTACTTAGTCTTGTGTCTTTCACTGATAATTGTTATTGTGTTTTTTGTGTGCTTGTGCCCTGTGTGTGTTCTGTGTCTTTGTTGCTCTCTGTGTGCGCCATGGAAGCTCTGGCTAACATAGAAACCTTCCGTGTGGGTCTCACTCCATATGTGAGTGAGTACTTGCATGCTCGGGGACTGTCGGCCTTCGCTAAATTGCCTTGGCATTCAGTGGACCATCACCCCTTCCATGCGTAGATCATCTCTGCCATTGCCGCCACATGTGCTACAGAGCAGTGCTGGCCGTTAACATGTTTAAACCCCGTGTCGTAGTTACGCTAAACATGGTTGCTGAGGGATTCCGTCTCCCTAGGGAAGGGTTACAGAATGGACCGCTCCTTCCTCTCTCCACTATGAAGGAATTGTTTCCCTGACACTCATCCAATGAGTTTGCCATCCTTTGCCGACCTCAACCAGAGCGTATCGCTCTGCAATTCCTTGTCGCAGCGTTAAACCTGCAAAAATGCACATACGGTATTTCCCGACCTTTTTACTCAATGATCGATACTGCCTCCCCTGAACCCATCAATTTCACTTCCTTTTTCTTTAGGTGCATTCACCGTGAATGTGTAGCAGTTACAAAACAGTTAGCCAACCATGAAATTCCTTGCACTCGTTTACCCCATCTCCTTACCCTTCTCCTTTTGGTGATACAAGCGTGCAACCCCCACCCAATACTATTCTGTTACATGAAGAATCCACATGCATGGTCGACGACGATGATGATGAAGACCTGCTTCATTTTTTTCACCGCAAACGCAGACGCGTTAGTCCATCCAAAAGCCAGGTACAGGGCTCCAATGCGGGCCAAGAAGCTAAAGTCTTCCACGACACCGCCACCTCCTTACTGGTAGAGTCCATCCCGTCTTCTTCTCTCAAGCAGCCGAATCAAGATGCTACATGGAAGATGTAGCTGAAGTCTCATCGTGGGAGGAATCTCATCAAACGGATGTTGAGGTTGTGAAGGAGATCAAGGAAGCTACTGGGGGTATGGATTGTCAATCTCCTACATCACCAACTGTTGATGTCGAAGCAGATGCAGTCACGCATCTGACTGGAAATGCAGCGACAGTGACCAAAATCGCTTCGTTCGTACCTTCGATTGAGACCGGAATAGTTTTGGTGCCATTGGCCCTTCTCCCTCTCCCTCCTCCACCTACCATTCTTGATACTGTTGCAGTTCTTCATGGTGCACCTTCAGAAGCCATTCATGAGGTATCTGCTCCTCTTTTATCCTCTCCAGATTATTCTCCGCCCTCCTCCCCTCATCTAATCGCTACCTCATCATCACATCCCCCTCCTTCTCTTCCCCCCCCAGTAGTAATGTTCATAGAATTGGCGTCCATGGGCCAACGTCTTATCCAATTCTCCAAGCAATTGCCTCTCCAGATGAAGATAGCAACTCAGAACATTCAGCAGGAGTTGCAAAGTAAGGTGGACTTGCTCGAAGCGGATATTGCCCCGCTCCAGGAAGAAGCAATTGCAGTCAAAGCCGAGAATCACGCACTGCAGATTCAGCTCCATCAACTCCAAGAACAATTAGCAGAAAGGGACAATCTGATTGCTCAACGGGACACCGCACTTGCTGAATTAAAGGAGAAGAATGTTCTCCTTGCTGCTTGCAAGGAATCAATCTCTCAATTGGAACATTTGGTACAAGATAAAGAAGATGCTCAAGTTGCGATCGGAAATCTGCTGGAGGAAACACGCGTGGAGCTTGCTCTGGTGGAACAAAAAGGACAAGAAATGGCAGACTTGGCTATGCACAATACTGAAGATTTAAAGAAAGTGTCCGTAGAACTTTTTCAGAAAAGTCGTGATCTGGAAGCAGAAGTGGGCTGGACTATTCAGTTAAAGAAAGAGATGGAAGCTATTAGGAAAGAGCGAGATGCTTATTATAAAACTATCCAGTATCAAGCTTAAGAGCTGGAAAGATGCGAAAAGCAATTAGGCGTCCAGAGAGACTCTGAAGAATTGATGCAGAGATTGCAGACATGAAGCTCAGACGAGATGCTTCCATCGCCAATGAATTTTACCTGCAGTTTGCAGACACAAACAGAATCGCTCATGAGTCAAGTGATCGCTGCCAGTTCTGTTCGAACTGATGCCCAACTTATCGAGCCTACCATTCTGAAAGACATGTTAGATTCTTTAAAACAGAAGATTACCCGAACCTTTAAGTTGGCTCGAACTCTATATATTCAGGGCATTATTGATGAGCCTTGATTGTAATTTTCATTTTTGGGTTCGAGTCCACCGTGCGTGCCAGTGTTTGTCGGATTGGATCTCAATGTAATTTTATTGTCTATATTCGCACGCACTGAAAAGGCATGGCAAAAAGACGTAACCCTCTTTTGAGTACTGAAAAGGCAAGCATGGCATTCTTCGGAGCAAGAGGAATCGTCAGACTATCTGTCTGGGCAATAGCGCTGGAGATGTTGTGTTGCATATTTTGAAGAATTCTGAGTACTGTGTTTGAGTATTAAGTTTCAATAATTAATCATTAATTACCGTAACATTGCAATTAATCTTAACAGTTCTGCGCGAATCCGTAAGTGTTTGATACATATGGTAAAAGCATTGCGGAGTGATAAGTGTTGAATCGGAAAGTAGTGAGTTGTTAATTGAATGTTGAATTGGGAAAATTAAAAAAAAGGGCCTATGTACTATCAGACCCCTGTCCATCCCAAGAACCCAGAAACGAGATTAAAAGGCTTAACCAAAAGCACTTTTAACATACACAAAGAATTTAAACTTTAACAAGTATACTATGTGTATACCTACAAGAGACTAGAGGGGATGTGGGCTTGATAGCTCCTCTTTACTCCTCCTCTGTGCATATGATTCCCTCCTCTATGTTTTTCTAGCTTGGATAGTTGTGCTTCAGCTCCTTGAGCTTATGATGACTCTCTCCTTGAGCCTCCTTGAGTATATGTCTCTTGGTCTTCAATGACCTACTAGACTTTCATGACTTCCATGGGGATGGGACCATTCTTATAAGTTCTTTCAAACGTAAGTCAACCTAAAAATGATCTAGGATCGTGCTAATTTGATCCATGCCCAAAATAATCTCCACCATTGATCTATGGGGTAAATCCAATGATAGAAATGTAGGATCAATAACCATTTGTTTGTAGCCCTTGCTCTTGCTTAATCCACACTTAGGATCAAATCTAGATCCAATGGCCCACAACAAATATACCCTTCCCCAAGTTAAGAAAGCTACTTTTGTTTCTAGCCCTTGATTTAGGTTGATCATCATATAGGATCAAGCCCAAATCTAATGGCTTAGAAGTAACCTTACTAACTATCCATCTACAATCTACTCTAGACTTCATCTGACCTCAAAGTGACGAACCTACCAATGTCTGACACTCTCACATGGCATCTCCTCATAATGGGGGCCTTACAAAATAGAGTTTTATGGAAAAATGGTGATATTACATAAGGGTGAGACATTGAGCATATCTAACCACCCCCTCAATGTCCACCTAGAGCTTGCATAATTCACACTTTCAACAATCATTTGCATTAGAATTGTGCATATGATGGAGATGCTAGAATCAATTATTACTTAAAACGTGTGAATTGATAATTAAGTAATTATAGAGCAAGTGCATGAGAAAGAATATGCTTAGGTCTTCCAACTGATTTTTGTTCTTGTGATCCCCATGTAAAATTAGTCGCCTTTTCCAATAACATTTTTTTTGACAAATCTAAGGTAAAAATTAGCTAATCCAAGAAATTTTTACACTTTATTCATATATTTAAGATCAAGAAAATCTTGAATAACTTTTAATTTCTTAGGATTAACATAAACTCATTTATTAGAAACTATATTATCTAAACATTCAAGTCCGTTTAGAAAAGGAGCTATTTTTTACGATATTCATATAATGTGCTCTTGCATAAAAAAATTAAAGCCTATACGAAAATCTTTTTTATGAACATATTCATTTTTCATGTAACTTATAATACTTCAAAGATGGTCAGCCATAGATTGTGAGTTCGACCACATTGTAATACCTAAGAAGTCTCGGTTCATGCTCCCTGTGTACTATGTTTTTCTACGTATTATGTAGCCTTTGTGCGGAGTACCATGTGTGGTGCTAAGAACTTAGTTTTCTACTCCAAGGATATCATCGTGGGTCTCTAAGGAGAGTGCACTGTGGTGCTTTGCCATCAAAATATTTCATAGAAGATTCAAAGCAAACAATAGAGAGAGAGAGAGATGGAGGTAGAAGGTAGTGGCACAGGAAGAGATCCAAAGGGAGAGAGAGAGAGAGGGACCTAGATCATAGAAAAAGCCTTGGGGTAGAGAAATGAAGGTGAGTTAGAGAGAGAGAGACTTAGAGAGAGAGAGAAAGATATATATATATATATATATATATATATATATATATATATATATATATATATATATATATATATATATATATATATATATATATATTGATGCACGATGGCGATGAAGGTCATTCATATTAACGTGGGCTTTAGCTTGTTGAGGTCATGTAATCTTTAGTGTAAAATTTATTCCATGTGTCTGGGACTGTGCATGTCACACAGATTTGATCCATTGTACGATCAGATTGACTTATAAGAGTGTAAACAGTAAATTCAGTATTCATTATTTCTTGAATATTGTTTTGATAGATAAGGAACAAAGACAATACTTTAAGCAACATGAGATTACTATGAATCCCTCACAAGAAATTGAACCAAAGTAGATGCTCAACTTTTCCTTTCAGTAATAGGAATGACCTAAAGGAATATATATTTTAAGGTAGCAATATACAAGTCATTATGATCTAGACTTGCTGCTACAACCTCTATACTCTCTTGTTTTCAACCCCCCCTATGAGAGAGAGAGAGAGAAAGAGAAAGAAGGAGCAAGCGAGAAAGAGACAGAAGGCAAGAGAGAGAGAGAGAGAAAGAGCACGAGAGAGAGAGAAAGAAGGAGCGAGAGATAGAGAAACAGAGAGAGAGAGAAAGAGAGAGAACATAAACTTGCTTTTGTGTTATGTTTGTTTTATTGATTATGGTCTTAAGTATATATCTATATATAGTGTCTTTTATTAATTAGAAGATTAATTAATAAACAAGAAAATGAAGGGTACTTTATAAAAACAAAAGGTAATAATTAAATAAAAGCCTTTCTAGAATTAAATGTAAATAGAATTAAACTAAGTATAAAATAATAATCAACATAAAAAGAAAATAAAAAAAAATAAGGGGATAGTTTTCTTTTCTGAATTTATGTTTTTCACAAACCTTCAAAAATACTAATTGTTTCTTTTCCATGATTACATTACCTCATGATTTGAAGAGAAGGTTTTGAAGCATTGAAGTAAGACGTGAAGAGAAGGAGAAGATTTTTTCTGCATTGTAGGTGAGAAGACTGATCTAGTATTCCGTTTGGCTAATCCGCACTATAGCGAAATATCGCATTACGCTTTCCCAACCGCACTATAACCATGTATTTGATTGTTGGCATTGTATCATCGATGATCACTTGGATAGTGATTCACTTTTGTATTTAGGTTTCCTAATCAATTCTAATGTATTAGTCTATTAGTCGATCACCCCATTGATTGTATACATTTGATCTAGTTCTTGGGTATTCATGAGGATGGTGTTTTCACATTGAGTTATTCTACTTTCATTTTTTTATCACATGCTTCTTCCATGATGACCCACCTTTTCTCTATCGATTATGATCATGCACGAAAGGTGTTTTTCTTCTCCCTCTCGAGGTGCACATGGTGAGCCTAGCATCAGATGATTCCCTAGGGAAAGGCACCCAACATGCAAAACACACTTGCCGAATGGGAGCGATGCAACACCCCTTGGGGCCTGATCTAACCCCGGCCGCTCATTCTGCCTACCGCAATTGACATCCCACTGACACTACCACTTGATTTATAAGTCATAACTTTTCATAAAAAACTCACATTGAGTTCAAACCACTTCCAATAATTCAAACCTACTATTGAATATATTCGGGTATCGAAGCTAAGAAAAAATGGAAAATTAGTGTCTTCTATTGCACCAAGTATCGTGGCGCATATCCATGTGTAGAAGTTGGGTGTGTAAGGTAGAAAATCATGACCTATTCATGCATTAACCATCATGTTGAGTACATGATTTTATGCACTTGATTGGTTCATACTCTTGGTTCGATAATTTAATGTGTGTGTGCATGTCAAACCACCAGTATAGCTCACTTGTGGGACATGTGAGAGCTAGCTAGTCTCACTTGTCATGAGTTGCATGGACATTGCAGGTCCCACACATTTTTGTCACCATTGTTGGGGATGAGGGCCTAAGTCAAGGTGCCTACATGATGCTTAGAGTATCGTTGTGGAGAAAGTGTACATGAAAAGGATTTTAGCATCGTGGCATGACATCAAAAACATACTTCTTTGCTCATACACTTTGTGTGTTTGTAATAAGTTCTTTAGGAATAGATTAGACTTTGGATATTTGGGTTCAGGACTTAAGAAAAAATAACACCAAACTCCACAAAACCAAAAAATTTGAATTTCTTTGTGGACATTGACCATGATCAAGGTCAAAAATCCAAAACCACATCCTAAACTCGTTTGGAGAAGTTCATGTGTCGTGAGAGTTTTCCAAACAACCTCTATCGCCAAATTTTTCTACTCTTGGATCTTGAGTATGAACCTTCTCAAGAATACTTGCTGAGTGGTTGAGTAATCTCTAATGAGGTGATACCTTACCTCAATGTGCTCGATCTTTGCATGATAGACTAGATTCTTAATCAAAACAATGTCACTCTGATTATCACTTAGCAAATGGGGTACATGCTAAGTTAGACCCATATCACAACCAAGATGAGAAAGTCACAATGTTTCCTTACATGCCTCACTTGCTACAACATACTCTTCTTCTCTAATGGAAATAGTTGTACATTCTTGAAGATGAGATCTCCAAGAGATAGCACCTCCAACAAACTGAAAAATGTATCCACGAGCTGAAATTTGATAGGTACTGAGCCACCAAACTTTGAATTTGCTTGTATCCAAATCCAATTTCTAATTATAAAAGAGTACCAACTAGCCTTTGGTAAGTGCAAGTGTTTTAAGAAAACAGTCATGGGTGCGGGCTTGTTGCATCTATACTTCTTGCATCAATAAGAAATTTTCAAAGCATTGTTCATCCAACATAAGGATTTCATCTAGCTAAGTATATAGGGGATCCTCTAGAAGAAGCTTCTATTATATAGCAACTCGTAAGCTGGGAACAACAATTTCTATTGGGGCAATGGCTTCAAACCTTAGGCAAGTTTGAAGGGTGTACATGTTGTGGCTACAATTCAAGTAGTATGATAGGCCCATAACACAATAGGGAGTAATCGATCCCAGTGCTTTATTATCAGTAAGGATGGCAGGTGGAGTGATGGGGCCAATAAATTCTAATCCCCATGTATGGAATGGTTCCAAAGGCAGAATGCTTTGGAGGGGGAAATGAGAGTGTGTCAGAGGCTAACCAGTTTACTGGCAAGGATCACATGCCCGACCATAGTGATGGATGTCCTTCTCAATAGTCAGCCACCACAATCCACTTTGCAATAGCTTTTGTAAGTTAAATCAACCGAAAAATATCCACCAGTCGGGTCTGAATGAGCCAAGGCTAATACTAAAGGGACCCCATGAGTTGGCATACACTCGAGTCAAGCTCTTGATGCATCAGAGTAGTATAATTCACCAACAATGATACAAAATCTTCAAAGCCAATTTTTCAAGAGAAAGAGTAGGGAGAGCATCAAGGAGGGAGCCTGTGGTCAAAAAATTCAATAAAGTATCATAATAGGAAGCCACCAAATCCCAAGTGACTAAGGAAGTACTAGGCTGAGCTACATAAATGGTAGGAGAGGAGTCATCCACTCCAATAGGAGCTTCACCGAAATCCAATCGAGAAAGGAAATCCACCACTACATGGGAAGAACTTGGGTGATGAATGATGTCATAATCAAATTCCTAGAGTAGAAGTACCCAACAAGCCAATCCCCTCCTAAATTTTGTTGGCATATGAGGTAACTCAGATCTGAGTGGTCAACATGGAATATAAATTTCCATCTTAACAGATAATGCCAAATTTTCTTAATAGAATCAATTAGGCATAAACATTCACGTTCAAATACTGAATGATTACGCTTTGTGGGAGCCAATTGTTGACTAGCATAATACACAAGGCAATACCATTTATCCATTAGCTACATCAGAATACTACCAATAGCTATATCAGATGCATCAAAAACATGGAAAGGAAGGTAAAACCTTGGTTCTTAGAGAATATGTGCTTAGGTCAATAGCTCCTTCAATCTAAGAAAACTCGTTTAACATTCCTCTATCCATTGAAAGTCACAAGGACCCATTGTGGTTAAATGGGTAAAGGGGATAGTGAGGTGTGCGAGCCAGCAAAGGTGATGACCATGCCATTGAATTTGGTTGAGAAAATGTAGGACCTCTTTTGGAAATTTTGGTGGTGGAGTAGCCTAAATGGCCTGAACTTTATCGGGTTTGACTCGCATGTCCTAACGAGAAAAAATGTGTCCCAATAGCTTACTGCAAGACACTGCAAAAATAGATTTAGCTGGATTAAGGCATAATCAATATTCTCTACACTTAACAAAATAGATTCTTAAATGCTACAAGTGGTGCACTTTATCACCAGATATCAAAAAATCATCTAGAAACACACACATGGAACTAGTCAGATAAAGGGAGAAAATGTCTTGCATACAACTTTGGAAGGTATTAGAGACATTCCTCAAGCCAAACCACATAATCGTACAGGTATAAACCCCTTAATTTGTAATGAAGGCAATCTTACATCTTGCTCTGCGATAGGGGCCTGATTATACCCATTATAACCATCTAGACAAGAGTAAATCTCATGACTAGTGACTTCATCTAGCATGCTATCTAGAAAGGGCAACGAAAAAAGATCTGGTATAGTGGCAGCATTCAACTTTTGGTAATCAACATAGATTCTCAATTACTTGTTTTTCTTAGGAACAATCATAATCGAGGAAATCCACTCAGCATGTTCGATAGGAAAGATGAACCCCACATGTAATAAACGGTCAATCTCCTCCTTAACTTGCTTAGTATAGTTAGGATTCATATGGTAACTTTGCTTCTTCCTTGAATAAGCATCTGATTTAAGTAATACATGGTGTTGATAAATACATGGATCAAGTCCCTTCACATTGTCCTTATCATCCCAGGAAAAGATATTGATAAACTCGATCAAGAGAGTCAATAAGTCCTGACAGAAGGGCTCTTCCAGGGCAACACTAATTTAAACAGGTCGAAGATTAACATCATTGCCTAGATTATAAGTTATAAGTTGGTCTTCTAGTACATAAGATTGTGGCCTAGGTGATCCTCAACCCCTTTGAAGAATTTCAAGGTTAGATCTAACAATTTCACTAGACCATTAGGAAACTCATCTTCTTCTATAGGACTTGGGTGAATGGAACATGTTGCCAAGGATCACTGATCTAACACATGTTGTAAATAAATAGTGCACAATGAGAGTAAGTCTTGATTGGCCATGAGGAAGGATGTTTCTTCTTCATTTCGTAGGTCATCTAGCATGTTTATAGGCATCCACCACATAGGGCCAAGCATGGATTTCACACGGTGTGAACTCATCTAAAGATATAGTGTACTTATGGTGATTACATTTAAAGACTAGTTTGTGGGATGACCAATCCTACAAAACCTTAGCCAGCTTCATCCATGGTTTGCCAAACATGGGATTATAGTTGAGGATTGATTCGAGTAAATTAAGAACAAAAAAGGTCATATGGAATACATCCCCTTGAAGTGTGATGGGAATATTACAAACTAACCCCATTGGATGCAGTCTAGATTGATCAACCATTCTTAAAAAGAATTTGACAGGTTCAATATTATTCTATTCTAATTTCTTACTGTTGGGAAATTCTTGTGCAGAAAAGGACTTGAGTGTTTGTAGGAGAATGGAGAGTGAGAACAAGAGAGTTAATGACATCGAAAGCTTCTGATCAATTAGGAAGAGAAGAATACAATCTTGTACAAAATCCAAATGCTCTGCGCAATATGCCAAAGATTAAATAATGCTCATGAAACAAGATTACAAAGTACTTAGAATCTGCCGTCGACCCCTGCACCAGACCTCCACCTTCTCCAAGCTTGCCCTTGTGCACACCTTGCACAAAGCTTCCAATAAGGGGAGGGATGGACACCTTCTGTCAACACGCACCTTCAATGGGACTTTAGAACTCTTGATATTCCTTGCTTCACCTTCTCTACATACAATCTAAGTCACTCTTCTTGCACCTTGCAACGGCTCTCTGTGTCATGTGCACTCTCTCTGAATGTGTCTCTTGCACTTCTCCCTTAGTGTAGACTATGCTCACCTTGCTTAGTCTGTCCAAGAATAATGCCTTGCCTTGATTTGAGTGTCGGTTCATGTACGCTCCTAACTACTAGAGTATATTGGTGCTCACTTTGATGTCCCAAGATTTTCTCCAAAAGGGGGTAGCCAACGAATCATTGTTTCATCCTATGGTGACTTTAGACTAAAACCAAATTTTTAATTGGGAGGCCATACTTTCACTTTTGCGTACGCTGCCGCTTAACATACCTTCACATTTTGCCTTTTAATTCTTCAAATGTGCACCTAAGAGAGGGTTCACCTCTTCCAAAACACTTTAAAACACTTTGAACCGTAGAGAATTACAGAAATACACTCAGCAACCTGCAACCAACTTTCTGCAATTATACCCTTTGCGAATAATTCATTGTGCACTACCTGTGCACCTTGACACTCGAACTTTGAACACTTTGACTTCACCCATGTTGACTTTGACCTTAACATGTTGACTTTGATTGTTTTGACTTTGATCCTTTGACTTTGATTGTGGTTGACTTTGACCAATGTGACTTTTATGGGCTCAACAATTCCCACCACCTAATGGGCTCTCCGTCCCAGAGAGCTACAACCAAAACTCAGAGCAGAGATGACACCATGATTCCTGAGCTGCAAAATCTGCAAAAGGACACTTGAGCAGCAACCAAGTCCACCAGGAGCAGGAGAGAACAAACACTAGAGAAGAACCAAAAGTGGAAATTTTGCACGGAAAAGCAAAGGATGGCAAATGGAGGGTAGGAAGGAGGGGGAAGGGAGGGTTGAGGGGGCTGAGATTGATAGGGTAGTGAGGGGAAGGATGGGGCTTGTGAGAAGGCTAAAGGGAGGTCAAGGAGTAGGTTTGTGGGCTCTCCAGAGGGTCAAAATGAGAAAATAGTAAAGATACAGAGGGTGCATATGGGAAAAGGTGAACCATATGGTAAAACAAGGTGAAAATAGACCATGTGGACCATGTATGTAATGAAAAACACGTGGTAAATGTGCACAAAACATTAGTGTTTTGACCAAAAGTCAAAGAAAAGTTGGCATATTGGAAAAAGTAAATGTGCACATGGTAAATGTGCACAAAACATTGGTGTTTTGACCAAAAGTCAAAGAAAAGTTGGGTTTTTGAAAAAAGTAAGTCAAAAACTAAATTCAGAGGTGCCAAAAGCCATGGAAATGACTCCAGTTTTAAAAATGGTCATCCAAGGCACGATCTAGAGCCAAAAAATTGGACCATGAAAAATAAAAAATATATATATTGTAAGTATTTATATTAGCACACATATATATATATATATATATATATATGTGTGTGTGTGTGTGTGTGTGTGTGTGTATATATATGCTTTATCTCCTCGTTTTTTATATATAAATCCAAAAAAATAAAATAAACCAAAAATGAAAAAAAGTTAAAAATAAAAGAAAATAATAAATAAAGAAAATAAAATTAAAATTAAAATTAAAATGAAAACCAAATAAATAAATAAATAAAATAAAAATAAAATTAGACGCGACGTGGAAGGCCCAAATTGCATGATGCAATTGTTTGTCCAAGTCTGACCTTCCACTATTGACTATCTTTGTCAATACTGTGCCTAACACCTTATTGGAACTTTCCGCTTGACCATTGGCTTGAGGGTGATATGGGGCTGATTTTTTATGGATCACTAAGAATTCATTCATTAGGGACTCTATGACTTCATTAATGAAATGTGTTCCTCGATCACTCACTATCTCTATAGGGAGTCCAAAGTGAGTGAAGATGTGCTCAAAAAGAAACTTAGCAGTGGTCTGAGCATCATTCTTCCTAGTAGCCTTTGCCTCCACCCATTTAGTCAAATAGTCCATGGCTACTGTTATGTATTTGGCATGTGACCCTTTGGTTGGTGGGTTGGTGGGTCCTATGAAATCAATACCCTATTTGGAAAATGCCCTAGCGCAAATCATAGGTCTCAATGGCATGTCATCTCACCAAACCGTGTATTTGGCTCTTTGGCATGTCTCGCAACTTCGTACATAGATGTCCGCATCCATATGTAGAGTTGGCAACCACAAGCCCACAAAGAGGATCATTTATATAGTTCTCTCAGCTGAAAAATGACCTCTTCCAACACCTGCATGTGCCATCTCTAATTTGGGTAAGTATTCTCCTTCATGCACACATAGCCGTAACTGATTATCTTTTCCTCTCTTGAACAAGTGTCTTCCCATGATTACATAATCCTTACTGCTTTCCTGTAGGGACCGTTTCCTTGTCAAACTGATTCCTTCCTCGTGCTCTCGTGTCTTTAGGAATTTTACTAATGTCTCCCTCCATTTGGGTGCTATAGCAGAGAAAGGTAAAGATGTGTGATCATCTGGTATAGTTTCCTGACATTCTTCACAATTACTCACATACTCATGAACATCTTTAGGCATGTTAGGCCAATATAATCCTAACCATTTTAATTCTCTTAGAGTTCCGTGAATTCCCTTGTGCATTCTCCACTTGTTTACATGG
Organism: Ceratopteris richardii; assembly: GCA_020310875.1. NCBI lineage: Eukaryota > Viridiplantae > Streptophyta > Polypodiopsida > Polypodiales > Pteridaceae > Ceratopteris > Ceratopteris richardii. Next base: position 109,768,296 of record CM035416.1, on the reverse strand, counting down.
GCTTGTTCAATCAACTTCTTCTGCTCGTCTTGCTCGACACATCTTGAGAGTACACCGTTGGGTTCCTTATAGTACACACTTCCTGCAATAATGTGCAAGTTACGTGATTGCAAAATTTCCTTTTTACTTTCTTTATTAATTGAGTGTTGTGGTCCATGAGTGAGTATTGGAATTAGCTTCTCTACCCACTTTGGGCACACTTCCAAGTTAAACAGGTAAGTGTCTGGCAAATCGTCTAGTACTCCACTTGGTGGTTCTCCATGTGTTAATCTAGAGAGGTGATCTGCTCTTACATGGGTATTCCCCTTTTTCACTATTACTTCAAAGTCGAACTATACCAATAACAGAAACCATCTCACAAGTCTACCCATGTTATAAGGCTTATTGACTAGGTACAATAAGGCTTGATGATCTATGAAGAACTTGAATTTGTTGGCTAAGAGATAGTTTCTGAATTTCTTTACAGCGTACACCATTCCTAATCCCTCCGATTCCGTAGTTGTATAGTTTCTCTCCGCTTGATTCAGTTGTCTACTTGCATAGACAATCGGGTGATCTAACTTTCCTTCATCTGCTGGCTGAGCTAAGATGCATCCTATTGCGTAATTTGAAGCGTCCACATGAATATGGAAAAACTTGTTCCAATTCAGTGTTTTCAGAATTGGGGCCATGCTAAGTCGCCTTTTTAACTCATTAAAAGCCTTTTCGCATCCCTCCATCCAAGTGAATTGAGTCAACAATCCATACAAGGGTTTGGCAATTATGGCGTACATGTGGATAAATCGGCGATAGTATCCACAATGTCCCATAAATGCTTGCACTTCTTTTGCATTCTTTGGTCTAGGAAGTTCTAAATTGACGTTGATCTTGTCTTCATCTGTAGATATTCCGTTCCTAGACACTATGTGTCCCAAAATCTTCCCTTGTCTTTCCATGAAGACACACTTCTCAGGATTCATGCACACTCTATATTGTCGGCATTTATCAAATATCTTCCGCAATTCTGGAATGTGGTCTTGCCTTTGATTTGAATAGGCACATAGGTCATCTACATACACTTCCATACTTTTCTTTAGGAATTCTTTGAAAACATGACACATCAACCTTTGGAAAGTCGCTGGTGCATTAGTGAGTCCAAAGGGCATCACTCTGAAAGCATAGACTCCCCATTCAATGGCAAATGCAGTCTTATGTTGATCCTCCGTAGCAATAGCTACTTGGTTGTATCTAGAGAATCCATCTAAAAAGCTATAGACTTCTTTTCCTGCAACTCTTTCCAAAAGGTGGTCAATGATAGGTAAAGGATAGCTATCACGGATCGTGGCTGCATTGACTTTCTTCAGATTAATGCATACCCTGAGTTTCCCGTTCTTTTTAGGCACAACCACTAATGGCGACACCCATTCGGTATGTTCTATCTCATAAATGAATTCAGCTGCTAAGAGCTTGTCTATTTCTTCTTTTATTTTACCAACATAGACCTCGTTATAGGTGTAAGGGTGTTTTTTTTATGGTTTTGCCTCCGATGTCATTGGTATTCTATGAGAACAAATGGAGGGTTCCACACCCTTGAGATCCTTATAGGTCCAAGCAAATAGATCTCGATACTCTCTGATCAACTGTATCAATTCTTCTTCCTCCTGTGTTGACACATCTTTTCCTATGTATGTACATCTTTCTTTTCCATCTTCTATTGTCATGATGATTTTTTTGTTTGTTCCTTATTGTCGTACACTTCTCCTTCCCTTGCCTCTCTCTTAGGCATTTGAATAGCTATCTTTATCTCTTCTACTTCATATCTTTTGAAATGCTCCGGAACCTCAAAAAGATCAGGGTTTGGTTCGATCTTACTCACACTTTCCTCCTGTTTTGGTACTATAGGGGCTGCTTCTATTGCTAACACTTTGGTCATTCCATACTTGTCTTCGGTTCTAATGGTTTCTAGGTAACGTTCTTCTGAATCAAATTCTGGTTCCATTTCTATGCTCTTATATTCCTCTTTCCATTCTTTTTCCAATTTTTCTCCTACTTCTACTTCTTGAAGGACAACAATATACAAATTTACATCATAGCCTTCTTCGTCCACACATTCATTCATCGTTACAACTTCTTCATTCACACATACATCCAACATTGTCGGAGAGATTCTCTCTCCCTAACTGGATATTCCAATCCTTTATTTTATTGTATGAATTGTCGAACTAATGAGTAGAATTATTGAAGGAATGGTTCAAACATCAGTAGCAAATACTATGATTGTGGAATGAATCTCAAAGAAAGTCAACTGAGATTCAACATTAGATCTTGCACATCCCTACTCATTTGAGCATCTCAAAGTCATAGCAGAAGAGGTTATATTCACACCAATTTTACAACAATATGGCATGACACCATTATGGCGTGGCAACAATATGGCATATGTGTACAATTGATGAGGACATGGAGGACATGCAGATGCATGCTGGGATACAAAGAAACAAACTGATTAAAGACGACAACTTCCAAAAGGAGGAGGGCTGCTGATAGAAAAAAAGGGGTGCATGCATGAGAGAGGGAGAGGCCACTTCATGTTTTTTTTCTGGCAGACATGATCTGAGGAGGGGAGGGAGGAAGAGGTCACCTTTTGCGCACATCTGCTATGACGGACGACAAAAATATTCATCGAGACTTTGACGGTAGGAGGATGTTGTTCACGGACGAATGATGGAGGTTGAAGACAGATAGGAATTCAAGGACATTTTACTTCATCGTGTGCAGCCGCTAATGCCAACGTGACTACTTTCGTTCTTGATTCCTGAAGGGAGAGTATAGATTGCCGTAGCCCAAGAAAACAAAAACAACAAAGAAAAAGAGGTAAATTTTATCTGCGCGCATATACTAATTAGAAGAGCCTGTGCACGAAGGACCGATAGAGATAAGATAGCAGATCAAGAGACTCGATTTTTTTCCCGGAGGTGAGGATTTTGGATAGGAGACAGAAGGAGAAAAGTGCAGTGTGAGAACAAAATGCTGCAAAAGAACAAAGATTGAGTGATCGTGGAGAAATATCAGAGGAATTCAACGACAGATTTTGATTGGCTGGCAACTTTTTTTTATCGGAGATTTTCAAATGCTTATTATAAGATGCAGAGAGAACATGAGATTGGTAGATTGATGTGAAGAGCTTCAAGGAGACTGATCGGTGGTGATTGTTGAAGAGTGAATTTTTGTTTTTATTAAAAATCTTGATGTGCAGAGAAAAGTTCTGAGCTCAAGAGATAGTTGGAAGAAGAACAAAGTGACGAGGATGTTTGTGAAGTTATGCAGAGCGATTTGAATGCGCATGTTCATGATTCATCAATAAAGGATGATTACAAATACAGAAGAAGTCCATGATGAAGATGGTTGCACGTTCAGCCAAATGATCAGAGAGAAGTGCAATTGAGGCTTGGAGGATTTGCGCAATAGAAGGAAATCTGACACTGAATGGAATCATTGGAGCTGAATACTTTGATTGAAGAAGAGAATCCGAGAAAGAGTTGTGAAGGAAGTCAAACGAACTATCCCATCTACTATCGAACGTCTGTTCCAGTATATCTTCCTTTCCTATAGCTATTCCTTCCAACCTTTCTTTAGTTTGCACTTTAAATCTATGTTGATGTTTTCAGATTCTATTAGAAATTGGAGAATATTTGAATCATATTGAATGTTATAAAGTTGTTTTTTATCAACTACAAAAAGATTTTATTGCTTTAATGAATTGTGATTGAAATAATAATGAGGAATGAAATAAGTTAACTTTGAACTAGTATGAAAAATTATTTGATGATAGCAAAAGAGTTTTCCACTAAACTACTCATAATACTTCTGAGAATTTATTTGCTCCTTGAGTTCTTCGATTCACTGAGATTGATCCAAGCACCCCACATGTGTTGTATTATCGACGATTGGCATGATCCATCAGCGGCATCTTTCACGCCTACAATTGGTGAACACAAGACATCATAGGAAGACTTACTATTTATCACAAAATTTTCTATGCAATCTGTGTGAAAAAACGTTGAAAAGACACATATACATGGAAAACACAGATCATTTTCTAGCTATACAAATCAAGAGTTTTTCTTTTTTTAAAAGGACATTAATAGTTTGCGCGATGGATTAAAATATCATAGAAACAAAGTAGAGCTTTTATTTTATGTTTATTTGCGAGCTGTTTATGAGAAGTCGCAATCGTAGAAGTCATTCATTAATAGATACCGGAAGCATAGTTGCACGTGGAAGAATCTATGCGCTGAAGGTAAAACTAACAATCAGTATGGTACTAATTTTGAGTATTGACTGTTTGTAATAATTCTATTATATCAATGCACTTATACTTAGCATTCATCATCTACGTTTCTTTTTCTTTTGTTTGAGAAAACTCTCAAGTAGAGAATTATTAAGGACATATAATTAGAATTTGTTTTTAATTTGTAGCTAATGGCCTAACTTCAATTGCGATTTATTGACTGTTGATTTTCCATATACATATTTCTATCAATTTACATATAATTCTGTTGATGTTATAATATTTGATGTCATATAATTCTGATGCGTCCGTTTCTTGACATGTATAAATAAAAAAAATATTTAGAGATTTATATTAATCGAAAGATTGCATACATCAACGTTAATAATCGAATGGTGCTGAATCTACCATAACAATTGGATAATCTGACATATTAAAATGAAGATGAGAGACTGTGCTATATGAGGAATTGCGAACCTGCTTTATTCTTAAGTTATAAACCATAAACAAACAATAATATTTTGTATTCGAATACATCATGAAAACATTGATGATCCGAAATCACACAATTATGAAGAACGAATGAAACTAAACACTTCAGTGTCACTTGAACTTCACCAAAAGACCTTTTTGTGGTAGAATCTCCACTATCCAATAAAGTTTATCAAGTGAGTTCAACCTATATAACGAAGCTCCATCAATTAAAGCCTACAAGTTACTGATTTGTTAGCAACAGACGTTCGTCAATTCATCTTTTGTACATATGAAACTGGTAGACAAACTCTTGCGTTCATCAGATATATTCATCTAGGCTCTTCACTTAACCTGCATGATATACATGAATTCTGCTTGGTTACTCTCTCGATCTCCTTCAATCACGTGTGTTCATCAGTTAGCTTTGTTTTCCTAAGTTAACAGAAAAAACAACAACAGAAGTTCTCTTCTTCTGATGATAGAGGATGATCAGATTCGATGAATAGAACTGAATGTTACGATCAATCACACATGATGATAAAATTATATACGCGTAATGATATTAAAACAAACTATGGAATTTCACAGAATATAAACGCGTAACTATACTATATGATATCCAATTCACAAATTACTAAGCTTATGGTAATTTAATTTTTCGCATGCTGATAAAGATAAAATCACAATTTGAAAAAGCCCTAGTAGAGGAAGTGCTAATATTGGTGGTGAATAGGGAAATTGGCAGAGTTTTTTCCAGACATAAAACATCAAGAGCATAAGTTGAATATTTGGTCATGATGATTCCTTCAGACTAAACGTTTGCAATCTGCAGCTGCATAAATCTATATGATAGAAATTGACTCAATGATAGAAGTTGGCACATATATCTACTATGCAAAGGCGATTGTTGAGAAGAGAGAATTGTTGAGAAGAGAGAAAGTAGATTGATTGTCTGTCGATTCAATGATAGAAAACAAACCGTAAAGTTATCTAGCGTTAACTAGAGCATCACAATAATAAACATAACTCAGCAAAGGTGTAGTGCACCCCATCAAGCATCGAATTCCTCTCTAGGATACATGTGATCGAACAGGATGATTTCCATGCTCAGAGCAAAAAGAGATATCTCGGATGAACCGTACAATCATAGTGCAATTAATCATAATGCAATCAGAAAATCATAGCGCAATAAAAAAAATCATAGTGCAATGAATCGCGCAAATCAGAAATCATAGTGTAATGAAAAATCATAATCTCTTCCATAGTTCTATAAAATGAAACTATACCAATGAGTGCAAGTGGATTGCGTACTGATGATGCTCCTTTCCTTGTGTTGGCCTCCTCTGTCATAAGACATACCCTTCTGTTGATGAACGCTCCACGATCTCCGTCACGCAATCATCTGAGCAAACCAATCTGAGCATGAAAACTGGAGAATATGTCCGAAAAAAAAAACATTGGTCTCCCTTCCTCAGCATGCGTGACTTTTCCCTCTGTGGAATCCTTCAGCCCCCTTCCAGATCAGTGTGTCTTTCCCCCAGATATGATGCATATATTCCTTCTTTGGCACGGGCATGGTATAGCATAGATGCCCCGGTTCCAAAGTCCCTCATGAAGAAACAGATCACTTCATCGTTGGCAACGCGAAACGCCCCCCCCCCCCCCCCCAACTTCTGAGTTGACAATGTAGACAGCTAAAAAGGCCGATAAACACAGATCCAGAGAGTAAAAGAGGGCAGGTCCGAGTTCGTCCATTAGATCTTTTTAAGCGGATGCACATGCAGACTAGTGGGCGAGCCATACAGATGTTGCCTCTACTTTTTGCGCAGCTCATTGAGTCTATCAGTAGATTTGTGACATTGGTAGGTTCTGCCGATAAAAACTTCCCTCAACCACCAACTTTATTGGTGTGAGTTATAAGGAGATGGAAAAGTGCTAGCACTGCTCCTTCAAACTCAGCTCCTCGACCACTATTGATAGTGGTAGGACTAAATGCTTTCCAAATGATATTCTCACAGATGTTGGTCCCGATAAACAAAAAGATCCCAGAACCCAGGCCATATCCTTTTTACAAGAGCTCGTCGAGACAGATTTCGATGATGCTCGTAAAGAACAATTATAGAATGATAAGGACAGAGTTTCCGATTCCTAAATCCCGCACATCTCCATACATGCCTGACAGCACGTAGGCAACTGCTTCGCCTCCACATCTTGTAAGGTGAAGGAATCCATTTCAATGTCATTCAAAATCCCTTTAATGTCTGAACCTCTATGCATCAGTACAGAAGAAGATATGATTTTGCTTGAGCTTGACATCGTGAACCTTTGTTCTCAAAAATGATCTAATTTGAGGCAAGAAGAAGCGAAAGTAGAGATGAAAATCTCTACGGCACTCACCCCCACCAAACCTATGCTTTCTCCGAATGCACCAACCTGAGAATAAACCTGCTTTCTTCATAATATCAATTCTTGATTTTCATGTCATTTTTAACAAAATCCTATAAGTGCATGGGTTAAAAAAGTAAAGTGCCTTATGCACGGCCATGTATTGGGCCCTAATAAATGCATATGTTTGGAGTGCATGGGTAACAAATATGATGCAATTTATTTAGGGTGGAAGGCTTTTGATGATGAGGCTTGTGCACTCCCTCGCATACAAGCAATGTGAGAATACACAAAACCTTACAGAATCACTCGTGTGCATGGGTTAAAAACAATAAAGTGCCTTATGCATGGCCATGTATTGGGCCCTAATAAATGCATATGTTTGGAGTGCATGGGTAACAAATATGGTGCAATTCATTTAGGGTGGAAGGTTTTTGATGATGAGGCTTGTGCACTCTCTCGCATACAAGCAATGTGAGAATACACAAAACTTTACAGAATCACTAGTGTGCATGGGTAAGAAAACATTGTGCCTATGCAAGGTCGTATAATGGGCCCTACCATGCATACTCTAAGTGCATGTTTGTTAAAACAATTATGGTGCAAATGAGGTTACTGGCTTGTTGATGATGAGGTTCTTAAAACTCCCATTCATATTTTTTTAATTGTGAGGGAGAAAAATTCAAAACTCCCGTTCATATTTTTTTAATTGTGAGGGAGAAAATAATAAAACTCCCGATCATATATATTTTTTAATTGTGAGGGAGAAAAATACAAAACCCCCGTTCATATTTTTTTTTTAATTGTGAGGGAGAAAAATACAAAACTCCCATTCATGTTTTTTTAATTGTGAGGGAGAAAATAATAAAACTCCCGATCATATATATTTTTTAGTTGTGAGGGAGAAAAATACAAAACTCTCGTTCATATTTTTTTTAATTGTGAGGGAGAAAAATATAAAACTCCCGTTCATATTTTTTTAATTATGAGGGAGAAAATAATAAAACTCCCGATCATATATATTTTTTAATTGTGAGGGAGAAAAATACAAAACTCCCGTTCATATTTTTTTTTATTGTGAGGGAGAAAAATACAAAACTCTCGTTCATATTTTTTAAATTGTGAGGGAGAAAATAATAAAACTCTCGATCATATATATTTTTTAATTGTGAGGGAGAAAAATATAAAACCCTCGTTCATTATTTTTTTTAATTGTGAGGGAGAAAAATACAAAACTCCCGTTCATATTTTTTTAATCGTGAGGGATAAAATAATAAAACTCCCGATCATATATATTTTTTAATTGTGAGTGAGAAAAATACAAAACTCCTGTTCATATTTTTTTTAATTGTGAGGGAGAAAAATACAAAACTCCCATTCATATTTTTTTTAATTGTGAGGGAGAAAAATACAAAACTCCCGTTCATATTTTTTTTTAATTGTGAGGGAGAAAAATATAAAACTCCCTTTCATATGTTTTTTTAATTGTGAGGGAGAAAACTACAAAACTCCCTTATGAACATGCTCATTTATAAATAGAAATTTAAATATACATTACCTGAGATTGCCGGGTCATGGTGTTTCACGTCAGGTTCACCAATTGTAGCCATGAAATCTACGGTCAGTGGATCAAGCCAACCGTCAAAAATATGGTGCACGCCGGGTGCTTGGAGCAATCTCAGCCAACTACTTTTTTATCAAAGAGTGAAACCCTGAAAGACCATGAATCCATGAGTCACGTCTACATGATTAGTGATGTGATAAGGGTTTTTTTTAGCCTGATCTAAATCATTGTCTTTGAGTATCCGACTATTTACCTGAGATTGCTCCAAGCACCCAGCGTGCGCCGTATTTTTTACGGTTGGCTTGATCCACTGACCGTAGCTTTCGCGCCTACAGCATTGCTAGGATTTCCATCCATCCATGCGGTCTAAATGTACATTGGATCTTCTATGGGTCGATAATTAGGATGTCCTATTGGCCCTAATTGTCTCTTGTTATCCTCTTTCTTGGCCTCTTTACACGTCCACAATTGGGCGCCCTCATTCATCCACGATTTATTGCTTGATCCCGCACTATGGATAGACAAATCATCCTCTTCCTTGTGTATGGGGTTCCATTGTAGTGGTGGTACATCTCTATAAGCAAAGGTATGCAAGTTTATCTTGGTGGTGTTTCCTTGATGTTGAAGATATAATGAATCTCCTCCCCAATCTTGCACTACCCTAAGCTGTCTCATGAAGGGTCGTCCTAATATCATCTCATAGTTATTTGCTTTTTGGAATTTACAGATGGCTAATGTATGCTCAATTCACAGGTGGTTAATTTAATATTTTCTAATATTCCCAATGGTTTTTCAACATGATCATCTGCTAACTGAAGCTTCATACGAGTGGGTCGTAAGGCAGGCTTCCCCCATTTCTCCCAAATCTCTTCGGTAGCAATACCTACTCCCGCTCCTATATCTTAATGTGGCTTTAGTCATATAACCATTGTAAGTGACAGGTGGACACGTGTTACCTTCGTCTCTTTCACTAAATTCTCCAAGCTTATCCACTAGGATTTGTACGTTAGATGGTTTTTCATTTCCCTTGCTTTCTTTTTCGTTCTTATCCTGCTTTAACTCCAGTAGTCCCGCTAATTGTTTCCATAATTGTGGTCTAACACGAAGTAGTTCTTCCACAGTCAATTGGCATTGTACATTGGTTTTTTTAAGTTATGTTAGATTGTCTGAATTCTTATCTGAGTTTCCCTTTCCTTTTCCTCGTATTGTGGGCGCACAGAAGATTATGGATTCTTTTTCGTACTCTCCCATGTAATTTGGTAGGGTCGAGATGCTCTAAGCTTCTTACCTATTTTGGTCTAGTCTCGATACTTCCTCAGATACTTCTTCCATGTTGGGACTTGGTTGATAAACTTCCACATCTAATTCCTCAAAAGGAGGTTTAGCCACTCCATTCCTTTTCCATTGTTCTTCTCGGATTCTATTCCATAACTCTTTTGGCTAGTCAGCCTCTAAATCAGGAACTGTGGACGTAGGTTCGTCCTGGGTTTTCAATAGCTCACGTTTATCATCCTTCTCTTTTGGTTTCTTGTTCTTGGCTTCAATACAACACTTCTTGTATTGATCCTCCGATATGCTTGTCTCAGGGAGAGCAGGGATAGTCTTTTCTAGGGTTGCTTGTGCTACCTCTATGAGTTTTCTACATATCACAATCCTCTCCTTTTCTAACTCTCCCTGTGGGTAAAGCTTTTCATGTTGCTCCACATTCGGCCCCGTCTTAATTCTAGCTTCGTATGCTTTCAACCACATGTCCAAATCATCCGGTTTTGGGTCGGCTAGAATTGATCCTGGCTTTTCTGACTCCCGGATAGGCGGTGGAATGGGCACTTCTTCCCGAATCTCTGGTTCTTTAAGTTTCTTATTGCTTCACGTATGTTTCTTGTCTTCCTGGTTTTTGTTTTTCATCCATTTTTCTTTGAGCTTTCTCTTCTTTCCTTCCACTTTTGGCTTTTCATTGCTTGAGTACTCTCGCATGTGTCTTCTGAATCTTCCACTATTTGAATTTTGGGGTCTAAGGTTTTATTGTTCCCTTGTTCAAGGCCCATTCATTTTCCTTCTTGTTCCTTTGTTCGTGCTCATGTAATGGCCTTTAATGGTACGGTGTATTCGTTGTCACTTCCCGATGCTTCTATCACTTCGATCACATTAATGGGTGTAGGCTCTTGAGCCTTGTTGGGATTTTTTGGGAAATCTCTAAAGAGATGTTCCTTTCCACAATCACGACAATATCCTTCCCAAGTCCTAGGAGTGGGTGGGTTGTATGGCCGAGTGCATTCTCTGATAAACTGGTCCCCTCCGCATCTATAACACGGTCCACTTGGCACACGTGGTCTGATGGGTGGTCTTATGGATGCCTGTGCTTTAGGTGCAGTGTACATTAATGTTGCCACCTCTGGTCCATAGGTATTGTCATATCCTTCATATCCATAGCATTGCGGGTCATAAACTTGCTCGTACTCCATTATACTAGCGTCATAGGAATAGTACTCTCCTTGGGATTGCTCGTATCCTACGTTTGTCGACTCTACACTAGCTATCGATGATGCTGCCACTATGGCTCTTTCTAGGTTTTCCTCTGGTTGGGCATACTTGACTGGCACCACGTGTTGGGGAAGTGATGGTTGCAGTCCTAACACTGGCTGAGGGTTTCCAAATTGAACTTGGTCATATGGTATGAGTGTTCCTAGTGGTGATGGGTAGGGATTCTACTTGGGCATCTCTCTTCCTGGTTCTCTAGGTGGATATCCATATGGCCGATAGTGCGGTGAGTGTAAAGGCCATGTCTGCCTATTGAATGGGCAATTCTCCGTGGTATGGTTAGTGTATTTCTGTTCTATGTGGCAATACCAGGCGGTTCCTTGATGGGGCTTCCTATTATAAGGGTAAGCTTGAGGCACACTTGTTCCTCCTCGAACACACATGTGGGTGGGGTGATCTCCTCCACATAGGCTACATCTATGCAACGTGGGTACTCTTAGAGATGGATGCTGGTAGTTTCTTTGTCCTTGAACTCCTAACTTCTTTGCCACCAGCTCTGCTAATTCTTCTACCTTACTAGAGTTGGATGTAACCATACTCCGTGTGTCTTCTGATTTCGTAGGACTAGTTGTACTCTTGAGATCATTTGCTAGGTTGTCCTCTAGGTCGATACACTCTTGCAAGCATTCACTCAATGTCTATAGCCTTTTTACATAGACTAAAGTTCTTAATGTCCCGTTCGTCAGTCCGTCAAAGAACAATGATATCATTTTTTGCTGTGAAGGTCTTTCTGCTACCGGGCATCTATCAACGTACTGATTAAACCCTTCGAGCAGCTGTTTTTACAGTTTCGTTGGGGTTTTATTTGAAGCTATGGATTAATGATGAAGTGTTGTGTTTAATCCCTCTTTTAGTGAATTCCCCTATGAATTCTTGAAAGAATTGTTCAATATCTCCAAATTGATTGGGGTCTAATGGCTGGAACCATGTCAGAGTTGTTCCTATGAGAGTGAGTCAAAAGGACTCGTACTGCACAAAGAAGTCATCCACTTGTTCAGCTCTTAGAACTTGTTTAAATTCAGCAATGTGGACGTAAGGTTCTCCCAATCCATCGTAATGACTTCTCATGCATTTGGCCACCTGAATCGGTCTTAATCTTCTTATGGGCTCTGGCTGTCTAGGCATTACAGGGATTGCTTGTCTGACTGGATGAATTCCAGGCTGAGCTCCTAGTGGTTTTCTTGGTCTTATTAGTGGTCTGTGTAGGTTGTCTACTCGAGGGTGTGTTTGATTATGTGCTTGCATTCTAGTCATTGTAAATTGTACATGGGTTTGGTTTGGAACACTCCGATGGCTCGTTTGTCCCGATATTGTATGTTTAGACTCCTGATGTGTCCCGAAAGGGTTTTGAGATGTGGTTGCCTGCTCTCATTGAGGAAATACAGGCAAGCCCATATACTTCAGTCGAGCTCTATCTATGGCATCAACAAGCCAATACCTTCTTTGGTTTTTGTCTAGGTATGTTACTCTAGACTCGTCCGCATGATCTTTTAACTCGTAAAATGTCATCGTGCTTTCTTCCCGTCCTTGTGTAGGTGAGTCAGTTTGTGTAACAGTAGATCTGCTCCATGGATCAAGTAGACCTCCAATAAGTAGTCATCTTGAGGTATCAAATCCCCTCTCAAGATTCGTGTCACCACGGACTTGCCTCTGGGAGTTGTTACTAACTCCTCCGGTTTTGGTCTTCCTGAATTTTCTTGTCCTCCTAACTCTCCTCTCTCATTGATCAGATCTCGATGTTCTGTCACTATGTAGATGTGACCCAACTTATCCATATATGCTCCTCCTTCATACTTGACAGCTGGTCAAGGTAGAATTGTGGCATTGGTGGAGGTTACCATCCTAGCAACGGATCTATTTAACCCATCTAGGAAGATAGGGATCTCCTGGGCATTAATAGAGACATATTGCAGAGAGGTGCGGTATTCCCCTTCTACAGTAGACATGAAATTTCTTCCTAGAACTGGACCTTGCATGTCTTCTGAAGCCATGGGTATCTCCTCCTCTGGATCACTAGAGGTGTCGGAATAGGTAGAGCGGTGACTGACCTGAGCTGTACTTCCCACCGATGATATGACACTTCTCTGGCTACTTAGAACCCTTCCTGACCTCAAGTTCATCCACCCTCTTGGGGCTATCTTAGGCTTTAATTCTCACCCAAATTGTCTCCTCTAAAGCCTCAAAATTGCCCTGAAAAAACTCAAAGTGTTATGGACGATACCACTCTGGCGATACTGCAGCAATACCACAACTGGTTGTGATACGATACTATGTGCTCAGGCGATATGATACCACCTGAAAGCACGATACGATACTGCTTCAAAACACGATACGATACCATGATTCCTAATGATATGATACTGATGCACGGTCACGATATGATACCATGACAATGCACGATACGATACTTGAGCTCTGTGCGATACGATACTCCTGCTACTCACGATATGATACCATGAGAGGCAACAATACGATACTGCTTTTGTACGTGATACGATACCGCTCCGTCGACGATACGATATTAATGCACGGTCACGATACGATACCATGACAATGCACGATACGATACTTGAGCTCTGCGTGATATGATACTCTTGCTACTCATGATACGATACCATGAGAGGCAATGATACGATACTGGTTTTGTACGTGATACGATATCGCTCGGTCGACGATAGGATATCATGACCAGGGCGATACGATACCAAGTGGACCGCGATACGATACCACTAGCAAATCACGATCGTGATACCAACTTGACGATACGATACCAAAAATGGTATCACGATACCTCAAGTGATAAGTGGCGATATGATACTTCGGCGAGTATCGCGATACAAGCGAATTTTGGTATCGCGATACCAAAACTCAATCGATCGTGATACTACAGCCAAAATAGCTCCAAATGTAAAAATTTTTCCCCCTTGGTTTCTCTCTTACTCCTCTTCACTCCTAACCCTCTGTTTCACAAAAAAAAAATCTCAAATCAATCTGTCCCACCCCGCGATACCATCAGTGCCCTTAATCACATGTGGGTGCCTTTTTACAGTGTTTTTGAGATCAATATCCTAATGTAGCTTACCTTGGGGCTGTCTTGCTTAGGCCTTGAGATTGCTAGGTAGATTTGGAGGCTTCGTTTGCATGATACCACCCTGGCGATATAGATCGCTGTCTTTAGATGATACCACTCTCTGAGCAAATGAGAAATGAACTACAAATTTTTGGTTTTTATAGTTTCTGATGATTGAGGTCTATCCTACACTAACTTGGCAATTTTTTGGGATTTTCTTGGTATCTTTCCACTTACTTCTACTCTAAATCTCTTTCTAACCTGACCCTAACTCTTCCTTCTCTCCCTCTCTCCTAACCCTAAACCTAAAAACTCATTACACACACCTCCCGGATGTGAAGTAACAAGTGATGAAGTGTCTGACTACTCGCCACTGAACAAATTCACTTCTACAAGTACGATTTCTTCACTCCAGAGCTATAACCATCACGAAGGCACCTTGGTTGGGCGTGTCCCCGGCAACGGTGCCAAAAATGTGTGTACCTAAGTCACGGAGTCTTAGGGACTTGTGTCAAAGAGACTAAATCTCGGTTGCCACACAAGTGCATATTCATATGTAATAGTAGATTATGAAGTAGAAGAACATGTGGGTCTTCGATCTACATCTGGCATTATGTTCCAAAGTTGTTTAGCAACAAGAACATGCTTCATCATGTAAGACCACATCGGATAGTTGGTCCCATCAAGATTATATTTAGCTTGAAGCATGTCGTCATTGCTGCCCGCCATTTCACAAAAGAACAAGAATGTGATAAAATTTTTACTTCGATGAAAGTTGAAATGATTGTTCAAATTTCAGCTCACAAACCGTCACTTTGATGGCGATTCTGATTGCACGAATGGCTTCCAAATTGGGGTAAAACCCCAGCGCACTTGATGGAAATGTCTCTTGCCTGCTGAAATTCATTGTTCTATGCTCCAAAGTCGATTTGCATTATTAAAGTGCATGTGCACCGCGATACGAAAAACCAAAACTTGAGAAGGAGCTGAACTTGCTCTGATACCACTGTTGGGTGTGTGTAAAAGTGTGAGAGACACACAAAAAGCAGACACAAGGAGCACAAATGCAGCAAGACACACGGAGAAGATGATGGTTGGAATAGCTCTCTCTATTGATGATAAATTGAACTGAAATAAGAGCTGAATAATAATCCCTAAGTACAAAGTACCACCACATATGAGAGTATCAAGTATGTGGTAACATAGGGAAAAAACCTCTAGCTAGCACTAGAGTAAAAAGTACCAATGTATAGGGAAAACGTTCACATCAAAGCTACTCGAGGAACACATAGGTGTAAGAGAATTGTCTAGAGGCCAAGGACCATTATACCAATCATTGTCCTAAGAATCAGACATCTTCATCTGGGCCACACATTCAAATGATTTCTATGTGCAAAGAAGAAGTTGTAGAACAAGTCAATGTGCCATCACCATATGCCAGAGTGGTGCACCTAGAAGAAATTGAATCTTTTGCACTGCAGATAAGAAGCAAGGGGAAAGATCAATTAGAAATAGTTCAAGATTCAAAGATTAAGGGACTAAACAAAGATAAAGAGACATCTGAAGACAAAGCCAACACATGTGTAGATACAAGAAAAAAAGAAGATCTCATAAGTACTAGTAATGCCATTGGACATGCATTCAACAGGGCTCATGAGGAGTTTGATAAGCCAAATAGAGCCCATGGTCTCAAGGAATCAGAAGCTTCAAGACTACTCAAGTCCATGAAAAAGGAGGTCAATATTTTTTAGTTAATAAAGATGGATAGGAAATTCAGGTCAGAATTCTTGTAAAAAATTGATGAGGCTTCGACAACAAGTTTAGTGGCAAAGGTTGTTGTTATGCATAAAGATAGAATTGTAGGGGAAGTCCCCCCTCACAAATTATAAGAGTCCTCCACTAATAGTCACTATTAGAAGACATGAGTTTCAAGGCATTATTGTGGATGGCGGTTCTTGCATTAACTTAATGCTTGAACATACCATGAAAAAGAATGGACTACAACCTTTAAGACCTGCCAACTTCATTGTAACATTGGCAGTCCAAAGCATATTAAGGCCTATGGGAGTGGTCCCTAGTGTCCCATTCGAGATACAAGATGTCGTCTTTAACTTGCATTTTGTTGTCTTAAGGTTGCCACCAGTTTCAAGGAAGTTTTCCCCTGCTGATTGGAAGACCTTGGTTGAGGCATGTCAATGTGCTACATGACTGGGGTAAGGACACAATGTGGGTAAAATAAGAGGGAGAAGAGGTGTAGCAGATATTTTTAGAAGAAGGACCAGAGAATCAAAGACATACCAGCATGATGCAGACAATTTGTATTTGTATGGAAGAAGAATTATTGGACAACCCAAAAGCAGATCTATATGAAGAAGTAAATTTATATGAAGAAGACATGTTGGCTTGGCTCCATGCAGAAGACCCATCTTCCTACTATTGAATTTTTCCAAACTCAAGTAGAGAGGAATTCTATGAAGGAAAAGAGGATATCATTTAGGTTACAGATTCGAGTGAAACAGTCTCAACCAAAGGCCATAGAAGAGAGAAGAAAAGAAAAGCCCTTAAATGTAGTAGTGATAAAGCTACTTCAAATCCTATATCAGTGGCCACTTTGTTATGGATATTGGTATGGATATCATCTGTTATGTTAATTTTTATGGCAGTAAATGCAAGGCTTTACAAGGATGCGAAAGGAGTACCTCCAAGTCTTTGGAAACAGAGGATTCCATTGGCTAAAGAAGTTGGAATGGAAAAATGTAAATTTTGCAGATTAAGTCACATAGTGGTTGAAGCAAAGATACAAAAGATGTAGTATGGAGGAGATAGTATTCTAATGAAGGATTTAGGATTGCCCTATCATATTGTCAATATGCCCAAAAAGAAGACAAACCAAATGAAGTGCAGTACAATTAGAGATTGTGGAGGGCAAAGAGTTTCTCTTCGTCATCATATCAAGGCTCAAGGCCTATCATTAGCACAAGTAAAGAATTTTGGATCACTTGGAACTTGCAAAATCTATCTAGGTTGTACATAGCCTTCTCGTACCATATTTTTGCTTACGTTTTAGTAGTTTTTATCCATTTTCATGCTTGTTCCTTGAGTCTCTATGCAAATTAGAAGCCATTTCACAGCCTTTGCACGAAGATTTTTTTCAAAAATGTTTCTTTGAAATCTTTAAAACATTTTTAAATTCTTTTTTAGAATTTTTATAGCATTTTTCATCTTTTTCAAAGATCATTTTCTTCATAAAATGGAGGAAAAAAGGAATCTTTCTCTGTTTTTGAGTGATAAAAGTGGCCTAGAAATTTAGGGAATTTTTAGAGAATTGTTTTAATTTCTGAATTTTGTTTTACTTTTTTGGATTTTATTTGAATTTTAGACTATTTTATGGATTTTCCCAAAAAAAAAATGCCCCCAGCTGCTGATTTTCTCACCCCCCCTCCCCCCAACCCCCCCACCCATCATAAGATACAATTTATCCTATGGTGGTTGCCCTTTTTTTTTCAAAAACATACTTTTGGCTCTAGATAACTTTACTTCTCTTGTTGGTCCAAATCCACATGTTTTATGCACATTTTTCATGTTTTTTTATTTTGCACATGGTCCACATGGTATATTCTCCTATTCTTTTACCATGTGTTTCACATTTTTCATTATTCACCCTCTCTAGCTCTCATGTTTTATCATTTTGGCCATCTCTAGAGCCCCTAATCCTACTCCGTGCCCCTCCCTTTACCCTTCTACCCAGTCCTATCCTTACACCTCCTTACCCTATCCCTCTCAACCCTCCATAAAATTTCCTCCTGCCCTCCATTCTCATTCACATGCTCTTCATTGCATAATTTCCACTTTTGGTTCTTCTCTTGGTCTTATTCTTTAGTCCTCCTGGTGGACTTGGTAGTTACTCAAGTGACCTTTTGAAGATTTTGCAGAACACGAATCATGGTGACATCTCTGCTCAGAGGCTTGGTTGTTAGCTCTCTAGGACAAAGAGCCCATTAGGTGGTGGGCCATTGTTGAGCCCATCAAAGAGCCCAATATGGTTAACATCAAAAGGTCAAAGTCGAAGGGATCAGAGTCAAGATGTTCAAGGTCAATTCTTTCAAAGTTCAGTGTCAAGGTGCACAGGTAGTGCACAATCAATTATTCATAAAGGTTATGTTTTGCAGAAGGTTGGATGTAGGTTGCAGATTGTCTTTCTGTAATTTCTCTAAGGTTCAAGTGTTTTGAAAGTGTTTGGAAGGTTTAGGTGAACCCTCCCTTAGGTACACATTTGAAGAATTGAAGGACAAAAGGTAAAGTCATGTGAAGAGGAAGCGTATGCAAAAGTGAAAGTATGGCACCCCACTTAAAATTTTTGTTTTAGTCTAAAGTCACTACAACACAAAACAAGGATTTGTTGGCTGCCCACATTTGGAGACAATCTTGGGACGTCAAAGTGAGATCCAAGATACTCTATCAGTTAGGAGCATACATGAATTGTCACTCAACTCAAGGCAATGCATTATTCTTGGTTAGACTAAGCAAGGTGGGCATAGTCTACACTAGGAGAGAGAAGAGCAAGAGACATACAGTGAGTGTGCAATGAAGAGAACGAATTGCAAGGTGTATAAGAAGTGTGACTTAGGTGTGTGCAAAGAAGTGCTAAGCACGGCAGTCAAAGGTCACAAGGTCCCATTGAAGTTGTGTGTGCATGGACAGAAGGTGTCCATCCCTCCCCCCTATTGGAAGCTTGAGTGTAAGGTGTGCACAGGTGCAAACTCTTGGAGAAGGTGGAGGTCTATTGCAGAGAAGTTCAGCGACACCAAGAACCTTGGGTATTTTGTAACTTTGTTGCTTGTGTACTCTTTGGGATTTCTCACAGAGAGCATTTGGATTGTGTTCTACATCATCATTGTACTTTTCTCTTTATAATCAATCTACAGAAGCTTTCCGTGTCTGTATCTTCCTTCTTATCCTTCTTCCTTCTCCTACAAACACTCAAGTCCCTTTCTACAAAAGAATCCCCCAACAACAAGTATAAGCATCTCAAATTCTGCTGCATGTCTAAAAAAACTAGTTAGGGTAACTTTGTTCAACTTTTTCAGATACAGTCATTTTTTTGCATCAAGGTATTTTAGTCAGTGGCCATGGTTGAAAGCACTGATGTATTTTGTATGTTGGTTGTTGAGGATAAGTTGGATAGTACCAATTACCCTGTGGTCTTATATGATGTGACATGTATTGGTTGCAAAAGGACTATGGAACATTATGTAGGATGTTGAAAAACGTTCTATTACACCTACAAATATAGGTATTGAAGCTGATGAAGATGGTGTTGAAGATGCTGATATCTTCAGATTCCTGTTTGTGTTGCAGTTCATGTCGCACCTACTGTAGAGAAAATTTGTTGTGATGGCATAGATGCTCAGGCACATGCATTGAAAGATTTGTCTCTGAAACGTGCCATTATTCCTCACATTTGCTCTTGCATAACAGCTAAGGATGCTTGGATACACTTACCACATTGTACCAAGCTAGGAATGAGGCTCGTGTTGCTTACGGCCGAAAACAATTGGAGAGTGAGGAGATGAATGAAGGTGATTCTATGGATAGTTTTTTGACAAAGATCAAGGATTTGAAGAAACATTTGATTTCTGCTGATGAAGTCCTTCTTGTGAGTTCACTTGTGCAGACTGTTCTGAATGGTCTTCCCAACTCATATCAGAGTTTTGCTTCTACTCTTGAGTTGATGATGAAAGGCAATCCAAATGCCTTAACATTTGAAGAGTTAGTTTTTGTTCTATTGTAGGAAGATCACTCCAGGCAAAACCCATCTATTATGTGTGTTGCAGATCAAGCTTTCCTGGCTAGTCAGAAGGGCAAAGGAAAATGGAGCTCATGTAGCTCTTCTACTAGTAAGCAAAAATCTGCTAATTCTGCGCAATCGAAGATGGAAGACAAAGATGAGAAGAAATCAGAGAAACAAAAATTGTTTTGCAAATACTATAAAGCAAATGCTCATGTCATTAAGAGTTGTCCAAAATTGGATGCTAAAGAAGAAAAGAAGAAAGAGGCCGGAATGGTTGTTGAAGAGGCCTCTACAGCGAAAACAGATTTTGCTAATCTTATGCATGATGAAGAATGGGTGTTTACTACTGTTTGCAGTTTTGACCCATCTTCTCATGAGCAGTGCATGTCTGCACTAGACTCAGATGTTTGCCAGTACTTTGATAATGGGGCGACCAAAGATATTACCTCACAACGTAGTTTCTTCTCTTCACTCGAGTCTGCCCTTGAAGGGAATATTGTTACATGCACCAACAACTCCTCTTGTCACGTTATGGGCGTTGGTAAGATCATTCTGACTACTAGTGATGGTAGTTCTTTTACATTCTCAGATGCTTTATTTGTGTCAGGGATGAAGAAGAATTTGTTATACATTTCAACCTTAGGCAAGATTGGTTTGTTTGTGAAATTTGTTGATGATAGATGTACAATTCATGATCTGTCAAATGACGACATGATTATTGCTTCTGGCATTTTATCTCCTCGGCTCTATAAGCTCATAGAGTATGAAAAGTATGTGAATGATTTGGCATGTGCAGTACATGATTTTCAGGCTATGTCACATGCAAAGCTTTGGCATGCATGCTTTGGTCATCTAAATTTTGCTAGTTTGCTATGCCTACATAAATCTGAAATAATGTCCGCTTTGCCCAAACTTGAGGCACTTTGAAAACATGTCTATGAAGGCTGTATTTTGTGCAAAATACAACGTTCTTGCTTTCCAAAAGATGGTTCAATTCGGGCTACTCAGAAATTGCAGCTTGTACATAGTGATTTCTGTGGTCCTATGGAGACACCTTCTTTTGGAAACTATCTTTACTTTGTGACTTTCATTAATGATTTTTCCAAGCATGCATGGGTATATCCACTCAAAGCAAAGTCCAAAGTGTTCATGTGCTTCAAACAATTTTTTGCTTTGGCTGAAAATCTATCAGCATGTAAAATAGGCACCCTCCATTTTGATCGAGGAGGGGAATATTTATCTTCTGACTAAAATGCATTTCTAGTTAAACGTGGGATAAAACATCAGTGTATAGTGTCGTATACACCTCAACAGAATGGAGTTGTTGAACAGAAGAACAGGTGACTCATGGACATGGCGAGGTGTATGGTCAAGAGTGAGGCTTTACCACATAGTTTCTGGCTTGAGGCTGTCATGTGTGCAAAAAATGTACTTAACAGGTGTCCCACTAAAGTGTTGGCTCATCAGCGTGTTTTTGGTTGTGTGGAATATGCATTAGTTCCTAAACAACATCTCAGAAAATTGGATGATAAAGTAGTAAAATGTATTTTTGTTGGGTACAATTCTAAAAGCAAAGGCTATCATGTGTATCATCCACAGAAAAAGTGCATTCTGGTCAGCCGTGATGTTGTTTTTGTGGAAGATGTTATTTAACCATTACTTTCATGTACTAAGGAGATATCTGTTAGCTCCAAAGACATGTATGATACTTTACCGCCTTTTTTTATAGGTGGACAGTCTAGTGCTGGTTCTAATGAGGCAACTTCTTAGCCTTTACAAATTTCATGTGATGATGCAGATGATTTCATTTCTGATGTAGATTTTCATGATGCACTTGTTGATGAGAGATTTGATATTGAGGAGGCAAAAAATATGCCAAAATGGCTACTATAGACTTTGCATGATACCAAATTAGATGCACCTCTCTCATACTATACTCGTTCAGGCTCTCATAGTGCCTCTTTTGCATCGGACTACTATGCTATGGTTGCATCTAGTTTTTGTGATCAAATTGAACCTGTTTCCTTTGATGAAACACAAATTTCTGAACAATGGATGGCTGCAATGCAATCTGAATATGATGCTATCATGAAAAATAGTACCTGGTCTTTATGTAACTTGCCTCCTGGCAAGAAGGCCATTGGCAGCATTTTGGGTATAAGCGCAAACCTAATGGAATAGTTGACATGTATAAGGCTAGGCTTGTTGCAAAGGGTTATGCACAGGAAAGAGGCATTGATTTTGATGAAACCTTTGCACCTACATGCCAAATGACTACAGTTCATAGAATCTGTGCACTTGCAGATCATCATGATTGGTATGTGCATTAGTTGGACATTAAAAAAGCATTTTTGAATGGTGATTTGCATGAAGAAGTGTATGTTTTTTGGCCCCATGGCTTTGTGCAAAAAGGGTATGGAAACCAGGTGTGCAGGTTAAAGAAGGCATTATATGGTTTAAAGCAAGCACCACGTGCATGGTATGAAAAGATGCATGCCTATCTGATTGCACATGGTTTTGAGAACAGTCCAACTGAAAGCACCTTCTATGTTAAGCATGCTAATGATGTGCTTATGATCATTGTTGTGTATGTTGATGACATGCTACTCACTGGTCCTCATGAGAACCATATTGCTGATTTCAAGGCTAATTTGCATGCCTCATTTGAGATGTCTGATTTGGGGCATTTGCATTATTATTTGGGCATTTAGTCTATGCAATTTGATGGCGGAATAGATTTGTGTCAAACAAAATATATTGACACATTATTGCATTGTTTTGGCCTTGAAGAATGTAAACGTATTGCCACTCATATGGAGACAGGCTTATGATTGAGTCTTCATGATGGAGCAGATGCATTTGATGTTGTTCTCTTATCTGCAGGTTGTTGGATGCTTTATTCACTTATGCATTACTCGGCCAGATATTCAGTTTGTTGTCTCAAAGATGAGTAGGTTTATGCATTGCCTAGGTGTCAAGTATTGGTAGGAAGTTAAGCACATCTTTCGCTACTTGAGTGGTACTCGGTTACTTGCATTTTTTTTCCCAATGGGGGATCACTACCACCAGACTTGCATGCTTTTTTTTACTCTGGCTGGGCTGGTTTCTATGACACTTGTGTGTCCACTAGTGGTTTTTGCTTCATGCTTGGTAGCCTACTGTGGCCACTTCTAGTTGTGAGACTGAGTATAAGTCAGCTTTCACAGTGACTGTTGAGTGTGTATGGCTCATATGCATGATGGCTGATGCAGGTGTTGGTCAATCTACTACCACCACCATCTTTACTGACACTCAGAGTGCATTGGCTGTTGCAAGGAACCCTCTGTTCCATGCTCCCACTACGCATATTGGGGTGCATTATCATTATGTCAGAGAGAGGTTCTCTACTAGGGAGATCATCTTGGCATTTGTGTCCACACAAGAGAATATTGCGGACCTTTTCACGAAGGCTGTACCTAGGGAGAAGTTTGAAGCTTTCCGCAAAGCTTTGTTCTTATTTCCTTTTGTGGATTGATTCCACATAGCTTGGAACTTCCTTATACATAAGTGCCAACTCCTTGTTCACTACATCACTCCTAGGGGGGATTTGTTGATAAATTTAGGTAGTAATGTGTGTGAACACACTAGGTGTGTCGGGGCAACTCTTTCTGTGAAGAATGCTTTTCTCAATGGGTGGATTGGTGAAGAATTGTACATGTCATAACCCCAGAGTTAGAAAACCCTAATTATCCTACTCATGTTTGTAAACCTAAGAATGATTTGGGTGGCTAAAAAAATCTCTTAGAGCTTGGAACATCATATTGGTAACATATCTACAAGATCAAGATTTCAAATCAAGCAATGCGTGTCCTTCTTTGTTCATCAAGAAGGTTCCTAATGAAGTTATCTATTTATATGTTTATGTAGATGACATAATTATGACAGGTGATGATAGAAGTGGAATATAAAGAATCAAAAGACATATGCAAGAAGAATTCAAGGTTACTGACCTTGGAGAACTCACATTCTTCTTAGGTATGCATGACATATACACAGATCAAGAGATGTACTTGACTCAAAGGGGGTACATTTAGGATCCACTATTGAAGTTCAAGATGGATAATGCAAAGCCTATAGGTACACCTATGGAAATGAATCATAAACTTAGTGTTTATGAAGGTGAAGATATCAAAGATGTGAAAGAGTATCAAAGTCTTGTAGGTAGCTTATTCTATGCTACACATACATGGGCAGACATCTCACATAGTGTAGGAGTGCTAAGCAATTTCATGCGCTATCCAAGAAAACCACATATGGATGAAGATAAGAGAGTACTCAAATACCTCAAAGGGAGAATCAATGAAGGTATATTCTATCCTTATACATCAGATTTAGATCTCAATCTATACTCATATGTAGTTTGGGTAGGATCCAAGGATGATAGTAGAAGTACATCAAGATTTTTAGTTTTCGCAAGTTCAAAGCTTGTGTCATGGAGTTTGAAGAAGCAACCTAAAGTTGCACTATCCTCAACTGAAGCGGAATATAGAGGATTGACCATAATAACTCACAAAGCTATTTGGCTAAAGGAATTGTATTGCTTATTTCTCACTTCTCTATACCATCTTCTCCAAATTTTCTTCTCTTGGAGAGTTTTTTTCTCAATTCTCAGAGATCCAAGGCTGATGAATAGGGATGCATTTGAAAGTTATTAGTTTCTACTTTACTTGTGCAAATTTTTGTATCATTTGATTCAGTAGATTGTGAGAAACAAAGCATTTAGGCTCTCAGGATCAATCTCTACACATTCTTGAAAAGTTAGGGACATACCTAGTCAATGCGAAACTCATAATTAAGTGTAGCCTTGCTTATAAATTTTATTCTTGTGATTAAAAAATACCCTATAGGCCACCATCCTCTAAGAGGAAACCAATTCTAATCAGGTTGGGAGTACTAAACATTAGAAGGTGAATGATTCATCCATAAATAGCAAGTTCCATCAACTATCTTCTAAGAAAAACTATCTAGTTTGAATCTAACTTTTCTCAATGATTTTCCAAAGCACATAAGGTTTTTTATTGTGTCATTTTGAATCTTTTAGGGTGTATTGGAGTTTCCAATAGAAAACGTCTAGGTCTTGTAATGGCTAGTTGGATCAAACTTCAACAATATCATCAATAGATTTCTAGTAATCAAGTTTTCTCAAGTATTCACAATGGTCTCAAGCCATCTGTTGCTCATCTACATGTCTTTGGTTGTTTGGCATATGCATTAGTGCATGAACAAGAATGCAAGAAATTGGATGATAAAGTAGTGAAATGTATTTTTGTTGGATACACTTTTGAAAGCAAAGTCTATCATATACATCATCCATAGACTGAATGCACTTTGGTTAATAGTGATGTTGTTTTTGTGGAAGATTCAATTCAACCATTACTTTCATGTACCAAGGAGACTTTAATTAGCTCTAGATATGTGTATGACACTTTGTTGCCTCCTTTTTTACATGGAGAATCAAGTGCTCATCCAAATGAGGCAATTTCTCAGCCTTTACAAATTCCACATGATTATGCGAATAATTCCATTCCTGATGCAGATGTACATCGACAATGTGCAATTGTTGATGAGAGGGTTGACATAGAAGAGGCAAAAAAATGCCTAAATGGTTGGTGCAAACTTTGAGAGATAGAAAATTATATGCACCTCTATCATATCATAATCATTCAAGCTCTCATAGTGCTTCCTTTACATCAGATTTCTATGAAATGGCTACCTCTAGCCTTTACGATAAGAATGAATATGTTTCTTTTGATGATGCACAACATTTAAAAAATTGGATGGCTACTATGAAATCAAAATATGATTTATTATGAAGAATGGTACCTGTTCTTTATGTGATTTGCCTCCAAGAAAAAAGGCCATTAGCACTAAATGGATATACAAGTTGAAATGTAAGCCTGATGGAATAGTTGACAAGTATAAGGCTATGCTTGTTGCAGAAGGTTATGCTCAAGAGAGAGGGATTGATTTTGATGAGAACTTTGCATCCACATGCCAAATGACCACCGTTCATAGCATCTATGCACTTACATCTCATCATGGTTGGAATGTACATTAGTTGGACATTCAAATTGCATTTTTGAATGGTGACTTACATGAAGACGTGTATGTTGGTTGTGGTTTTGTGCACAAAGTGCATGAAAACAAAGTATGCATGTTGAAAAAGGCAGTATATGGCTTGAAGCAAACACCACATGCTTGGTATGAAAAGATACATGCCTACTTGATTGCACGTGGCTTTGAGAACAATCCAATTGAAAGCACCTTATATGTTAAGCGTGTAGATGATGTGCTCCTGATCATCGTTGTGTATGTTGCTGGCATGGGGCTCACTGGTCCTAAACCCCTTTTGAGGTGTAAGATTTGGAGTGTTTGCATCATTATTTGGACATTTCATTTATGCAAGTTGATGGTAGAATAGCTTTGCGTCACGCAAAATATATTGACACATTATTGGAACTTTTTGGCCTTGAAGATTGTAAATCTATTGCCACTCCTACAAAAATAGGTTTAGCATTGAGTCTTCATCATGCGAGAGATGCATTTGATGTCGTTCTCTATCAGCAGGCTATTGGATGCCTTATTTACTTATGCATAGCTCAACCTGATATTTAGTTTGTTATCTCTGAGATGAGAAGGTTTATGCATTGCCTAACTATGAAGCAATGGTTATCAGTTAAGTTCATCTTTCACTACTTGAGAGGTACTCGGCTACTTGAATTATTTTATCCCAGGGGGATCATTACCACCATATTTACATGCTTTTTCGAACTTTGACTGGGCTAGTTGTTATGACATTCATGTGTCTACCAGTGTTTTTTGCTTCATAGTTGGTAGCTCATTGTTGGTACTCAAGTTCAAGCACAAGGTGCACGAACACATCAAAGAAGTGTACACACAAGAAGATGGAGCATGTAGGGAGCTCTAAGAAGTGTATGTCAATTTTTTTAGAAGAAACCCCTATAAAAACGGTGATTTTGATCACTAAAAACCATTGTAAATATCATTTCATATTTTTGCAACCCCATTTTGTTCAAGCCAAGGAGTCCTCGAGCTTGAGGAGTATAAGAAGTATCTACATACCAATTTTCTTGATTCTTAGACTCCGTTTGAGCCCTCAAATAATCCTTGTAACCTAATTTTTAACTAGGCCGAAAACTAGGTCTAGACAAGGCCGAAGCTAGTGAAAAACTATAAAAATGTCTAGAAAGCTAATTTTTGGGGGTAGCAATTTAGAGAAAGAGCTGGTTGAAGAGTGTAATTGAGTTATTGAGAATCAAAGCTTCCATTGTTCCTATCTTTGTTATCTTGCCTTGTGTGTGTGTGCTCCTCACATATCCACGGATTAACAAGTAAAGGTGGTGGTGCTTGTGCTGTCGTTGAGATTTTCTCTCCTATCTCACTTATGAAGACCTGCAAGAAACACATTCGGTGAAGGTAGTCAGAATTCCCTGGAAAGTGCAAGAAATGTCAAGATGTCAAAGGGAGTTCACATGAAAAGTTTGGAAGAAATCAAGAAAATCTAGGGTATTGGTCAAAGCTGGTCAAATTTTGGAAATTAGGGCAAAATTTTCACTATCACCAAATCACATGAAAATTCCTATACTTGTAAATCCCATCAAAGGCAGTCTATAGCTTGAACTTCACATGTAAATGGATTTTCTAGCACATTGATATGCCATGTGCATTTTGTAAAAAAGTAATTTTTTTTCTTAGACCCTACAAAATACTGTATAGGAATTTTTGTTAGCCATATGGTCTAGCATATATAAATATCATATGTGGTTACATATTTGTACAAATTTTCAAGGGTATCAAAGCTTCCTACACACCTTAATGATACCTTGAAAACTTCCAAATGTAGTCAAACTTATATAAGGGAGATTTAGATAGGAGTTCTTTTGAATATTCCTAAAGGAGAGCTTCCAAAACATAGCCCTCCAAACTTTCATCTGCATCAAAGCATATTTAGAGGGTCAAAGAGCACAAAATCCAATTTCCAAGGTCACCATAATTTTCTAGATTAAGCAACTTGAAGGCTTGAAGGACTACCACATGGCAAAAGATGATTGAACCATGTTGTATGGTTAGGATGAGCTCACATTCAAGGATGGAGATGAACCTAAGATTAAATCAAGGAGAACCCATACGTTTGTTCATCATGTATGCTTATTTTGATGGCCAAAGATCAATAATGCAAAGTTCTTCCAAATATAGTAGCTAATCTTATCCAAATTGATATCAACATTGATCCGACAGTTGAGAACTTCCCCATATCCAATGGTGGAGAATGAAGGCATCTACTTTTCCCTCCTTTGCCCTAGCTTTGATAAGAAGAATCAATCCTAACAATCCATTTGATGAATCCAATGATTCTAATCAAAAGTAGTTGATCCTAAGGTTAAGAGTTGATGTCTCCAAATCCAAGCGCCCAAATTCATTCAAAAAACTATAAAACCCCCTCCAAATTCATGGAGCATCATTTTTAGGTATCCACAGGGCCTTGCTAGAACATGGTTTCCTTGAGACAATCACCTTCAATTGAGCATGTGAGGATCCAAGGTGGGCTAGTAAGAGCATAGTTCCTAGAATCAATTTTAAGTTAGACTTCCAAACTAGCATAGACTCATAAACCCAATGGTTTCTGTATTATTTATCACCCTTAGTGGAGTGTGTGAGTGAGTTAGAGTTGGTTTTATGAGTCTTAGACTTCTTTAGATAGACGTTACGCTCTTAGAAAGATATAGGGTCAATGAAGTAGAACTTATCCTCTCACATGTGACATTCATATTGAACTATCATGGTGGGAGGTTCATGCGAACCTCCTTTAACCATTAGAATGTCTAGCTTGACGTATCACAATGCTCATGTACATGTATTTCATTAAAATCTCTTTTAATTCAAGTCTCATGTCTCTTGTCTCTTCTGTGTTTTTACATGTTTCCTTTTAACTCTTTCTATGTGTGAGAAGGCTCTACAATCTTGCCACTAAGGCTTATCCATTGAGATTGTGAGAATAAGTTTCTATATATTTCATAAATCATGACCCACATGCATGCATACTATCCGCAAACACGGTCAATGCATATGTTTCAATTTTGGAAGTGTATAAGAAGCTCCATTTTTGGACCATTCTTCCTTTTGAAATCGATTCGTGTGTACGATTTTCTTTTGTTCTCATCATGCATACATACCATCCACGAGCACCCTTGGATATGAATTAAATTTTGAAAGTGTATAAGAAGCTCCTTTTTTGGACCATTCTTCCTTTCAAAATTGATTCATGTGTATGGTTTTGGTTTGTTCTCATCATTCATGTTCACGGATCTATCTTGCATTCATACATTCCTCTTTGCAAAATCAAATCATCACATCTCTCCTCTCCATACCCAAATTCACCTTCACCTTCACATTTAGATCACATAAACCTTCCAAAACTCACTAGTGTCATACACTCTACGTGTGATGTGACTAGACCTGATCCACCCGGATTGTGATCACCTCCACAACACTTGGGCTACACCAAATTTTGGCACCATTGTCGGGGAGAATTGCTTGAGGACGAGCATTGTGATGGTAAGATTGTAGATTTGCAATGTTGGAAGGTAAAAAATAGTCGTTTTCTATTACTTTTTTTATTTTGTTTCTCCACCTTCATCGTCGTCATCATCATCATCAACATCTTCTCCCATCTTCATCTTCATATTTTGTTTTCCATTGTATATTCCCTACTTTCACCTCATTTCTCATTTGTGGCTGTGTGTGTGTGTGAGAGAGAGAGAGAGAGACAAAGTGTTTGTGTGTGACCTTTGAAGGACTTTGGTGTGCAGAACAAGAGGAGAGCCTCAAAACCCACATTATGATCTTCGTTGATGCAATGATCTATAAATGATGTATATATATGAATATGGGGGTCAAGTCACATGAGCCTTACATCCCCAATAATCTCCCACTTAAGGGTCAATGTGACCATAAGTGGTAAAACATACAAAGAATGATGTATAACTATACAATAATCTATAGGAGGAGTCAGGATCTCAACCCATACTAATCATCCTACACCAACTGCTTCAAACAAGGTGTATCCATGCACCTCAAACTCCTCTAGACTCATATCGATATGAGTCGAGCTCACATCTGACTGATGCAAGAACCGATGAAGTTCCTACAAAGTTCTCACTCATGATATGCCTATGTCAATCATCAAACGACTGACAACTCCAAGTGCAAATGCTCCAATAGCAACTGCAATATCTGGTCTTGAGCATAACAACTCGTACATCAGACTCTTGAATGCTGATGAATCTTGTGTTATCCTAACTAACCTAAGCATTTCAACCATGCCTATATCCAAGGGATCCAAAGCACCATTATCAAGAACAACATGTCCTGACATATCTATGTCAACATATGGCATGAGTGAATCCAAGAATGACTGCATGATCGCTGACTCATCATCATCTAAATCAGTCATCCTCTCAACCAAGGATGTGTCTAGCTGTGCATCCCGGGAGCTAAACTGCTCCATCACACACTGTGTACCATGAGAGCAATCCTTCTCTACCACACCAAGTGTATGATCATGCTCCACATGAACTAGTCACACAACATCAACACCAAGGTCAAACTGATGATCACACTCTAACTCAGTATCATCATAATGCTCTACATGAGCATGTACATCATGCTCTAAAGCATCCAGCTAATCGTATGCTCCATATGAGCATCTATATGATCAATAAAAGCATGCTCTACATAAGCATCATGAGCATCTTAAACATGCTCTACATGTATGTCCATCTAAGCATCTGAATCCTGTCGCACATGTGCATCATGAATGTCAACAGACCTATCTATAGGTAGAAAAAATGAGACATGACGAGTCTTACACCACACATAAGGCTGAACTCACACTAAGACGATACTATCTCTCACATGAAGTACCTGCAGTGGATACCTGTGCTCAATCTTAGCACCTCGCACAAGCATAAGTTGTCCCAACTGCAACTGAAAATGATGCCAAGGAATGCATAACATATGCTCTCCTGTAACGGGCTAACTGAAATCAAGCTCATAGAGAATGAAGGCACATAATGTACATGTCTGAGTATAAGTGATGCTCCACTAGGTAGCATAAGGCATACATCTCTTGCACCCTCAATGTCATATGTTGTACCATCATGCAAGTGCACACATCCACGACTCTCACCTGAGAATCGATAAAACCACTCGTGATGTGGTGTAACATGAAAACTGGCTAATGCATCAAACAACCAAGCCATATGTGTGCTATCCAATGAACAAGAGGAATCCTGAGATGAACCATAGGAAAAAATGATATCACCATCATTGGCATATAAATTTCCATAGAGTCTCTTGAAACCACTACCTCACTTGCATCACGTGCATATCTCTGATGATTTCATCGCATCAACCTAAAGCAACATCATCAAATATGGCCCTCATGATGAAAGTTCCAACATCAAAGTTGTCGATGTGATCTATGTCTCACATGAGTCAATGGACTCGCATACATATCATCTCCTTATACATAACAGACTCATCTCCATAATGCACTACTCATCTCCTCATACATAACAGACTCATATATAGAATCCACAAGTTGTCATCGGGTAGTGGAGCTAGCCAATGCATCCATATCCATCCATATGTGTTCGGGCATGTCACAAGGCCTCTGTGCATCTCTATGCACATACATGTGTAACCCTACATGAACCAATGTGTGCCACATTTGATCTTTCCATCTCAAAAAGTCAATGCCATCAAATCAAGAAGACAACATGCTAGCAATCCAAGAGACTATAAATATAACAAGATACTAGAAACAATACTCTATCACCAATAGGACCTGCATATCCATATGCATAACTCATATCACAAATGTCTCACTGGAGAAGAAACCATGTGAACCACCTGTCACATAACCATTCATCTAACATGCACATAAAACCATAAGCATAAGCCTACTCATCAAGTCTCCAAAGTGACTAAGAAGATGTGAAAGAATCCTGGGAAAATCTGACAGAGTATCCCTTGTAAACTGAGCAATCAAACAAGATAACCAGTAGCAAAAGAATAATAAGTAACCTATCACCACTTTTACTTATCCAACCAAAGATAATGGCAAATACACATATCAAAAACTGGTGGCAATACATGCCAATACAATGGTGATACACCTCCCACTCAAGAATGAGTCCTACAAGATGATCCAACCTATCATGAATAACCTATGACCAAGTCCAAATGAATGGAGATAAGTAATGATCCAAAGCTATCTCACATGCATAACGAATCTACTAGACCATCTATCTAGCATAAAAACCGATAAAATTTTGACAGCGTCTCCTCTGTAAAATGGACTCTAGAACCAAAATAACCAGGTAGGAATCACCATCCACATATGCCAAAAAATCACATTGGCAAATAGATATCTATCAATGACCATATGCTAAAATAATAGCCAATCAAGGTGACAAATGGATGTGCAAACTAAGGCTCCTATCTAGATCATGTACCTGCATAAAAACAAGAATACAAGCACTAGCCAAGATCCAAAATCAACTCTCATAAAATGTGTGCAACCAGCAAGTGAATCCGTAACCAAGTGGCATAAGCAAGATATAGACCACAATGCCACTATACATCCAGTGACAATGCTATGATCAAATTCATGATGACATAAACCTCAACAAAAGGTATACCACAATGTCATCTCACATGTCAAACACGTGACAAGATTATGCTCTACTCTCATATGGAGGAGCTACCACAATGATCATACATGGACAATTCAAGCTCTAAAAATAAGATCTTGCACACCAAAAATTCTCTCTCAAAGACGTTCCACAACAAATTAAACCTCCAAAAGCAATTAGGATTCTTGTAGTGAAAATACGTTGCTCTGTGTTTTGCTATTTCAGAGATGATAACCTCTGAATTTGAACTTTTGGTCTTTATCAAACTTCAAGAATTGTTTCTTGGCTATGTAAGATATATAGAACACCTCAATCGGAGGTGTGTAGCTCAAGATATGTTGGTGCAATTCAATCATCAATTGATGTTTTTGATAAAGACTTGAAGTCAAAGAATGAAGAAAAGATTGGTTGATGAAGCTTGAAGATAGTGCATGATCAAAAGAAGAAGACGTGTATACATATGTACATTAATTTTTAGTTAGCTCACATATACCTTTTGTATGGTCATGAGCTTGTACATATATGCCTATATATACAAGTAAAAAGTCGGGGCAAATATGAAAGGGAATGAGAGAACAAGAAATTAGAAGCATTAAAAGTCATTATACACTTTAGAAGTGAGGAAAAT
Source organism: Ceratopteris richardii (assembly GCA_020310875.1). Taxonomy (NCBI): domain Eukaryota; kingdom Viridiplantae; phylum Streptophyta; class Polypodiopsida; order Polypodiales; family Pteridaceae; genus Ceratopteris; species Ceratopteris richardii. Next base: position 109,734,818 of record CM035416.1, on the reverse strand, counting down.
CTCTCTCTCATCCAGATGTAAAGTTTTTTAGAATAGAAGAAAAGTTGCACCCGATATTTTGCTGTGTTCTCCTTTTGTGCTTGATCATTTCAAGAATCCTTTTGTAGATGTCTAATTCCATAGTTAATGAGTCTATGGTTAAAGTTTGAGAGCCTAATTGTAAACAACATGAGAGAATTCTATGTAGGAACATTTGTATGTAAGAAAGTGTTGAGTGTCTTTTGAAACAGGTGCAACCTCGATGGTTGCTTAAACGGGTTCTAGTTTGGGAGAACCATGTGTTAGAAGTTGTAGGTGTCAGAATCGACTTTATAGAAGAACAGTTTCAGACATAGGTGAACTGTTTGATTCATTTCTTAAGATATACTTAATCTTTTGGAATGATTTAACTTCGAGAAGGTGTGCAATCTAGGTGACACCTTGTGCAAAGTTTTATCAAAAACTTTACACATTTGATCAGTCAATGAGTGAATTATGTGCAGCAGACTTTCTCAGTAGTTACTCTCTTCACAGTTTGTTCAAGATTTTGATAACTGAGTATTGATCCTTCAAATTGGTAAAGGTTTTGAGTTATTCTTGATATAGAGGTGCTCTAACATCAAGGATAGCTTTTTCTTTTGGAGATTAACACTCTCCATCAGTGGTATCAGAGCAAGAATCATCAAAATTGAAGAAAGGGGGATCCCGACTGCTGCAGTCATACAAAAATCAACACTTGAAGGTACAAAAGATGAAAGTTTGAAGTGAAATCTTGAGAAGGAGGCCTGGAGCAATCAAGAAGATCAAAAGGAACTTCATTCGAAGTAAGGGTACACTTATTCCTCATAAAGGTTGAAGAATTTAATACACAGGTGAAGAAAGGATGGGAGATTCTCTTCAAATAGAGAAATTGGATAGAGAAAACTATCCAGCATGGTCAATGAGGATGGAAGCTCATCTCATGAGCAAAGATTTGCTAGGTTATATTACAAGTGAAGAAGAAAAACCACAATTCAGAGATCCTAGTGTTCCAACTAGGGATGAACTCACAGATTTCAAGACCTGGATGAAGAGAGATGCTCAAGCAAGGAGCATTATCTACATGGGAGTCAATGACTACTTGCTACATTATATTAGAGGTCTTGAAAGTGCAAGTGATATATGGGATTCTTTGGAGGAGCATTTCCAAAACACTACAAAGTCAAGGAAGGCATCTTTGTGGGCAGAGTTTACCACATTCAAGAAGAAGGCTTCTCAATCCATTTCAGATTATGTAACAAGGATGAAGCACATTGCAGATGCATTAGGAGCAGTTGATGAAGATATAGAGAAGGATAAATTGGTAAGGCAAATCCTCATAGGTTTGAGAGGAGATGAGAAATGGAAGCCATTCATTTTGTCCACTAAATCGTCACTAGATCATTTCACTCTTGATTTAAATCAGTTGCTAAGACACATGCTAACTTTTGATCAAGATGTCAGAGGTGATGGTGATAACAATGCAAGTTAAGCAATGTATTCAAAGGATAAGAAGAAGAATAAGCAAATGAAGATGAAGGTATAACTAGCCAAGCCAACTTCCTAAGAGGAAGAGGAGGTGGCAAAGGTAGAGGAAGAGGCAGAAGTAATAAAGATGGAGCCAAAGCTTGCTGGATTTATGGTAAGAAAAATCACTTAGCTCATGATTGTTGGCATAATAATCAGAGTAATGGAGGATATAATCAAAACTTTAATTCAAGAGAAAGAGGTGGCAGAAACCAAAGAGGTAATTTCAAAGGTCGAGGTAGTAGAGGTTACTTTGGAAGAAATGCAGGTAGAGGTTTCCAAAGTCAATCCTACAACAATACCTACTATAATTATGCTTCAGATCAAAAGGAGTTTTCAGCCTTGATTATGAATGCAACTTGTGAAAGGCAAAGTGAAGACCAAAGAGTCTTCTACACTGACTCAGGGTGTAGCAATCACTTGAGTGGTAATATAGCCTTGATGACTGATTTGGAAAATAAGGTAACTAATCATGTAGTTCAAACAGGTGATAATACAAAGCATAATGTGAAGTCAATTGGATCAGTGAAGCCCAAGGATGGAAGTACTCTTCTGAGTAAGGTTTCATATGTTCCTACAATTCCAAAGAATCTGATAAGTGTAGGGAAAATTGTTGAGAAAGGTTATTGTTGTGAAAACTCCTTCCTAGAGTATAGCATCCACCAGAGAGTGAGTGAGTACGTATCCACCCATCCAACTCCACCCATATATATACCAAAGGTCCAAGAGTTGCATGCTTTAATTTTTAGCCATGTGTCCTTCCAAGTGTCCTTCATGTGGATACTTTCCAAAGAGAATCACATGGCTTCTATTTCAATTGAAGTCATGTACGAGTCAAGGTGTCACTTGGGAGAAGCTTCTCCCAAGACTAAGGTTTTATTCCCTTAGGTTAATTTTCTAAGGTAACAAACCCTTCAATTTGAGACTTCTATGAAATAAAACCTCAAGGGTTAAATCCAAGAAACATAGGTTCCTTTTGGAGGGTCTAACCCATAATTTATGCAACATTCTTCCCCCCTTTAACATTTTCGTCCTCGAAAATGTGTCTTGGTATATTATGTGGAGTGTTCCCCCGTGCACCATGATTCACTTCTTTTGATCATGGACTCACTCTCAAAAGATGCTTTCCTCATTTTTAACCAATAGTTAAAAAAGAGGGAAATCTTTTATTTATGGAACTTTCACGTTCCCAAGTAGCACTTTCTTCGGTTCCATCCCTCCATTTAACTAGGCACTCTTTATATAAATGATTTCTTGTTTTCTTATCTCAAGTGTGTAGTATTTGTTAGGTTCATGAGGGATGTTAAGAAAGGAGATTGGTTGAATGATTGTATCCGAAGATACCAGATTGTCTTGTTCAGCCAATTTTCTTTTTAATCGACTTACATGGAATTCTAGATGAAGTAAACAATCTTCTGGGATTTCTAACTCGTAAGCCAAAGTCCTATTCTTTTAAGAATCTTAAAAGGGCCATAGAATCTCGGAGAGAGTTTAGGACAAGATCCTGCTTTTAATGTTTCAGATTTCTCAGGAACTTTAAGATATACTAATTCACCAACTTGAAAGGAAATATCTCGCCTTTAAGGGTTGCTAAAAGATTTAGCTCTATCCTGGGCTTTCCTCAGGTTTTCCTTGGCTAGTTTTAGCTTAAAGTTCATATCTTCTAAGAAATCCTTTGTTGCTTGGACTTTTTCGTTTTGAAGTCCAACTGCATAAGGTGCTCTAGGTTGAAACCCATACATCAACATAAAAGGACTATATTCCGTTGCAGAATGCTTTGCACTATTGTAAGCAAATTCTACTATCGGTAGATAGTCCTCCCAGTTAGATTGGGTAGAAGATACGTATGCTCGTAACATATCTTCAATTATTCGATTGACTCTTTTAGTTTGGCCATCCGTTTGAGGATGTTCAACAGTACTCAAATTAAGCTTAGTTTCTAACCGACTGAATACAGCTCTCCAGAAATGACTAGTGAATTTTCTATCTCTATCAGACACTATATCATGAGGTAATCCATAGAGTCTATACAATTGTTCTATGAATAATTTAGCAAATTCTAGAGTTTTTACTGTAGTTCGAGTAGGTAAGAAACGAGCCATTTTGGTTAATCGGTCAACTATGACCCAAACAACATCATGACCTTTAGGGGTACGTGGCAAGCCTGTAATGAAATCCATGGAAATACTTTCCCATTTTCCATTTGGAATTTCTAAGGGATGCAACAAAACCCCTATCTTAAACTTTTCAGCTTTGTTAACTTGGCACTTAGTGCATCTAAGTACATAATTATGTACATCTTTATGTATACTAGGCCAGTAAAACTACCTTTTTACTAATTCATAAGTTTTGTTGATTCCAGGATGTCCTGCACTTGGGGCATCATGACATTCAAACAAAACCTTTTTTCTAAGTTCGGAATTACAAGGAACACAGATCTTTCCTTTGTATAACAGATATTCATCTTGAATACTATAATGTTTAAACGTATCTTCATTTGATAAGCTTGTACTTGGAGTAGAAACCTTCTTCCAGGCTTCACTAAAACTAGTATCTTCTTGATACTTGCCCTTCATGAGTGTTACTAACTCATTAGAAATTTGTATGAAACTCAAAGAATTTAACATGGGCATCCTGCTTAATGCATCTGCCACAATGTTAAATTTTCCTTTTCTGTATCTGAGTTCATAATCAAATTCTTGGAGTAATTCGGCCCATCTAGCTTTTCTACCTAAGAGTTCAGATTGGTTTGCAAACCATCTAATACTTGCTTGATCAAAAACTATAGTTACTTTGGCGCCAAACAAGTAATGTCTCCATTTTTTCAGAGCATGCACAATTGCATAAAGCTCTTTTTCATAGGTAGAATAATTTCTTTGAGCTGAATTTAGCTTTTGGCTTTCAAAAGCAATTGGTCGACCATTTTGAATCAACACAGCTCCTATTGCTAGATCACTAGCATCTGTTTCAGCTACAAAGGGTTCATTTGGATCTACTATCTGTAGAACCGGGGCTGAAGCTAAGGCTCTTTTAAGTATTTCCATACTTTCAGCCTGTTCCTTCTCCCAAGTGAGACTTTTGGGTTTACCCTTTACTTTCTCAAATAAAGGGGTTGAGATTTTTGCAAAGTTGGGTACAAATTTTCTATAGTATCCTGCTAACCCTAAAAAACTTTGAAGTTCTGTAATAGTTTTAGGCTGAGGCCAATTAAGAATAACTTGGACCTTATCAGGATCTACTTGAATCCCTCAGATATAATGTGTCCAAGATATCTGATTTCTGATGAAAAGAATTCACATTTATCTTCTTTCTCGAATAATTTATTTTCTCCTAGAACTTGGAAAATTTTTTCCAAATGTTCTAGATGAGAGGTTGCATCTTGACTATAGACAAGAATATCATCAAGAAAATCAACCACAAACTTTCCCAAATAAGGGCTTAATATAGTGTTCATTAGTGTCATGAACGTGGCTGGGGCATTTGTTAGTCCAAAAGGCATGACTAAAAACTCAAAATGCCCGTATTTAGTTCTGAAAGTTGTTTTAGAAACATCTTCATATTTAATTCTGATTTGATGATATCCTTGACGTAGATCAAGTTTTGAAAATATCTTAGCTCCTTTTAATTGGTCAAATAAATCATCAATTCGGGGCATTGGAAATTTATTCTTGATCGTAACTTTATTCAAGGCTCGATAGTCAATGCACAGTCTCATTGATCCATCTTTTTTCTTGACTAAAAGAATGGGTGCTGCCCAGGGTGAAAGACTAGGTTGAATGAATCCCTTAACTATGTATTCATTTAACTGCTTTTCTACTTCAGCCTGCTGGGAAAAAGGGAGTCTATAAGGGGATTTACATATAGGCTTAGTTCCTGGGAGCAAGTCTATAGCATGGTCGACTTGCCCACCAGAAGGAGGTAAGCCATGGGGAAGTTCTTCTGGAAAGACATCTCGATAATTATTTATCAAACACTTAAACTTAAACCTTTCATGTTCAGACAAAGGAGACAAGATATAAGAAACTGGATTCATATTATGTACATTGTTTACATCAGTTGGAAGTATCATAAAGAGTTCCGCTTTTTGGGTATTTACAAGCTTTTTCAACTCCATGCTACAAATCAAAGGAGTACTGGGCACATCATGTTCTCCTTGAATTAGATAACGAATTCCATTTCTCTCAAATTCCAAAGTATTCAGCTGATAGCTTCTTTTAAGTGTTTTCCCTAAACCCCAAAGCCATTCTCTACCCAAAACCACATCATTTCTTTCCATGTGCATGATTAGAAAGTCTAATTTATCTTTATAACCTTGAAATTCTATTTCGAGGTTACAGATCATAGTATCCCAGACTTTCTTGTCTTGACCCTGCATCATAGATACAACATACTATTGAGGTGACTTTTGTTGGGGTAACTTTAATCTCTTCACCAGTGAGTAATTTAGGAAATTGTGGGTGGCCAAGTCATCTATCATGACTCTGGCATTTTCACCACTTATGCAAGCATGAAGTTTGACCAAGTCATGAGGTCCAAACTGGTTTTGGACTCACATTGAGTCAGACAAATAACACTGATGCTTGTCATCTTTGTGAAGGACTTCCACTTTTTTCCAAACTTTACTGTTTTTGAGATTCAATGTTTGGACTAAGTGTATTCCTATTTTTTCTTTCCCTCTTATCTCACGGGTGGCTTTTTGTTGTCCTCTAGTCATGCAATTCTTACTAAGATGTCCTGGTTTAAGGCACTTAAAGCAAAGATTCTCATTTTTTGCTTTTTCCCCGCTTCTCAATAATAACATGCAAGATGTTTCAAGTGGATGAAACTTGCATTATCCATGACCACCATCTGATCATCACTATGATCAAATCATTCCTAACTAGGAATGAGGTGTCTGAAGTAAAATACTGTAATAATCTTGCACTCCCAGATATAATGGGGACCATACTATGAGTCCACTAAATACCCAAAAAATGTTAAGTGATGTGTGCACACTTATAGCCCACTAGGCTAAGCATCTAGCTCACCTCATACACACTATGTATGAACCATGGCCTATTCTCAGGCATATCAAATAAAGTAGTACATACTCTATAAATTTCTTCTCAATGCAATTGCCTATTCATAGTTCTTATATGCAAACCTTGCCTTTCCACTTCTAGCTACTTGCCTGCAGACTTGCCTTGTTTGCGATCACATACAGAGTGACTGTCTCAACTGCCCCTCTGTTGTCTAATAATAAGAAGATCGTATGAATGAACTCCAAATCATATCAAAAATATAATCTCAAAGACTTCTCTCCCATACCATCTATCCTAAACCTAGGTAGAATACAAAGTTTGATGTCCCATACCACCAAACTTTATACCCCACATAGATGAGTGTATGAGATTAAAGTCGAACACTTCTCTCAAAAAAAAAAGAATCACTCCGTGAGTACTCGCAACCATAAATAGTAATAATGAAATCATGAAGTGTTCCAAGTGTTTCTTTCCATCGATGGAAAGAACTGAGTCATTCCTATGACTCTTTCACTCATAACTAGCTCTAACATCAACTCATCTTGAGTTGAGAAATGAGAAACTATATGATAAATCAACTCAACTAGAGTTATGAACGATGCCGCTTGCATCAAATATCAACTCATGTGACTTGAGTAAAAAATTGACTCACAAGAAATTGGAATTTATACAACTTGTATGAATCCAATTATATGAAATGAGAACAACTTGTAAAGTTATCGTGTTCCATGCTCTCATGGCATTATATAAATTGCTTAAAATTTCGACAGAGTCTCCTCTGTCCTACTGATAATGGTCACCATAAACCAATGCTCAATAAACAAGTATCTAGGGCAGCTATCCCATGGTGATCACACCATCGCAAAAAGTATCATTAAACACCTGTGAAAAGTCTTTTCCTTTCAACAATGTCTCCTGCATAAACAATTTCCAACAGCAGCAGATTAAATCTTAATTTTAACTAATTTTTACTCATCCAAAATCTATGAAATTCCTCAACCTTTTGTATCTTCTCCCAAGCTTTCATTAGTCACAAAAATCATAGTTTTATGACCATTTTACTAGAAGGGTCAAACACTTGACGACCAACTCTGAGAATGTACAAGGTCATCTTCTTGAAGCCCTTAAACTGATCAAACAAATTTCAAATTTCATTTTATTTGTTCCCAAATCTAGATCAATGTATCTAGTTTGGTCTCACAAAATCTTAATTCAAAATGAAATCAAATACTCATTCAAAACTATAATTCTATCTTTGCTACACCTACGCTTAGGTGAGCCTAGAAACAATGTTGCTACACTTTTAAAATATCTTCTAACTATGAAGCTAAATTCCAAAATCCTTGAATTTTGGGTATGTCATAGGGATCTACATTGCCGTAGCTTCTCCAGCAAAAATTTTTTAAATTGAAGTTTCCAATATGAAAATATCATGTGTTCATTAGACACATGTACCACTCTTTGGAAAATCCTCGCTAGAGCTTGGTCTATGAAGAATAGGTCATTTGACCTATCAAGTGATGTCCAATTTCTTCCAAATTGTAAAAGCACATATCTACGACTATCTACTTGTATTGGAAACGTATTTAGACATTAGAATTTTTCACAATGACCAAAATACTAAGCCTCTATACCTGCAAAATGTTAAAAGTTTGCAGAGGTCGACTTTTACTCTTTTCTTTATATCTCCTAATTGGAGAAATATTTCATCTTTAAATTTTGTATACATCATCTAGAGGTGTGTATATAATCCTAGAAACAAAAATCTTTCAATTTGAGTAAATGAGCTAAGAGAACCAATCACCTCTAGGTGACAGGGTCACTCATCATTTCATAAATTCCTGAGGCTGCACTTTCAAGTGCAGAGATCTTTTGACCTATAAAATGGTCTTAAAAAATAATGGAACTTAGTATGCACAAAGTGTGCATCTATCAAAATTTCATTTCCAACAAAAATCATTCAATTTGGATCTACCAACTAAGAGAAATGCCCTTTGTAATAGGCCTATGTCACTTGTTTTAGGCCTTTACCTCTACTAACAACACTTTTAGTGGAGAGGTCATTTGTGTTGATACATTTAGGTAGTGATGTGTGTGAACACACTAGGACTGCCGGGGCACTTTTTTCCCTCTTTAGGAGGTTTTTTTCCCCGGCTTGTATATATGCCTATTGCCCTAATGGGCTACTTATCTTTGTACATTCTCCAGTAATACATTCAGTATTGTGTGTTTGTGCTCCAAGCTTCTTCTTCTTCCTTGTGTTGTTCGCGTGCTTCTACAGACGTCTATTGTTGTGGAGTCATTGTATAAATTTCTTCATAGGAAATCCTTCTTATCCATCTTTCCATAAAAATGCATAAAAACCCCTTCTTAGACTTTAGTGCACTTCTTTTTATAAAAACCTTCCTTTTGGGTATTCATAGAATTGGAGCACTTTTTGTATACGTGCAACCTTCCCTCTCTCTCTAGGTCGTTACCTTCTTGAAGATCCCACTGTCATATGAAGATCCTCTTTTTGATTTAGCACATGTGGTCTTTTGACCACATGTTTTATTCACGTATGCCTCTCTTCTTCTCTATATAAAGAAGAGCCTTGTTGGCCGCATACGAGAAGAAGCAAGTACGAGCATACAAGCAGATCTAGCACTAAGGCAATATTTTATTTTTTTCAAAACCACTACACCATTTAAAAGTGATTCTCATCACTAAAAACCCCTGTAAATACCATTTTCACCTTTTTGTAGCTCCATTTTGTACAAGCCGAGGAGTCCTCGAGCTTGAGGAGCCTTAGAAGTAGTTGCCTGCCAATTTTCATAATTTTTAGATCTCGTTTGAGCCCTCAAATAAGCCCTGGAACCTAATTTTTAACTAGGCCGGACACTAGGTCTGGACAGGGCCAAAGCTAGTCAAAAACTATAAATAGAGCTAGAGAGCTCATTTTTGGGGCTAGCTTCTTGTAGTTTGAGCTTGTATGAGAACTTGGCTGCAATAGAAGTGATTCCATTGTCTTACTCTCTTTGTTCTTGTCGTGTGTGCGCGTGTGCGTGTATGTGTGTGCATGCTTGTGTGCTTCTCACTCATGCACTTGTGCTTCCACTTGCTCGTGGTCTTCATACCATCCTCACGTCTTCCCGGATTGACATTAAAGGAGGTGCTACTCGTCACTGAGCTACACCAAATTTTGGCGCCGTTGCCAGGGATCGAGCCTTGAGGACGAGCGTGTGATGGTAAGACGTAGAGAGGACGCGTTGGAATGGTAAGTAGTTGGTAAATTTCTGATTTTTCTCCATCTCCATCTCCATCTTCACCTCCATCTTCATCTTCACCTCCCTCTCCATCTCCACCTCCACCTCCTTCTCCACTACATATTCCCTCTTCCTTGTCATTTCCCTCATTTGTTGTGTGCGAGTTTGAGAGAGAGCGAGCGTGTGTGTTCTTGTTTTGTGTGTTTTTTGCATGTTTCTTGCAGGTGGCAGTTCCATCATCATCTCCAGCAAGCTCAGCAGGTACAAAATCTGTCTGCACAGTCCCCGAGGCGTTGAGCTCGAGCTATCGCGACACTCCGAAAATTTCACCCAATCACGATTCTGAGTGCACCACGACACTGCGCAGGCCTAGAGCTCCCAGGATCACTAGACAGAACAGAAAAATTCACCATATCTCGAGCTATCGCGACACCTCGAGGTATCGCGACACTCACGAGCTATCGCAACACCTCACGAGCTATCGCGACACCTCACGAGCTATCGCGACACTTCACCACCTATCGTGACACTTCGACCTATCGCGACATCTCACGACCTATCGCGACACTTCGACCTATCGCGACACCTCACGACCTATCGCGACACTTCGACCTATCGCGACACCTCACGAGCTATCGCGACACCTCACGAGCTATCGCGACACTTCGACCTATCGTGACACTTCACGAGCTATCACGACACCTCACGAGCTATCACGACACTTCGACCTATCGCAACACCTCGACCCGACCTATCGCGATACACGGCCTTTAACGCATGAAAATTTAGGGTTATTTTTTGAGTGATTGGAAGGGTAGTTGAGCTTAATTTTAGGCACCTTGGTATAACTTTAGAACCTTGGAAGTGGGCAAAAGGCCTAGAAACTAGAGAGGGATCTCCTGAACCCTGAGAGCCTGTTTTGACCCTTTAGTGCCTGAATGGTCATAACTTGACCATACGAACTCCGATTGATGAGATTTTGGTCTCGTTGGAAAGCTCGTTGAGAATCCTACGTGGACCTCGACTGGTTTCTGTAAGAATCATATGTGGAATTTTAGAACATGCACTTTTAAGTTGACCTTTAGGTGGAACTAAGTGGTCCTCAGATTCAGGGGGTACAGTGAGTTACTCCAGGGGGACTAAAATTATTGATGTGTGTCTTTCAATTACTTGTGGTAATAGAGCTATACTAACGGGTGAGCTTTTGCAAGAACATTGTGTGCACTCAAGGCAATCCAAAGCAAGCTAGCAAGGGTGAGTACCAAGCTTGGGAGAAGGCTTCCTGGGCTTGTGTAGCAGTCTGGTCAACTAGCTACTTGAGGTTGGAAGATCTCTCAACCCTCCTTTGTCAATTCCTAGCCTAGGCTAAGTACGACTTAGGTGTGGTAATTAATTAAGGCAACGTTAGGCACGAAGCAAGTCCAAGAGTATTAATCAACCAAGTGCAAGAAGTAAATAGGACTTAAGTGCGAAAACCCTAAGGGACAAAAGGTAAACTGGAATCGTTCACTTATCAAGTGCGGAAATTCACTTAAGTACTCCTGACGACGCGATTTTAGACAAGACCATAAACATAATATTCAACTCAAAAGAACAAAGTGATTGGTGCAAATTAACATGCAACGAGAGTGTGCTTGGGTCCAAGGGGGTAGATAAATCAGGCATATGAACCTTAGATCAGGCAGACACTTAGGCCGAGACAGACAAAGCCTCAGATCTTCTGAAGCTAGTGTCAATCACACTGCCAGGTCTTGGGCCCAGCAGTTGAGTAATTACCCATACACTCCCAGATCAGAAACAAGTGATTCTGAGATGTCCTATCACATGGAAAGACCAGTAGGTAGTTTAGGGGTGGCTTATCTAGAAAAGCCAGAGGGACCTTACAAGACTCAATTGGAATACATCAGGACGAATCGTCTAGGTGCTCGCATCTACGAAGATGGACTGAGAAGATCTGTGGTCCAGATGAAGAACCCCGATCAACCCCATGGACTAGAACACCCGGTAGTGAAGTTTGAGAATGGAGCATACCTAGATAAAGAAGGGACTATATATGTAGTCACCACTCTTCCTGATAGAACTGGTGAGTTTGGAAATGTGATTGCAGAAACCGACATGGGTGATATAGAGCAAGGGAACTTAGAGAAAGAGCCAAGAACCCCCTGTGGTAAATCTGTCTTGACCAGAATCATGACTCCAGAGTGGATTCCACAGGATAATAAAAGCATAGATCTGCTTTTAAACCGAGAAACTGATGAGGCTTTTTGGAGATATAAATCTGCTCAACCTCAGGAAGTGAGTGCCCTCACAATCTATGAGTTTAAAGACCCTGATAGCCCAGGCCAAGTAACCTACCTAGACAATGCATCAGAGAGAATCTTCATGGTCACTGAGCATGGCAGACATGCCTACACATGGAAGGGTGAATTTGTTTTTCCCCAACCTCGGACTAATGTGTCATACAGTCACCAAGGAGCTGGGACCTCCCAAGCTCATGGAGCGCAAAGAGATAGAAGTAGAGACAAACCTGAGGTAAGTTTTGCCAACTCCCTGGGAAGGGAAAGAACGGGAACATAAAGGAATAGAGTGGAACCTGAGAGACATAGAACCCCATGGAATCAAAGGAATATTGACGATTTTCCTTTGCCAAGGCCGAGAGAACACACTAGGACCTTGCGACCAACTCAACTGGTGAAGTCCATGAAGAATTATTTCGATGGCACGGGAGACCCTTATGACCATGTGGCAGAATTTCGGCAGGTATTGAAAGCTGAACAGGTAGAGGACCTATTCACACAATATAATGCTTTTGGTCTAACCCTTAGGAACACTGCCCTTACGTGGTTTCAACCACTAAACGAGAGGCATTTCAGAAACATAGACCAGCTCTTAGAGGCATTTATCATTGAGTTTTCTAAGAGTGGAATCAGGCATAACACCTCCTCACTAATTCATAGTTTCAAACAAACTCCTCAAGAGACGGTCAGACTAGCTGGAAGAAGATTTAGGCAGTACCTGGAGAGATGCCCGATGCCGGAGTTACCCACACCAGCCAAACAAGTGGCCTTGTTCTTAGATGGATTGTTGAGCACCAAGCTCAGGTCATATGTGTATCTGAAGGATCCCAGAACGATAGAAGAGTGCGTGCGCATGTGCATAGACATTGAGGACAATCTAGGTGAGGAATTAGAACTATCAAAAATCTATAAGGATTCTGATAGCTCTAGTAACCTGACATCTGGTCAATCCACATCCATTGAGGAACTTGCAGAGAAGGTAGCCCGAAAACTAGGTGTCTCTAGCAAACAAATTCCGAGATTTGCCCCAGTTAAGCGGTGTTACAATTGTGGCAGTGACCATATGGCAAGTGTATGTCCCATTATGGCCCAACCCCAGGCGAATCCTAGTAGCCACTACTGCACCATAGAGCACAGGTACACCAACCACACTGCACAAGACTGCCCATATAACAAACAAATTGTTAGGCAAAATTACCCTCAACCATATCCACAACATGGTAGATACCAGAATCAGTACCCACCACAACAATACAACAGACCACAGCAAACTTATCAGCCACCTTATCAAGGGCAGCAGAGACCTCAACCAGTCCTAGTGCAGCAACCCCCTGCTCCAACCAATGTGATCCCAGCGAAATATGCATCTGCTGAAGAAAATCCGAATAGAGCCATAGTCCTAGTCACCCCATTGCTATCAGACAGTGATCCAAGTGACCATAGTTTTGACTTCACACATATTGATAGCCCACAGGCTTACTACATGCAATCACCCGAGCATAATGAGTCATACTATTATGAGGACCCAAGTGAAAATAGTGGGGAACCTGAGTATGCTAATGTCATGTTCACAAACCCCAACTCTAGACCTCAACCTAGGCAGGTAAGACCCCCATTTCCTAGAGGACCATGCTTCAGATGTCAGGGAGATCACCTTATACGTGATTGTCCACTGACCGTCCCTACACAACCTCAACCAGTAACCATTCAGGGTTTCTGTCAAGACTGCGGGAAAGAACATCTCCTACGAGATTGCCCAAAGAACCCTAATAACATGCCTAAAATCACTCCTATCAATGTTGTTGGGTTAGTTGTAGACTCCACTGGGAGTGTGACTTCCACTGCACCTGTGCAGGTGATCACAAGAGCCCAGGCACTACAACAAAACCAAGTTGTTGGTCTGGAAAAGAGCCCCGAGGTGAGTGAAACAGAGAGCATAACCAAAAAGAGGACTAGAGCCTGGAAGGATAGTCGTGAAAGAATGAAAAGGCAATGGGCAAAAAAGATAAACGAACTTGAAGAAAGCTTGAGAGAAACCAAGGCAAAAATCTTAGAGATCACATCTCAACCGCACTCTCACACACTCCCACCGCTACCATCCCCATCACCCTCCATCCCTCCACCCTCTAATACACCCCACATAACCCACCCACCACCCCGAGTAGGATCAGTATTAGCTGATCCCACTCCTGAAGGCTTGGACATGATGTTCAAGGCCTACCAGGCTCGACTTCAAGAAGGGCCAACAGCTGCAAACCTAGACAAGAGTTACCCTAGAGCAGATTTAGAGATTGAACGGATGAAAATGTGCATGAAAATGGTAAAACAAGCTCAAGCTATACTTGAGATTAGTCAAAAGTTCAATCAGACAAACTCTGTCAAATCAGATTTGCACTTCCAAGGCTTACTAGAAAAATTAGAGCAGTTGGTAAACAAACCACAAGTTCCTTTACCTCCACAGGCTCAACCAGTTATTGAAAGAGGAAGCTCACCACCAATGGGAGCTTATGTTCCTAATTCGACGGATGCTGGAATACCTCCTTCAATTCAACAGTACTCTCAAGAGTTCTTGCGGGAAATACAAGAAGAGAAATGGGCCAAGGAGAAGGGTAATTCCCCTCCTATTCCTGAGATTGATGATCTTCATGATCAATTTCCCCAAGACATTCCATCTATCTATGGAGATCAAACAGAGCAACAAGAGGATGAGAGATTAGATTTTGAATCTAATTCGTTACAAGAGTTGCCTCATTTCACAGGCACATGGGAATCTGAATCTCTCCAGATCAGAGCTCCCACAATATTGGTGAGAAATGAAGACTCAGTGATTCCAAGAAACACTGATGTTGTGAAGAACACTAAGGTTCAATGTCATCTCACTGTAGAGGAGCTCCTCAAGGCAAAACCGGAGCTCTGGAATCATGTGAAGGATCAGGTTCCAGAACTTGCATCCAATATACCAAAAGTAGGCTCTAAGCAAAAAGTTCCAGAGATACCTCTCGACAAGATAGGAGACATGAGCGAAGGTGAAGAAGGTAACACTTATCTTCCGATTACCTATCAAGGTTACACAACCAAAGCAATTGTGGATTCGGGTGTTGGTGTTGCTATTGCGACCACCTCCTTGTGGAAGCGATGGGGCAAACCCACCTTAAGACCAACGAGAATGAAACTTCAAATGGCAGATGGTCATTTTGAAAGACCTCTCGGATTGCTTGAAGGGATAACTCTAACCACTTGTGGTGTAGAGTTTGAACATACATTTGCTATATGTGACTTTGAGAAAAATAATGTCTACGAGATGATCCTAGGAAGACCCTTCCTACGACAATTGCAAATAGTACAGGATTGGGGAACCAACTCCTTGTACTTACAACACTTAGGGGTCACCACCAAGGTCAATTTGAAGGATTACACCTTCAGAGATGTACCACCCCTACAGTGGAATCCTATCCACAAAGCGAAAGAAGATTCTATCTCCGTGCATTCTGGAAGTTCACCTGATCCATCATGGCTGCATGAAGATACTCACTTGTGGATGTGCAAGGTCGCAGAGGAAGAGGAAAAGCGCCTAAAAGCGAGAGAAGAAGGAACTTCCCCAGGAGATAGACCAATAAAAGACCCAGCCTATACACCGATGATATTTCCAGATGAGGAATTTGAGCCTCATGGTTGGGCAGAAATCTTAGCTACCATGGACATTGCAGTCAATGAAGAACAATGGACACCTCATTGTGATGAGGAGGGTTATGATATTTCAGTGTTCATGTGTCAGCCCCTGTTGGAAGAGTGTGATCCTAGTGAGTTCATAGAAGAAGAGGAGAATGACGATGATCTCGAATCCATTGTGATGGATACTTACTTTGACTTAGAGGAACACTACTTAGAAGATATAGGAGTGTTAACCCAAAAAGAAGAAGAACCCCTTGCGAGTATTAAAACGATAAATTCAAAGAAAGGAAGTGAAGGAGGTCAAAAGAGAAAGAAAAGAAAAGCAGTGAAACAAGAGGAGGAAGAATCATTGTTTGAAGTACCAGAAAATTTCAAGAAATATGAAGTGGAAGACCGAAAAATTTTGGTACAGATGCCTAAGAGAGAGGCCATTGTAGGAGAAGCATATGACAACAAAGAAAAGACCAAAAAAATTGTAGTGACCATTGAAGGGAACGAAGAACGATGTACGTACATAGGAGATGACCTAAGTGCAAAAGAAGAAGCAGAGCTTGTAGCTCTATTAAGGGAATATAGGGATGTGTTTGCATGGCACTATAGAGACTTGAAAGGGGTAGATCCAGAGATTTGCTCTCATACGATTCCGATGACCGCTGATGCCAAGCCCACCAAACAAAAGCCCTACACATATAATGACAATTATGCAGCCAAAATAAAAGAGGAAATTGACAGGCTGATTGAAGCTGGATTCATCTATGAGATTGAGCACACTGAATGGGTGTCCCCCATTGTAGTGGTGCCCAAGAAGAATGGGAAATTGTGAGTGTGCATTAACCTTAAAAAAGTTAATGCCGCTACGATCAGAGATAGTTATCCACTTCCAATCACCGAACATCTATTGGAGCGTGTTGCAGGCAAGGAAGTTTATAGCTTCCTTGATGGATTTTCAGGTTACAACCAAGTAGCCATTGCCCCCGAAGATCAACACAAAACAGCCTTTGCCACAGAATGGGGAATCTTTGCATTTCGTGTGATGCCATTTGGGCTCACCAATGCACCTGCAACATTCCAAAGGCTCATGTGTCATGTCTTCAAAGAGTTCTTAGGAAAGAGCTTAGAAGTATATGTGGATGATTTATGCGCTCATTCCCAAGAAAGAAGTTACCACATCCCTGAGCTCAGACAAATCTTCAACAAGTGTAGAGATTATCGAGTGTGTCTGAACCCAGAGAAGTGTGTGTTCATGGTACGACAAGGTAAGATCCTAGGTCACATTGTTTCTAAGAATGGAATTTCAATAGATGAAGACAAAGTAAGAGCAATAGCGGAGTTGCCAAGACCAAGGAATGTTAAAGAGGTACAAGCCTTCATGGGCCATTGTGGATATTACCGTAGGTTTATCCACATGTATGCCATCATAGCTAAACCTCTTTATGGGTTGTTAACAAATTTTGAGTGGAACGAGGAATGCGAGAATTCCTTCAACGAGCTGAAAAGACGTTTGTGCACAGCACCAATATTGACTACACCAGATTGGAGCAAACCCTTCCATGTCCATGTAGATGCCTCCAATCATGCAATAGGATGTGTGCTAGCACAACCCACAGGTGAGGGAAACCTAGATTTGCCGATAGCATATGCTAGTAGGCAATTAAATGCAGCTGAACGGAATTATACCACAACGGAAAGAGAAGGCTTAGGCATGGTATATGCTGTGAAGAAGTTTAGACACTATCTATTGGCCAATAAGTTCAAGTTTTTCACTGATCATCAAGCTTTACTATATTTGGTCAATAAACCTTGCAATACAGGCTGCTTAGTAAGATGGTTCCTCTTACTAATGGAATACGACTTTGAAGTTGTTGTCAGGAAAGGTAGAACCCATCTTAGGGCAGACCATCTTTCTCGCATCACTTCAGGAGAGCCACCGCAAGGAGTGTCTGATGAATTGCCCGATGCTTATCTGTTCAATTTAGAAGTTGTTCCTAAATGGGCAAATAAGTTGGTACCAGTCCTAACCTTCGGGCCTGCAAATAAGAATGTGAAAACAAGCAAAGAGGAAATTGTAAAATCACTAAAGTATCAAATATTGGCCGGAAGTATGTACAAGCAAGATACCGAGGGCGTATTAGCTTGTTGTGTCGAGGACGATGAACATACTAGTTGGTTGCAACAAGCCCATGAGGGATTGCTAGGAAATCACTACTCTAAACAACGAACATTGCAGAATCTAAGACGCTTAGGAGTGTATTGGCCTAGCATGGACAAAGAAATACAAGAGTGGATCCAGAGTTGTCCAGTG
This sequence comes from Ceratopteris richardii, assembly GCA_020310875.1. Taxonomy (NCBI): domain Eukaryota; kingdom Viridiplantae; phylum Streptophyta; class Polypodiopsida; order Polypodiales; family Pteridaceae; genus Ceratopteris; species Ceratopteris richardii. The sequence continues at coordinate 109,716,757 of CM035416.1, read as the reverse complement.
TGCCAGAAGAGACCCCCAGTGGAGCATGCCACTCTTTATCATGTGTCATTAATCCCAGATTGGAGTGCTCCATTGGTTGAGTTCATGAGATCGGGAACATTACCCAATCAGGCTAGTCTTGCAAGAAAACGGAGCTTGGAGCAAGAGGCTCAAGACTATGCCTTAGTAGGAGACAACCTATATCGAAGAGGCAAGGATGGTTACCTAAGACTGTGCATCCATGAATCAGACTATTTGAAAGTCTTAGAAACTGCACACAGCGGTGCTGCAGGTGGACACTTTGGGCCTGACAGAGTAATTAAGACCATTCTATTCTCAGGACTTTGGTGGCCCACTCTTCATATGGATGCACATACTTATGTGAAGAGTTGTGACACATGCCAACGTGCCCAATATCCGATAAGAAAAGATGAAATGCCTTTAAGGCCAATGATGGGAGGACGTGCATTTTCAAAGTGGGGTATAGACTTTGTAGGTCCCATCAACCCCCCAGCTAGAAACTCCCATGAAGAATACATTATTGTAGCCACAGATTACCTTACAAAGTGGGTGGAAGTAAAAGCCACGACGAAGAATGATGCTCAGACGACGGCTAAATTCTTATTCGAAAATGTGTTCACTAGATATGGGTTACCAATAGAGTTGGTTAGTGATAGAGGTACGCACTTCTTGAATGAGGTCATTGAAAATCTCCTTCAAGAATTCATGGTGATACATAAGAAGTCTGCCCCCTATCACCCACAAGCTAACGGACAAGCCGAGAGCACGAATAAGATCCTATGTAACGTATTGACGAAACTTGTAAATAATAAACGCTCTGATTGGGACAAACAACTTCATCATGCTGTTTGGGCATACCGAGTTGCCTACAAAACGGTACTCAATGCCACCCCATTTCAGATGGTCTTCGGACAGAATGCGGTGCTACCATTAGATTTCCTAATTCCAGCTTTAAGAGTAGCACAAGAGCATGAGTGGAATGGACATGAGTTGTCCTCTAGGATCTTTGATCTAGGACGTTTAGGTGAGACGAGGCTACGAGCAGCAGCAGGCATCTATGCTGCAAAGAAACGGCAAAAGGCATACTTTGATGCCCATGTGAAGGATAAGGGCTTGAAAGCAGGAGATCTAGTTTTAGTCTACACATTGAAACAACACGCAAGAAAGCTAGAAAAGAGAGGCTACGGACCTATGATCATCAATAGTATCTCCACGAGTGGAGCAGTACAACTAGCCACTTTAGAGGGGAATGTTCTCCCAAACTATATTAGCGGATGCAGAGTCAAGCTGTATCAGGAACCCCTCACGGAGGAAATGCTAAGTCGACTCAATACTGCTAAGCAACGTAAAGAGGAGGAAAAACGAATTCGAGAAGAAGCACAGGCAGAGGCCTTAGAGCGTATCAGACGAATGAAGTTGAGGAGACAAGGGAGGGATCAGCCTGTGACTGACACTCAAGAGTCTCCAGGCTATCACATGGCCATGTGCGAGGCTTCAGGTGAACGTACCCATAAGATAGTGGACCGACGACCTTTTGTGACCCTAGAAATAGGACAAAGAGACAGCACAACAAACGTGAGAGCATTAATTGATTCAGGAGCAGCCACAAGTGCAGTTCGGCTTTCTTATTGCCAGCAGCTGCAATTGGAGGTAAAACCCCTAGAAGCATATCTGATAGGATTAGGAGGTGTTGAAACCCCTTGCATGGGAGAGGTGGATCTTCCCCTCTACATACAAGAGGTCCTCATGCCAGCAAAAGTGCTAGTGTGTGAAGACGAGGATCTGACCGAACCTCTGGTCCTGGGCCAAGACTGGATCTACGATCACGCAGTCAACCTCAACCTAAGAAGTGGACTTCTTCAGGCTTGGGTAGGCCAAAGCCGTCTCATGATTGAATTAGAAAATCAAGCACTCAAACCAATAGAACAGGCACCAACTCCTGGTCCCTCCAGGAATCCACATGAAGATAACAATGTTGTTCTTGAACAAACTTCTATGGTGCAGAGGATTGTCAATCTTACTGAAGGTACAGGAGCCAATAAGGACTTCCTAACTGACCCAAAGAAGATTCTAAACGAGCAGACCGAACATCACTCGACACGAAGGAGGCTGCTGATCAAGAGGCAAGAGCGCCAACCCGTGCAACATGGAGCATCTCGTGGCGTGAAGCAGATCTGGATACGCAAGGATGGAAAACCCACAGCTCTAATAGCAGACTCTCAAGGAGACAAGAAACGTGCCTCACCATCAAGGAACAAAGTGAAGAAGCCCCCTAGGATAACCCCTAGGCATACCATTTCTATTTGGGTTCCTAAGCGGTCAATGAAGGCCACCCCTAATGCTAGACAGATATGGGTGCCCAAGGCTTGCTTACAAGCCCAAATTACTTCACCTTCAGGCACTAGGATGAAGCAACTTTCACAAGCACTCGTGGCCAACAACTCAGAAAATGAAAAGATACCTACACCTCTCACTGTCCCCACTCCCATCAACCCTAGGAATGTCTGGAAATGGGTACCCAAAAGGTCCCAAATACATCACACTCTCATCCAGAAACCTTCACCTGTCTTTAGCTCTAAGAGCTACGACTCCTCTATCCAAGCGTGGAGAATTAAACTGTGTACTAAACCCCCTGACCCAATTCTGTAAATCCGCCCACACTAACACAGGAGCATTCTGAGCCCATTGCATAACCAAAGTATGCATCTAGGATGACACTGACCTCTAATCACCACTCACACCTATCACAAACACTTCACCACTAACCACTGACCTCCGGGATTGTCATGTTAGTATTGTGAAGGGAACACCATTACATCTTGTTTCCTATGCAACACTAATGTGCCTTTCTTCTTCCAGCAGATAAGCAACCTACTCTCATGGCAACACCGACAGGCACAAGCTCTCAGGCAGGCTCTGGTGCTCAAATCAATTGGGATGCCATGCCGGTGGAGGCCCCACCAACAGCTCGGCCTGAAGAGTTCGTGAATGTGCGAAGAATTCCTATTCCCGATCCACCAAACGGCCTAACCGAAAGAGTAAAGGGGCATTCTCACTGGTTCAATGAGATGCCAGGAGATTTGGGAGACGCGGATCATATCTGGGAATCCAAGATGGAATGTGGAGGAGTATGGTGAACCTTCCATTTCTTCTCACGAGAATTCAAAGCCTTGCAAAATGCAGCTCCACTTCAAGATATCTGGCAAAAAGCGGGTTTACAAACTTATTTTAGTGCAGCTCTGCCTAAACCCGACTTCCTCAGGTGCTACTACCTAATTGCCACGTTGAAGCCGACAGGGGATAAAGATCATTCAGGCACATTCTGGGTGCCCTCCTTGTCAAATCTGGAGGAAATGAGGAAGTTCGAATTGAATGTTACTTTAATCAGGGAAGCACTTCAGATGTATGGCACGCATGTACCTTCTGACCGCGACCCCTTGATACCTGACTCGATGAAAAGCAATAGAATCAAGAAGCTAAAAGAAATGTGCGCCCTCACCCCCAACATCGCTATACCTTTGCGGATGTGCCTCCAACACTTCGCATTCCCAGCTCAGGACCGTTTCACCCAACCCCACAAGAAAATATGGTATGGGCTATATCTAGCAGAGATTGGAAGCTTACCCATTAAGATGCTTGTATGGATCTTGGACCAAGTGTATGAGGCAGGCAAGCGGGGAGTGAGGAAGCCTACTCTACATGGCTGTTGTGTGCTTACAAGAATTATCTATAGATGTCTGGCATATGATGTGCCAGTTTCCAGAGCCCTAAAGTATGCACAACTGGAGTTGTTCAAAGGGCGGAAGTCAGGGAGCCAACCTGCAAAACGCATGCGTGGATCGCTCTCCCAGGTAATGATCCCTCAAGAGGCCACGACTGAAGCTTCTCCCAGACCAGAAGCTCAGGTCGCACCGTTCACAGTCCATCTTCAAGGAGTTCAAGCTGGGGAGGTGGTACAACCTGCTCCATCCGCCCCTCCACTACCTACCGATGCAGAGTTTGCATCTATGGCCACCTTCACAGAGGATCCAAACTTTGATTTTGAAAGATTCCTGCAGACGGTCCCCCTATCAGGCAGTGAAGATTCCCCTGACAATGCTGATCCGGGAGCATCCGTACAAAGAGAACAGCCACGGGGCGAGACAAGCAGAGTACATGGGGAAGAAGTGGCACAACATCCTCATGACCCAAACACACAAATTCAGGAAGGTGCAAAAACAAATGAACCAGAAAACAGTGAAGAGGAGGCCCCTGCCTACACGGCACAACTCAGACGGCTGTACAAGACAATCAAGCAGGTACAGAGAAGACATAAGATGACAGAAGAGGCGAATAGAGCTCTAGTGAACCAGATGCTTCAAACCGAGAATGTCGACTCACATTTTGTGGAATCATTGAATCTATTGGCAGAGACATGTGGGATCGGGGAAGCATTGAGGACAATGGTCTATCAGGAAAACCCTATCTATGATCAACGAAGGATTGATACACGGCCACGACGCGGGAAAATGATTCAAATGGAAGTCTCTACTGCCTTGCCTACTATAATTTCAGAGGATGTTCACATGACGAGCCCAAGTCCCACTGACGAAGAAGAGGTAATTACACATGTACCATCTCCACCGCCACCTTCCATTCAACCCTCAAAATCCTTCTCCACTATCCCTTCTGAACAACCGATATCCACCCATCATGAAACCATTGTACACACCTCCGTTTTTACATCCTTCCCTTTACCCACATCCAGCACTTCCACCCAAATTTTTGAACCTCACACCGGTCATCCGGCCACCGATCAAACCATAATAGGTCACCCTTCCTATCTCCCCGCCCTTGGACAACCACTTGCCACTAGCCAGACCTTATCCCATCTTTTTCCATTCACCCACACCCAAACCCTATCCACCACTTCCCTAGTAACTGCCTCACACTCGACCCAAGTCACACAACCCTCATTCTGGACAAACCTTGTAAATATACTCCAACAGGTGGATAATTATAATAAAAAGTCCCTTTCCCAACCCCACTCCCCCACATTCACTGCCACCACTATCACACCACCCACCATTCCTGTATTCACAGTGCACGAATCACACACTCTCACGTCCGATCCCATGGACATCTCACCATCCACAGGATCACCCACCACCACTGTTATTCCAACATCACCACGTATCATTTCACTCACGTCGCCATTTCCAAGCACTGTAGGCACAACATCCACTTTTCCCTTTCCCATCTCCCGACCCCTTGCATCTTCCACCTTTACCCCTGCACCCACCTCATTTAGTCATGCACTCAACACCATGCTCGAAGCTGCTGCCCAACTTAAACAGGAATACAGGTTATTAGAAGAAAACAATAAAGAGCTATGTACTTTGTCATCCCACCTCCAGGCACGTGTCACTGCCTTGGAGTTGTCTAATACGGAATTACAGCAGGAGGTGACCACCCTCCAACAATATCAGGTGGAGCTCGAGTCCACACATACAGAGAAGAGTAGGGCAACGGAGGAACAACTTAGAGATCAGCTAGCCCGTAATGCTAGACTACAACGAAACATGGCTCTACTCCGACGCCATTTAGCGGCTGCTCAAGAAGAAAACAAAAGACTACAGCAACAAAATCAAGACAACCTCGAAGCAGCCATGGAAAATACTCCAGGGGCACCCATCGACCCTGCTAAATTCCAAGCCATCCCCTCAGAGAATATACAACAAATATTAGAAACCTATGCCACTCTCTTAGAAGCTCATGATCAGCTTGCTGACCAAGTCAAAGACCTACAGAAAGCCCAAGTGCCTGCACCACACCAACAAGAACCTAAAGAGATGGCCAACGCTGCAACCTCACCAGAGCCAGAATTATCAGTAACCAATGAGGTACTTGAGCTACGGCAACAGGTAGCAGAACTAAAAATTAAATTGTTACAGTATGAACGACCTCCCTCTCCACCTGATCAAACCATAGAAGAAGACACAGTAGTCATTCCAGTGGAGGAGACATTTGAAGACAATTATGAGCCTCAACCCCTTCCAGGAGGCAGAATTACGGAGGAAGGCCAGGATACATATGAGGAACCCCCGTCAGCATGGATGAAGCAGGTAGAGGAGATGGGCCACACTCACGAGGAGCGCGTAGCAACTCAGATGCTAGCAATGAAGGCCATTGAAGAAACCATACTTCAATCTGAGTATTTCAAGCACCTTGCTCCTAGACGACTCATCACGAGCTCAGAATTACAATATAAGCCATATTTTGTATTGTTGGCCGACTACAACGCAGAGATCAAAAGAGTCACCAACAAGTGCCCTACCTTCGCCACCCAGTTCGAACCAGAAGATATACCAGAGGCAGCCAGAAAAGGGGCGATTTTTCAACCTACTTGGAGGCAAAGATTACTGGAAACATACCCGGAAATGCTGAGAACATGGGATCACGCTCCCATGCATTTGAAGTATAACCCTTGTTATGGGCCAGTACAAAGAAGAAGATCATGGAAAGCCTTCGCCATCAAGGTTCAGAAGAACGCAAATTGTAAAGAATGGCTCAATTACCCCGCAATCGCACCCCCAACCGGCACACCTACAGTATCATACATGATAGCCACCATCAGACATTGGATGCCACGCCTCCACCCCATGCCGGATGTCGCCGCTCAAATGATGCTCAAAATTTTGGACATGATGCAAGTGGTCCTAAAGACCTTTCGAAATGTACGTAACATCCAGCCTTCAATTCCGGGCTTCATCAATGGTAATTATGATTTGCTATATGACATGAGCACGACCCCTAGCATTCGAGTAGCTTACGCATGGCATGCACGAATAAGATATCTCCCGGCCTGCTACAAGCAAACCTTTGATGATATGTTCACCACGGGGTTTTGGGAGTCACACTCCGAAGTGTTCGCACCATGCCCAACCCACCTGCTACATATATTCGCGTGTGAACAAACCATGCACTCAGAGCTCTACACCACACCACACCCTGATATGCCGGGTGCGGTCAATTGGGATGCCCTCCAGAGAGACTTGGTCCGGGGACTACGCATCAAGGAACAAGAAGTGGCAACCTACCTCCTGCAGGAATACATTGATCAAACAGTGGAGCAGAGGTCTGTCAGAGGCGACAGACGCTAGGGGGGGGAGAGTGTTGGCCGCATACGAGAAGAAGCAAGTACGAGCATACAAGCAGATCTAGCACTAAGGCAACCTTTTATTTTTTTCAAAACCACTACACCATTTAAAAGTGATTCTCATCACTAAAAACCCCTGTAAATACCATTTTCACCTTTTTGTAGCTCCATTTTGTACAAGCCGAGGAGTCCTTGAGCTTGAGGAGCCTTAGAAGTAGTTGCCTGCCAATTTTCATAATTTTTAGATCTCGTTTGAGCCCTCAAATAAGCCCTGGAACCTAATTTTTAACTAGGCCGGACACTAGGTCTGGACAGGGCCAAAGCTAGTCAAAAACTATAAATAGAGCTAGAGAGCTCATTTTTGGGGCTAGCTTCTTGTAGTTTGAGCTTGTATGAGAACTTGGTTGCAATAGAAGTGATTCCATTGTCTTACTCTCTTTGTTCTTGTCGTGTGTGCGCGTGTGCGTGTATGTGTGTGCATGCTTGTGTGCTTCTCACTCATGCACTTGTGCTTCCACTTGCTCGTGGTCTTCATACCATCCTCACGTCTTCCCGGATTGACATTAAAGGAGGTGCTACTCGTCACTGAGCTACAAGCCTCAATTGTAAAAGGAGGTCCCTTGGCCATGGCCTTGGCCTCCATTTTGGTAATGGAAGAATGTGTCATTTGGTTTCATCCAAATCCTTGTGTGCAATGGTGTTGGTCTTGGTGTATGGATTTGCATGTGTGTGTGCATGGTTGGGAGGATGTTCCCCTTTGCTCTTTGTGACGTTGGCCATTGTTGCCATTGCTCCATGAGCGTGGGTGAGCCTCTCCTCTCATTCTTTGCCCCAACTTGGAGAAGCTTCTCGCTTCCATGCGAGGCGGTTAGGGTCCGTTGCTTCCCTTTTTCAACAATTTGGTGCCATTTTCGGGGACGTCGGCCTTTAGCCATTGGTTTTTCCAAGTTTGTGTCCATACTTTGTGAGATGCACCTTGACACTTGGAGGAGGATGAATACGTGTGGCCTTTGGTTGGCCTAGGGTACCTCTCTTCTTGAGTAGTTTTAGGGTACCTCTCTTTTAATTTTTGAGTAGTTTTAGTTCATTTTTTTTGTTTGTTGCACAAAAACACCCCCTAACCCTCTTCTCTCTCATCCTCTCTCTCACATACACACACATCTTCACACACACATTTGGGCATCAACCCCATCTCTATCCTTTCTTGAAAATTGATGCTTGCTTTGGAAAAGAAGGTGGGTGGTTACCCTCTGTTATCCCTCCCTCTCGTCCATAAAAAGAAAACCATAAAAAGATGTTTTCCTTTAGTGTTGCAAAACTGAAAAAAAAAATTATAACTCCTAGATCAATGTGCATTTCAAAATTTGGTGAGGGGGTACGTGGACTTCGATGTTGATAGAGAACCGCTGAGGAAGTTAAGTCCCTCCCTTCACTCACTTTGGCCATCAATGCCATTTTCAGGCCGTGCGCGGTAGGTGGGGGATTAGTGCTCCCTCCCTCTTTTTCTCTTACGAGAAGGGACAACCAGGACTTTCCCTCTCTTTTGTCTTGTTCCACGTTTGGGGTCGCTCCTCCGCTACTACTGGCCATGGTGGGGTTGAGCTAACCAGTGCTTCCCCCTTTCTTCTCATTCTATGCATGGCTGTGAGCCCTCGAGAGCTCCCCTGGCGTGGCCATGTCCGGTTGGAGCTAGGCTCGCCCGAGATCGTCTTGCGCATGTTGTGCTGCACCTACCTGTTTGTTTGCACCTCTTCTCGCTCCTGTCATTGTTGATATATTTAGGTAGTGATGTGTGTGAACACATTAGGACCGTCGGGGCACTTTTTTCCCTCTTTAGGAGATTTTTTCCCCCGGCTTGTATATACGCCTATTGCCCTAATGGGCTACTTTTTTTTGTACATTCTCTAGTAAAACATTTAGTATTGTGTGTTTGTGCTCCAAGCTTCTTCTTCTTCCTTGTGATGTTCGCGTGCTTCCGCAGACGTCTAACTCCAACAATTGGTATCGGAGCAGGTCGTCGCTTCATCTAGGGCACCGTCGACACTCCTCCATTTGCAGTCTCAGAATCGCACAAATTTTGGTGAGCATACTCAGCGTGTTTCGGCCTCCGAACGCACTATCGCAGCGCTTGTGCAGGCTATTTTGTCTTTTTGTGCCAAAGGTATATACCAATTTCTGTTCGCGAGTTTAAGCATCTCAAAGTCTGCTACAGGTCTAGCAAAACTCGTCTAGGTAGTTCTGTTCAACTTTTTGAGATACAGTCAATTTTCTGCATCAAGGTATTTTAGTCACCGGCCATGGCTGAAAGCAGTGATGTATTCTGTATGTTGGCTATTGAGGATAAGTTGGATGGTACCAACTACCCATTATGGGCTTATATGATGCGACATGTTTTGGTTGCAAAAGGATTGTGGACCATTGTGCAGGGTGTTGAAAGACGTCCAGTTACACCTGTAACGACAGGTACTGAAGATGGTGTCGAAGATGATATTCTGCAGATTCCTGTTCGTGCTGCTATTTCTGTTGCACCTACTACAGAGCAGATTCGTTGGGATGGCGGAGATGCCCAGGCACATGCATTGATGGCTTTGTCTGTCAAACGTGCCATTATTCCTCATATTCGCTCTTGCAGAACAGCTAGGGATGCTTGGGATACACTTACCACATTGTACCAAGCTAGGAATGAGGCTCGTGTTGCTTACCGCCGAAAACAGTTGGAGAGTGAGCACATGAATGAAGGTGATTCTATGGACAGTTTCCTAACGAAGATCAAAGATTTGAAGTAACAGTTGATTTCTGTTGATGAGGTTATACCAGATAGCTCACTTGTGCAGACCGTTTTGAATTCTACTCTTCGGTTGATGATGAAAGGCAATCCGAATGCCTTATCATTTGAGGAGTTAGTCTCTATTCTATTGCACGAAGATTAGTCCAGGCAGAACAGGTCCATTATGCGTGTTGCAGATCAAGCTTTCCTAGCTAGTCAGAAAGGCAAAGGAAAATGGAGCTCTTCTACTAGTAAGCAGAAATCTACAAATGTTGCACATTCGAAGAACCAGGATAAAGATGAGAAGAAATAAAAAAAGCAGAAATTGTTTTGCAAGTACTGTAAAGGGAATGATCATATCATAAAGAACTGTCCAAAACTAGCTGCAAAAGAGGCAAAGAAAAAGGAGGCTAGAATGGTTGTTGTAGAAGCCTCTACACCAAAAACACAGTCTGCTAATCTTGTGCAGGAAGAAGAATGGGCGTTTACTACTGTTTGCAGTTTTGACCCAGCTTCTCATGAGCAGTACATGTCTGCAGTGGACTCAGATGTTTGGTACTTTGATAGTGGGGCGACCAAACATATTACCTCGCAGCATAGTTTCTTCTCTTCACTCGAGCCTGCCCCTACAGGGAATACTGTCACATGCGCCAACAACTCCTCTTATCCTGTTATGGGAGTTGGTAAGATCATTCTGACTACTGCTGATGGTAGTTCTTTCACCTTGTCAGATGCTTTATTTGTGCCAGGGATCAAGAAGAATCTGTTATGAGTTTCTGCATTAGCCAAGATTGGCTTGGTTGTGAAATTTGTTGATGACAGGTGTACAGTTCATGATCTATCAAATGGCGATGTGATTATTGCTTCTGGCATTCTATGTCGTGGGCTGTATAAGCTCATAGACTATGAAAGATCTGTGAATGATTCGGCATGTGCAGTTCATGATTCTCAGGCTATGTCAGATGCAAAGCTTTGGCATGCAGTCATCTGAATTTTGCTAGTTTGCTACGCCTACAGAAATCTGATATGGTGTCTTCTTTGCCCAAGCTTGAGGCACCTGGAAAACATGTATGTGAAAGCTGTATTTTGGGCAAAATGCAGCATTCCTCCTTTCCAAAAGATGGTTCAGTTCGGGCTACGCAGAAATTGCAGCTTGTACATAGTGATGTCTATGGTCCTATGCAGACACCCTCTTTTGGGAATTACCTTTACTTCGTGACTTTCATTGATGATTTTTCCAGGCATGCATGGGTATATCCACTCAAAGCAAAGTCCGAAGTGTTCATGTGCTTTAAACAGTTTTTGGTTTTGGCTGAAAATCTGTCAGCATGTAAAATGGGCACCCTCCGTTCTGATCGAGGGGGGGAATATATGTCTTCTGATTTTAATGCATTTCTGGGTGAACGTGGGATAAAACACCAGTGTACAGTGCCGTATACACCTCAACAGAATGGAGTTGCTGAACGAAAGAACAGGTCACTCATGGAGATGGTGAGGTGCATGGTCAAGAGTCAGGCTTTACCACATAGTTTCTGGCTTGAGGCTGTCATGTGTGCAGCATATGTACTGAACAGGTGTCCCACTAAAGTGCTGCAGTCTATCACTCCATATGAGGCTTTGCATGACCGCAAGCCATATGTTGCTCATCTGCGTGTTTTTGGTTGTTTGGCATACGCATTAGTGCCTGAACAACATCGCAGAAAATTGGATGATAAGGCAATAGAATGCATTTTTGTTGGGTACAGTTCTGAAAGTAAAGGCTATCGTCTGTATCATCCACAGACTAAACACATTCTGGTTAGCCGTGATGTTGTCTTTGTGGAAGATGCTATTCAGCCATTGCTTTCATGTAGTAAGAAGACATATGTTAGCTCCAAAGACATGTATGATACTTTGATGCCTCTTTTTACAGGTGGACAATCTAGTGCTGGTCCTAATGAGGCAACTTCTCAGCCTTTGCAGGTTTCATATGATGATGCAGATCATTCTATTTCTGATGCAGATTTACATGATGCACTTGTTGATGAGAGAGATGATATTGAGAAGGCAAAAACTATGCCAAAATGGCTGGTGCAGACTTTGCGTGATAGCAAATTAGATGCACCTTTGTCATATCGTACTCGTTCAGGCTCTCATAGTGCCTCCTTTGCATCAGATTGCTATGCTATGGCTGCATCTAGTCTCTGTGATGAGAATGAGCCTGTTTGTTTTAATGAAGCACACAATTCAGAAAATTGGATGGCTGCTATGCAATCTGAATATGATGCTATAATGAAGAATGGTACATGGTCTTTATGTGACTTGCCTCCTGGCAAGAAGGCCATTGGCACTAAGTGGCTATACAAGCTGAAGCGTAAACCTGATGGTATAGTTGATAGCTATAAGGCTAGGCTTGTTGCAAAGGGTTATGCGCACGAAAGAGGCATTGATTTTGATGAGACCTTTGCACCTACATGCCGTATGACTACTGTTCGGAGCATTTGTGCACTTGCAGCCCATCATGGTTGGAATGTACATCAGTTGGACATTAAAACAGCATTTTTGAATGGTGACTTGCATGAAGAAGTGTATGTTTTTTAGCCCCGTGGCTTTGTGCAGAAAGGGCATGAAAACCAGGTGTGCAGGTTAAAGAAGGCATTATATGGTTTAAAGCAAGCACCACGTGCTTGGTATGAGAAGATACATGCCTATCTGGTTGCACATGGTTTTGAGAACAGTCCAAGTGAAAGCACCTTATATGTTAAGCGTGCTAATGATGTGCTTGTGATCATTGTTGTCTATGTTGATGACATGCTGCTCACTGGTCCTATTGAGAAGCATATTGCTGATTTCAAGGCTGATTTGCATGCCTCATTTGAGATGTCTGATTTGGGGCATTTGCATCATTATTTGGGCATTTAGTTTATGCAAGTTGATGGTGGAATGGCTTTGTGTCAAATGAAATATATTGACACATTATTGCAGTGTTTTGGCCTTGAAGACTGTAAGCCTATTGCCACTCCTATGGAGACAGGTTTACGATTGAGTCTTCATGATGCTGGAGATGCATTTGATGCTGTTCTCTATTAGCAGGCTGTTGGATGCTTGATTTACTTATGCATTACTTGGCCAGATATTCAGTTTGTTGTCTCACAGATGAGCAGGTTTATGCATTGCCCAGGAGTCACGCATTGGAAGGCGGTTAAGCGCATCTTTCGCTACTTGAGTGGTACTCGGCTACTTGGGTTGTTTTATCCCAAGGGGGGATCACTACCGCCATATTTGCATGCTTTTTTTGACTCAGATTGGGTTGGTTGCTATGACACTCGTGTGTCCACCATTGGTTTTTGCTTCATGCTTGGTAGCTCATGTATATCTTGGTTGAGCAAGAAGCAGCCTACTGTGGCCACTTCCAGTTGTGAGGCTGAGTATAGGGCAGCTTTCACAGCGACTATTGAGTGTGTGTGGCTCAGACGCCTTATGGCTGATTTGGGTGTTGGCCAGTCTTCTGCCACCACCATCTTCACTGACAGTTAGAGCGCATTGGCAGTTGCGAGGAACCTTGTGTTCCATGCTCGCACTAAGCATATTGAGGTGCATTATCACTATGTCAGGGAGAGGTTCTCTGCTGGGGAGATCAGCTTGGCATATGTGCCCACGCAGGAGAACATCGCAGACCTTTTCACGAAGGCTCTGCCTAGGGCGAAGTTTGAAGCTTTTTGCAAAGCTTTGGGCTTACTTCCTTTTGTGGAGTGATTTCCACATAGCTTGGCACTTCCTTATACATGAGTGCCAACTCCTTGTTCACCGCATCACTCCCAAGGGGGATTTGTTGATATATTTAGGTAGTGATGTGTGTGAACACACTAGGACCGCCGGGGCACTTTTTTCCCTCTTCAGGAGGTTTTTTTTCTCCGGCTTGTATATACGCCTATTGCCCTAATGGGCTACTTTTTTTGTACATTCTCTAGTAATACATTCAGTATTGTGTGTTTGTGCTCCAAGCTTCTTCTTCTTCCTTGTGTTGTTCGCGTGCTTCCGCAGACGTCTAACTCCAACAGTCATTTTGTTGAAAATGCTTTGTTCATGGTCTTCACAGGCTATGAATACTACATGCGATTTTCCCGAGATCTCCTTGGCATTGGTGGTGCGGAAGGAGCACTAAAACGATCCATTACACCATCTGAAGTCTTGCTGCTCCTCATATTCCACTGCTTCTTGCGAATACTCCAAGATTCGTATGCTTCCCCACGTGCGCTATGTTTCTTGCTTCTGTCCTCTGCATCGTGGCTCAGTCGATGTTGCACTAGGTTGAGCCTTGTGGTACTATGTCATGTCTTCTTCTTCTTTAACTACGCTTCAGGGTTGGTCTTGAACATCAGTCAGGTGCTTGTTGTGCTTAGTTGGGTGACGTGTTTACCTTCTACCACTTAGGAAGATGAGCTTGGAACTCTCGATTCCTACCTTGGCTCAGCCCTTGAACCTATCTGTTATAGATATGGCATGTTGAGTCCGATTCCGGGTAACCTTGAAGCCTTCTCTCCAGTTTTAAGTTGCGGACAACCTAAAAGCTGAAGATGATTCGAGTAGGACAGAATATTGGTGATTCAAGAGCACTTGCTTAGGTAGCTACATCCGTTTTGGTATTTTGCCATTGGATTCATGCATCCCTTCCTCTATATGAATGAAGGATTGTATTTCAATCATCTAACTACAATCGATTGTCATCGGAGGCTTTTTACGTGGATCATCTAGTATTGTAGAACGTCTTTTGCAATTGCCACAAATTACTCAATTGATATGATCTGTAGGAATTTTAAATGTTGGTGGTATTTCGATATTAAGGTCTTTAAAGATGGGCATCGCATGGCCCTGTTAACTAAAGTAAAGGATGTTTTTGATGACATGTGTTCTGAAGCTTTTCAATTGATTTTATGGCATACCTTATGTGGCGGATCTCTAGTTAAGGCGAGTTACTAAGCATTTACTTGCTGTTTTAAATATACAAAGATGTAATCTTTGCACAAAACCATGTCACTAATAAGTTTCAATGTTGCAACTCGTTGAAAATAATTTGATTGCACCATTGCTTGATGTTTTAGTAATTATGGCATTAAAAACCTACAATGAATAGCTCACTCAAGAGCTCTCTCTCTGAAGGCATCGAAAGTACCCATGCACTTTTTGTCTAACATTTGATAGATAGGCAACTAGGAAGTAGGGTATGCTGGGGAATATGGGCAATAAATCTTAGTGATTCTAGAAATGCATGATCTTATCAAACCAACCAATAGAGGTAAAAAGAGTCAGATGTGCATCTGATGTGTATGTCTTTTTTGCTAAACTTTGGGGAAAACATTCGGCTTCCCTTACTGTTCGACTTTACAGGAGTAATAGAATGTCTGCTTCCAAACCATGGGGGTGCATCCAGTGGCTTACTGCTGCCTCATTTTATATGGTAACACAAGGATAAATTTGAGGGTGGCCTAGTAGTCCTTTGTGTCTGAAACAAGATCGATATACGGAACTTCCTATGCCTGATGATTGTAGGCTGTTAGTTTTGAGCTTTGGATCCCTGCATGCCATCATATGGGTTTTTTGAATGATTGTCTTCATATCTATGTGTGCTTTACGATGAATGATCTTGCCTCTCTCTTCTTGGTGTTTCATTTCTATCGGCACGGCTGAAGGAATTAAAAGGGGCAATATATGTTTCCCATGAAAATCTTGATCCCCATCAGGATGGTGCTTATCAAAAAGGCAGGAGAAATGGAGTTAAACTGGGCTCATGCATCGACCTCTCCTGTATATTGATCTCTATGTTTTCTTTCCAGGACTATATTTGTGTAGGGAATACAGAGCTTCGGTGAAGATACCCGACATTTTTTCATGCCGTTCTTGTTTCAATACGTCTGTGTCAAGAGAAACATTCAGATGCAAAGGGTCGTGTTGATGCCTGATTTTTTTAAGGACTGAGTGCTTTTCTTCTTTAAGATTGTCTGTGGTTGACTGAGATGCTACCTAGAACAATTGTCCAATTAGGTTTTTTGAAGAATAATGACAAACATGTGTTGGTGTCGTTGGCTTTGGAGCAAGATGTTAGATACTTTTTTCAAGACATTGAGTTTTGTAAACGTCAATTATCTCTTAAACCACCATATACTTCCTAGAATCTGTGGTAAAAGTTTCTTGTAGGACTAACACCTCGATAGGTACAATGGTGACATGTGGTAAGTACACAAACTCATGATGATGACACTTGTGTTGGCCTGTTCGATGGTCATGACTATGGTCTGGATAAGGTTGATATAGCAAATTAAATTGTGTTTTTAATGTCTTTCTCGCCGGGGTGCTACAATTATCTGGTCAAGGGATGTGTCTACCCTACTTGCCCTTGTTCATGGTAAGTTGTAGTCTGATAGGTTTTGGTGCCTGTGGGAGTTTTGTCCCTCCTTTCTCTTAAAAGGTTATGACCACCCGTGTTTGCCAGTCGGTGTCCAAATTTTTTGATGCATCCGCAACAATTGGTTGATTCTCTTTTTGCATTATTGATTCTTGCTGTATTACATAAACTTTTAAGTCGGTAAGATCATGGTGTAAAGTTCAATGTGTTTCCTTACTTTCATACTAATCTTGAACAAGTTTCAAAGGATCTATTGTAGGCTCTGTCGAATATAGGAATTGTTTCCTTTTTCACCTTCATTTGTATTGCAAGAATTGGGTAACCGTGGCATCCTATGGTTGAAGTATGTGACTACACCATTCAGGGATTGTGCCCAAACCTTCTGCTAAAGGAAATTGTAGTGCCTGTTTCATGCCAAATACTGTTGTAGGCATTCTGTGGAGCTACAAGATCTCTTGTTCTTGCAAAGGTTCCAATTTAAAAGTGATTATGTTTGTTGCATATACATAAACTTTGAGTTCATGAACTTGGTTTCCTGAATGATGTTTTCTATGACTTGGAATTGGGAAAGTTCAGAAATAGCTGCAGTGCTTGAGGGGTTGTCTTTGGATTATTGTTCACTTAAAAGAATACTCTGACTCTAGATGGCCTTTCATAATTATGTCCAAAAAGGATTCCTCTCAAATTGGGCCACATATTAGTTATTTGTATGCTCAGGCCTTGATCAAATAATTCTACTATCTTATGATGATGACTCCTCTGGTTGATCTTGTATTCTCATGATCACATGAACACATGCAGGTCAATAATCAAATGCATTACAAGAACAATGTTTATCTCATGTTTTTGAGCTAACACAGTTAGGATTGTTAGCATGGTAAATAATCAAAAGAATGTTTGGAGGTCAAGGAATGAGCAATTGTGTTTTTGCCAGGGAAGTAATTCTCTGGTTTTACAATTTTCTCACTCATGGCTCCTATACGATGATTTGCAGGAATAGCTTTGGATAAAATTATTTGCATTTTGTAAATGCTTGAAGAATGATAAGAATGCCGGTTCCTTTACATTCGTTTTATACAGTATGACATTGTGCTTACTCACTTGTTAAGTGGTCACACCACTTAGGGCCCTCTGTTTGAAAACAAATTATTTAGAAACTCTCTTGAGGAAGGGAATTTGAGCCTAATGTTGCACTTTTGCTTAAATTTTAGTTTTGAATACATAACACTCATGTTAAATTGCAAGCTTGTTGACTAGGAGCATAATATAAATGGTGGCAGGACCATAGGCTACATTCATCTCATGCTTTATATTGCAAAATGTCACTCACTTGAAAATAACAGAGTATGGAATCATTGAGACATAAGAGATGGGCACTCTTGTTCTTGATTGGGCTCCTTGTTTTTTGGGCTATTGATTTGTATTGAATCGCAAGAGCAAGAAGATTTTTGTGCAGGCTTCTCTCTAGTTGAGCAAGTCTTGTAGCAATGGATGCTCCTTGAAGTGGAAACTACAATTGGACTAAAATGTTATTGCTTACTTCTTTTTAGAAATAGTCTACTTGTTGTGTATGTTTACTTTCAGGTTTGGGGGCTCTTGGGTGAGGCTCTAGCAGTCCTACAAAGGACTACATTATGGGAGGAATGCTTGGCTGACTGCCCCCAAGGGGATTGTGTCGCCCAGCTTTGAAGATTGAAAAATTGTAGATTGAAGTAAAGACTGAAGACTTGCACCCTCGAGCCTTGCAGACTGAGGAATTGCAGAAGATTTGAAGAACTAAAGACTTGTTGTAGATTAAACAGACTTGATGACTTGAAGACTGAAGACCTACAAAATTGAAGACTCCACATGATCCTGTTCAGCAATGCAGGATCCTTTCCTCTTAGATTTGTCAAGGACGACAAAGCCTAGGAGGGGGAGAGTGTTGTGGAGTCATTGTTTAAATTTCTTCATAGGAATGCCTTCTTATCCATCTTTCCATAAAAATGCATAAAAACCCCTTCTTAGACTTTAGTGCACTTCTTTTTATAAAAACCTTCCTTTTGGGTATTCATAGAATTGGAGCATTTTTTGTATATGTGCAACCTTCCCTCTCTCTCTAGGTCGTTACCTTCTTGAAGATCCCACTATCATATGAAGATCCTCTTTTTGATTTAGCACATGTGGTCTTTTGACCACATGTTTTATTCACGTATGCCTCTCTTCTTCTCTATATAAAGAAGAGCCTCAATTGTAAAAGAAGGTCCCTTAGCCAAGGCCTTGGCCTCCATTTTGGTATAGAAGAAGGTGTCATTTGGTTTCATCCAAATCCTTGTGTGCAATGGAGTTGGTCTTGGTGTATGGATTTGCATGTGTGTGTGCATGGTTGGGAGGATGTTCCCCTTTGCTCTTTGTGACATTGGCCATTTTTGCCATTGCTCCATGAGCGTGGGTGAGCCTCTCCTCTCATTCTTTGCCCCAACTTGGAGAAGCTTCTCACTTCCATGCGAGGCGGTTAGGGTCCGTTGCTTCCCTTTTTCAACATCTATCTCCAACAATTGGTATCAGAGCACGTCGTTGCTTCATCTAGGGCACTGTCGACACTCCGCCGGTTGCAGTCTCAGAATCGCATGAATTTTGGTGAGCACTATCGCAGCGCTTGTGCAAGCTATTTACTCTTTTTGAGCCAAAGGTATATACCAATTTTGTTCGCCAGTTTAAGCGTCTCGAAGCCTGCTACAAGTCTAGCAAAACTCGTCTGGGCAGTTCTGTTCAACTTTTTGAGATACAGTCAATTTTTTGCATCAAGGTATTTTAGTCATCGGCCATGGCTGAAAGCAGTGATGTATTCCGTATGTTGGCTGTTGAGGATAAGTTGGATGGTACCAACTACCCATTATGGGCTTATATGATGCGACATATATTGGTTGCAAAAGGATTGTGGAACATTCTGCAAGGTGTTGAAAGACATCCTGTTACACCTCTGACTACAGGTATTGCAAATACAGGTGCTGGAGCTGATGAAGATGGTGTCGAAGATGATATTCCGTAGATTCCTGTTCGTGCTGATGTTTCTGTTGCACCTACTGTAGAGTAGATTTGTTGGGATGGCAGAGATGCCCAGGCACATGCATTGATAGCTTTGTCTGTCAAACGTGCCATTATTCCTCACATTCGCTCTTGCATAATAGCTAAGGATGCTTGGGATACACTTACCACATTATACCAAGCACGGAATGAGGCTCGTGTTGCTTAACTCCGAAAACAGTTGGAGAGTGAGCACATGAATGAAGGTGATTCTATCGACAATTTCCTAACGAAGATCAAAGACTTGAAGGAACAATTGATTTTTGCTGATGAGGTTATACCAGATAGCTCACTTGTGCAGACCGTTCTGAATGGTCTTCCTGATTCATATCAGAGTTTTGCATCTAGTCTTCGTTTGATGATCAAAGGCAATCCGAATTCCTTATCATTTGAGGAGTTAGTCTCTGTTCTGTTGCAGGAAGATCAGTCCAGGCAGAACAGGTCCATTATGCGAGTTGCAGATCAAGCTTTCCTAGCTAGTCAAAAGGGCAAAGGAAAATGGAGCTCTTCAACTAATAAGCAAAAATCTACTAATTCTGCATATTCGAAGAAGGAAGATAAAGATGAGAAGAAATAAAAAAAACAGAAGTTGTTTTGTAAGTACTGTAAAGGGAATGATCATATCATAAAGAACTGTCCAAAATTGGCTGCTAAAGAGGCAAAGAAGAAAGAGGCTGGAATGGTTGTTGCAGAGGCCTCTACACCAAAAACAGAGTCTGCAAATCTTGTGCAGAAAGAAGAATGGGCGTTTACTACTGTCTACAGTTTTGACCCATGTTTTCATGAACAGTGCATGTCTGTAGTAGACTCAGATGTTTGGTATTTTGATAGTGGGGTGACCAAACATATTACCTCGCAGCGTAGTTTCTTCTCTTCACTCGAGCCTCCCCCTACAAGGAATATTGTTACATGCGCCAACAACTCCTCTTATCCTGTTATGGGAGCTGGTAAGATCATTTTGACTACTGCTGATGATAGTTCTTTCACCTTGTAAGATGCTTTATTTGTGCCTCGGATAAAAAAGAACCTGTTATCAGTTTTTGCATTAGCGAAGATTGGCTTGGTTGTGAAATTTGTTGATGACAGGTGTATAGTTCATGATGTGTCAAATGGCGATGTGATTATTGCCTCTGGCATTTTATGTCGTGGGCTGTATAAGCTCATAGACTATGAAAGATCTGGAAATGATTTGGCATGTGCAATAAATGATTCTCAGGCTATGTCAGATGCAAAGCTTTGGCATGCACGCTTTGGGCATCTGAATTTTACTAGTTTGCTACGCCTACAGAAATATGAAATGGTGTCCTCATTGCCCAATCTTGAGCTACCTGGAAAACATGTTTGTGAAGGCTGTATTTTGAGCAAAATGCAACGTTCATCCTTTCCAAAAGATGGTTCAGTTGCATGTGCTCCAAATAGTTTTTGGTTTTGGCTGAAAATCTGTCAGCATGTAAAATGGGCACCCTCCGTTCTGATTGAGGGGGGGAATATATGTCTTCTGATTTTAATGCATTTCTGGGTGAACGTGGGATAAAACACCAGTGTACAATGTCGTGTACACCTCAACAGAATGGAGTTGCTGAACGAAAGAACAGGTCACTCATGGAGATGGCGAGGTGCATGGTCAAGAGTCAGGCTTTACCACATAGTTTCTGGCTTGAGGCTGTCATGTGTGCAGCATATGTACTGAACAGGTGTCCCACTAAAGCGGTGTAGTCTATCACTCCATATGAGGCTTGGCATGATCCCAAGCCATCTGTTGCTCATCTGTGTGTTTTTGGTTGTTTGGCATATACATTAGTGCCTGAACAACATCGCAGAAAATTGGATGATAAAGCAGTAAAATGTATTTTTGTTGTGTACATTTCTGAAAGTAAAGGCTATCGTCTGTATCATCCACAGACTAAACGCATTCTGGTTAGCCGTGATGTTGTTTTTGTGGAAGATGCTATTCAGCCATTGCTTTCATGTACTAAGGAGACATCTGTTAGCTCCAAAGACATGTATGATACTTTGATGCCTCTTTTTATAGGTGGACAGTCTAGTGCTGGTCCTAATGAGGCAACTTCTCAGCCTTTGCAGGTTTAATGTGATGATGCAGATCATTCCATTTCTGATGTAGATTTACATGATGCACTAGTTGATGAGACAACTGATATTCAGCAGGTAAAAACTATGCCAAAATGGCTGGTGTAGACTTTGCGTGACAGCAAATTAGATGCACCTCTGTCATATCGTACTCGTTCAGGCTCTCATAGTGCCTCTTTTGCATCAGATTGCTATGCTATGGCTGCATCTAGTCTCTGTGATGACAATGAGCCTGTTTCGTTTGATGAAGCACAAAATTCAGAAAATTGGATGGCTGCTACGCAATCTGAATATGATGCAATAATGAAGAATGGTACTTGGTCTTTATGTGACTTGCCTCCTAGCAAGAAGGCCATTGGTACTAAGTGGGTATACAAGTTGAAGGGTAAACCTGATGGTACAGTTGACAGGTATAAGGCTAGGCTTGTTGCAAAGGGTTATGCGAAGGAAAGAGGCATTGATTTTGATGAGACCTTTGCACCTACATCCCGTATGAGTACTATTCCGAGCATTTGTGCACTTGCAGCCCATCATGGTTGGAATGTACATCAGTTGGACATTACAACTGCATTTCTGAATGCTGACTAGCATGAAGAAGTGTATGTTTTTCAGCCCAGTGGCTTTGTGCAGAAAGGGCATGAAAACCAGGTGTGCAGCTTAAAGAAGGCATTATATGGTTTAAAGCAAGCACCACGTGCTTGGTATGAGAAGATACATGCCTATCTGATTGCACATGGTTTTGAGAAAAGTCCAACTGAAAGCACCTTATATGTTAAGCGTGCTAATGATGTGCTTCTGATCATTGTTGTCTATGCTGACGACATGCTACTCACTGGTCCTATTGAGAAGCATATTACTGATTTCAAGGCTGATTTGCATGCCTCATTTGAGATGTCTGATTTGATGGTGGAATGGCTTTGTGTCAAACGAAATATATTGACATATTATTGCAGCATTTTGGCCTTGAAGACTGTAAGCCTATTGCCACTCCTATGGAGACAGGTTTACAATTGAGTCTTTATGATGCTGGAGATGCATTTGATGATGTTCTCTATCAGCAAGCTGTTGGATGCTTGATTTACTTATGTATTACTCGACCAGATATTCACTTTGCTGTCTCACAGATGAGCAGGTTTATGCATTGCCCAGGAGTCACGCATTGGAAGGCGGTTAAGCGCATCTTTCACTACTTGAGTGGTACTCGGCTACTTGGGTTGTTTTATCCCAAGGGGGGATCACTACCGCCAGATTTGCATGCTTTTTCTGACTCAGATTGGGCTGATTGCTATGACACTCGTGTGTCCACCAGTGGTTTTTGCTTCATGCTTGGTAGCTCATGTATATCTTGGTTGAGCAAGAAGCAGCCTATTGTGGCCACTTCCAGTTGTGAGGCTGAGTATAGGGCAGCTTTCACAGTGACTGTTGAGTGTGTGTGGCTCAGACGCCTTATGGCTGATTTGGGTGTTGGCCAGTCTTCTGCCACCACCATCTTCATTGACAGTCAGAGCGGATTGGCAGTTGCGAGGAACCTTGTGTTCCATGCTCGCACTAAGCACATTGAAGTGCATTATCACTATGTCAGGGAGAGGTTAGCTGTTGGGGAGATCAGCTTGGCATATGTGCCCACGCAGGAGAACATTGCAGACCTTTTCACAAAGGCTCTGCCTAGGGAGAAGTTTGAAGCTTTCCACAAAGCTTTGGGCTTACTTCCTTTTGTGGAGTGATTTCCACATAGCTTGGCACTTCCTTATACATGAGTGCCAGCTCCTTGTTCACCACATCACTCCCAGGGGGGATTTGTTGATATATTTAGGTAGTGATGTGTGTGAACACACTAGGACGGCCGGGGCACTTTTTTCCCTCTTTAGGAGGTTTTTTTCCCCCGGCTTGTATATACGCCTATTGCCCTAATGGGCTACTTTTTTTTGTACATTCTCTAGTAATACATTCAGTATTGTGTGTTTGTGCTCCAAGCTTCTTCTTCTTCCTTGTGATGTTCCCATGCTTCTGTAGACGTCTATCTCCAACAATTTGACCTATCTAAAAGTCTCCAAACTACATGAAAATTGGTCAACGTAAAGAAAAGCCTAGGAGCTACTTGCTCTCCAAAGTTCAATAAATTTATGCATTCCCTCAAAGAGTAGCGTTCAAATCTCTATGAGGCTGCTACCTCACTAACTATTTGCTCAATCATTTTTCAAATGTAAAAAATGACGAGACATGTTAATCCTTATGATTAAATAAACTCATTCACTATTTTGGGTGGATTATGACATGGATATATATCCATGCATATAATGATCATCTAGATCAATGCAATTCAATTAACCTTCCAAATGGTCTCATGGAAAAATCAACTCTTTACATGGTATCCACCTTTCATGGAAAGTGAATATCTATGGACGTCATTCTATTCATTGTGCTTCTTGCACATTCATTGATCTCATCACAACCAATCATATACAAGCACTTAATACTTGTATTGATGATCATAACCATAGCACTCTTGTGCTGACTCGAGATAAACGTCTATATCAAGTATATAGACTCGCATGAAAAACAATTTATGTGCTTATGCATTACTAGTCGAAAACACATCTTAGTTGCTCTTGATGTATATACCTTGTATTTTACTTTCTAAAGGCATAATTAGCCTATATCTGGTACTTCGATCACATACCTCATGCTCACCCTAACTTGTCGTGGTGATACATAAAAGTGACCTTCTATAAATAGAAAATGCATCATGCATTTCAACTTTCTAGCAATCATATCGTCTATGTATGCATGCATCCACTCATGCATCTTTTTCTCTACTTTAATCAATTTATATGCTTTTAGCTATGCAAACATAAGACTTCCTCTCTCTCACAACACAACATCACTCTAGTTCTCACATGGCATATAACGCCATGTGGCTACAAAATTTCCGGCAGCATTTCGCCAAGATAATGAAGATTGAAAAAAATAATAATAGTCTTTACAATGATAGGCATCAATTTAGTGGTTGGAAAACCACTTTATTTGCTCCATAAACCTGCAAATAAGAAACTTTTCCACAATGTGTTGTTGGGCACTACATGCCCTCATTACAATGTCTTCTTCTGCCTTCAATACCTGCCAAAGATTCTAAAATACACAAACAAGATCTGTGCATGCTTTGATGAATCAACATAAGTTAGTGTAACTTCATGTGCATAGATAAATTCATGTAAAACCTAGCTTTCATGCACATTCCAATGTTGATTTCATAAATCTAGAAGAGAATACAATGCAAAATTGTAAACTTTGATGCGAAAAGTGTCCAAATGAATATATTTGAAAGCCAAAATTTAATGAAAATGTATAAAAAACAATTCTTTCATATCCAAATTGGTTCAAAATATTATCATAATTGGATACTAAATTCACTCAAACAAGGTTTGTCGCCAGTCAATAGCCATCTAAAAGCTTGTGCAAAGATGGCTTCCAATGGTCAAAATATGTCGTATAACTAGTCACAAGAAAGAGCTTGAAGTGTAGAATCTATACAATATTGAGTTTCTTAATTTGGATATTGTTTGAGGAAGTTATGGCCAAAACAATGGAGCTAGGTGAGTGGGCAGCATACCTCTTTGAAAGAAGCATGCAGAGAATTAAATACTCTCTAAAGGTGACTTTTGATTATCCAATGATAACTTCCAGCCACGTATTTGAAATCCCTTGAAGTCTACTTCCTATAACAAGTGGAATCATCCAATTTGGATATCGTATGAGAGAGTAACAACCATTTAAGTGGAGGTAGGTATATTAACCTTGCTCTTTCTCTTCTCTCTCTTTCTACTTCCTCTCTTTCTCCCTTCTTCATTCTCTTCTCTCTCTCTATCTTTTTCTCTCTTTCTTTCTTTAAATTTCTCTCTTCCCCTGTTTTCAAGACAAGGAGTCCTCAAGCTTGAGGATATTAGAAGTATCTATACCAATTTTCATGATTTTTAGACTTTTTTTGAGCCCTCAAATAAGCCTTGGAACCTAGTTTTTAACTAGGCTAAAGACTAGCTCTGGATAGGGCCAAAGTCAGTGAAAAACTATAAGAAAAGCTAAAAAACTCATTTTTCGGGATGATAAGTTAGAGAAAGAGCTCCTTGAAGAGTGTAATCAAGTTATTGAGAATCAAAGCTTCCATTGTTACTATCTTTGTTATCTTGTCTTGTGTGTGTATGTATTTGCTTTTCATTCACATTTGCTAGCCACAATTGCTCATGATCTTCATATCCTCCTCACGTCTTTGTGGATTGACAAGTAAAGGTGGTAGTGCTTACGCTTGAGCTACACTCATGCATATCTTGGTTGAGCAAGAAGTCCCCTACTTCTAGTTGTGAGGTTGAGTATACGGCTTCATTCACAATGACTATTGAGTGTGTGTGGCTCAGATGCCTTTTGGCCGATTTTGGTGTTGTTTAGTCTTCTTCCACCTCCGTCTTCACTGAGATTCAGAGCACCTTGGTAGTTGTGAGGAACCATGTGTCCCATGCTCGCACAAAGCACATTGAGATGCACCAACATCATGTCAGGGAGAGGTGCTCTGCTAGAGAAATGGGTTTGGAATATGTGCCCACACAGGATAACATTGCAAACCTTTTCACAAAGGCTCTGCCTAGGGAGAAGTTTGAAGCTTTCTACAAATCTTTGGGCTTACTTCCTTTTGTGGATAAGATTGCACATGCATTTATGGACTCTAGTTACATGTGTGGTCCTCATTGATTAGAGCAACTATATATAGAGGCATATGGTTGGGAGGAAAAAGAGACTCATCTCTCTGTGTATGCAATTGTAATGTTTGATTGGTATTAGAGCCTAGAGCTTCCATGGATACCTTTGATGTATCATCATCACTATCTCCATAACTTAGAGGAATTTTATACATTCTTTTGATTTTTATCCTCATATTTGCCCCTTCTCCATTGTCTTCTTCATGTGGCTATTGCTTCTCCCTTGTCTTATTTGCATGGCCATTGTGTCTCCACGTGAGTCTCCATGATGATATCAATAACAAACCCTTCCAGCAAAATAAAAAGAAGTTATCCTTTTCAAGGCTCATAGCGGATTAGAGGAATCGGACTCAGGAAGCCCACACAACAGGCAGATTATCTATCCAAGAAGGCATAGCAATTTGATTGAAAAAACTCTTCTCGTACATATGTGATGTTATAGAAGAAAACGTCCAAATCACACAGGAAGGCATCTTTGGCCTCTTTGAAAAGGTATCATTAGTTGTCCAAATTTGATGATTTTTATTACATGTGTTTGTAGATTTGTAGATTTAAAGCTGAGAATCTATCTCCAAGTTCCTATAATTTTGTGGATTTAAAACTGAGAATCTATCTTCAAGTTCACTTTGGAGAGCATCCAAAGTAGGCACTTCAAACATGTTTCTAGCCGATGACAACCTAGTAGCTAGTCAACTTTGGATGCACGCTGCTCTTTGCTCGAATGTCGTCTCATCTCGATAATTTTTAGCTTTTTGGGAGGTTCATTTCATAAGATTTCCAATGGTACAAAGAGCATTAGAATCCGAGGAGATTTAGTAGGTATGGACTAAGAATTTGTTATCAATAGCCATCTTTTAAGCTTGTAAAAGTAGGAACTTCCTACTTAGATTTGTAATTTTGTATATTTTTAGCGCATGATGTGCTTAGGAAATTTGATATATGTATATTGGCACATGTAGGTGCCTTAGGGATACTTATTTATGCACATGTTTGTGCTCTTGTACCATTTACTATGCCCCAATGTTAAGTAGAAACATTAGATTTGATTTGTACGAAAGACAGAGGACAGCTGGAGTAGATGCAAGTGCATCTCAAGGCATCAAGGACTCTAAGAGATGGAAGGCTCAATCCACATCATTTGTCTCCTACAACATGAAGAGCCAATGGATCATTGGCTCATCATAGGGAAGATCCCTTTACTCTTTCTTTCTTGTTTTCTCACATTTTGATTGCATGATGCATAGTTTAGGGCATATGCATGGTTGTGAAGATGAATCGTAAGAATGTTTGAATTCTCTTTATTCAGACATTTGTGAAAGATTATACATATTTAGTTAAACGTTATCCATGGTATGCTAATTTAAGCAAAAAAGAAGAAGTAGCATACACACTTGTTAAGTATAGGGATATAATCCTATTCATTTCCACTTGAGAGAAGATAATTGAATCTTCATTAGAGTCTCATGAATGGATACGAAGGGGTACATATGATAGGAGTCCAAAGCGCAAGTAAGTTAAATTCTATAGTCAGTGAAGGTAATGAACCTTTAGAGAAAGTCTGTTAGTACAAGAGACTATGGGGTGTTGAGAAAAATGCCCATATGGAGTTATATTTTAGATTTCTTAGAAGACAATGTAGTCAATTGACATTAGAGATAGCTATTCTTGATGGTAAAGCTTAGATAGAAACCATTTAGAGTGTTTGGTGTCACTTATGAGTTTCACAAGGAGCATTGATTCATGCTCATATGACTCACGTTGTCGTCGAGATTTGCTCTCCTCTCTCACTTGTGAAGGCCTACAAAAAACATATTTGGTGAAGGTAGCCGGAATTCCCCGAGAAGTCCAGGATGCATCAAGGATGTCAAAGGAAGCTCACATACAAAGTTTCAAAGAAATCAAGAAAGTCCATGGTAGCGGTCAAAGTTGGTCAAACCTGGTCAAAGTTGGGAAATTTTTGCCCTAATTTCCCAACTTTGACCAGCTTTGACCAACTTTGACCGCTACCATGGACTTTTTTGATTTCTTTGAAACTTTGTATGTGAGCTTCCTTTGACATCCTTGATGCATCATGGACTTCTCGGGGAATTCCAGCTACCTTCACCAAATATGTTTTTTGTAGGCCTTCACAAGTGAGAGAGGAGAGCAAATCTCGACGACATTCGCCCCCACTAAACCTGCGATTCCTCCGGAAGCGCCACTCTAGCATCTGTGAAAAACAAAATGTTCCAGGCATCAAATTCTTTTATAGGCAACATAAGAAATATGGAAGGAAAATTGATTATATGCATGAATAAGTAGGTAACGCGACATGAAGAAAAATTTGCATGAAAGAAAGAATTGAAACAGGCAACATGAATATGCATGAACAAATAGGCAACATATATGCAAATGAACAAGCAACGTTGGCAACAAGAAAGAAAAAAAACAAGCATCAATATGAAGTGGAAGTGGATGTATTGAGTCGTTTTAAGCATCAGTTCCTCTCATCTTGAAGAAAATTTTGTACCTTTTTCATAAAGCAATCTACCTTAAATATGATTATAAACAAAGATTTAGGATTTTCAAGAGACATCTTTCATCTTTAGCTTATTTTAGATCAACTCCTTTCCTACATAAATATGAATATGCTCTTTCTCTAATAACATGCAAGGAAATCTAACTAAACTCCACTAATGCATAAATCTGCCTATATAGCCCGTGATTTATTCTACTATGCCTCTTTATCCTCCTTTGGCTTGCTCTTTTTTTTTTTTTTTTTTTTTATGCTTGTTTCATGCATGTTTTTTTTCAGTCTTTGCATTGCATTGCATATCCACATCACTTGAGTCAAAGTGGAGGTGATCGCAATCCGGGTGGATCGGGTCCGGTCGTGGCACACACAGGGTGTATGAAGCTAATGAATGTTGGAAGGTTTAAAGATGTGAAGGTGAAATTAATGTTGAGTATGGAGAAGAGAGAGATGTTGAAATAATTATGGGAATGGGAATGTAGGAGTGCAAGTTAGATTTATGAACATGAATGATAAGAATGAAAGAGAACCATACATACGAATGAAATTTGGAAGGAAGAATGGTCCATTGAAGGAGCTTCTTAAACACTTCCTAATTCCAATCCATATGCATAGTCTTCTTTGGATGATATGTATGCATGACGAGAATAGATGGAATCCTTTCACATAAATCAGTTTCGAAAGGAAGAATGGTCCAATATTGGAGCTTCTTATACACTTTCAGAAACTAATAAATATGTATGGATTTGTATGGATTATATGCATGCAAGTGAATTATGATGATGGATTTTACTCACAAGCTCAAAGAAACATCTTCACTGGTTCAACGCAATACTGCGGAGCCTTCTCACACATAGAAGAAATAGAAGACATGTAAAAATACTTAAGAGACTGAGAGAGGTGACAAGAGACAAGTGACAAGTGACATGAATTAAAAGGATTTGAATTAAGATACATGTATAAGATCGTCGTGGTACGTCAAGCTAGGCAATCTACTGATCAAAGGTGGTTCCGACCCTCAAACCATGACAGTTCAACCGAATGTCACACGTAAGAAGGTGAGTTCCACTCCAGTGATCCTATGTCTGTCTAGGCTCGTAACGTCTAACTAAAGAAGTCTAAGACTCATTAAAATCAGCTCTAACTCACTCACACGCTCCACCGAGGGTGAGTCAAGATAGAGATGCTGGTTTCAAGAGCCTATCCTAGATTGGAGTTCTAACTTAAATTTGAAACTAGGTTCTATACTCATACTAGCTCACCTTGGATCCTCACTCGCTCAACCGAGGGTGATCGTCTCAAGGAAACCGTAAGCTAGCATGAGCCCTATGGATGCCTAACAATGATGCTCTAGGAGTTTGGAGGGGAGCTTACGGTTTCCTTGAGACGATCACCCTCGGTTGAGTGAGTGAGGATCCAAGGTGAGCTAGTATGAGTATAGAACCTAGTTTCAAATTTAAGTTAGAACTCCAATCTAGGATAGGCTCTTGAAACCAGCATCTCTATCTTGACTCACCCTCGGTGGAGCGTGTGAGTGAGTTAGAGCTGATTTTAATGAGTCTTAGACTTCTTTAGTTAGACGTTACGAGCCTAGACAGACATAGGGTCACTGGAGTGGAACTCACCTTCTTACGTGTGACATTCGGTTGAACTGTCATGGTTTGAGGGTCGGAACCACCTTTGATCAGTAGATTGCCTAGCTTGACGTACCACGACAATCTTATACATGTATCTTAATTCAAATCCTTTTAATTCATGTCACTTGTCACTTGTCTCTTGTCACCTCTCTCAGTCTCTTAAGTATTTTTACATGTCTTCTATTTCTTCTATGTGTGAGAAGGCTCCGCAGTATTGCGTTGAACCAGTGAGGATGTTTCTTTGAGCTTGTGAGTAAAATCCATCATCATAATTCACTTGCATGCATATAATCCATACATATTTATTAGTTTCTAGAAGTGTATAAGAAGCTCCAATATTGGACCATTCTTCCTTTCGAAACTGATTTATGTGAAAGGATTCCATCTATTCTCGTCATGCATACATATCATCCAAAGAAGACTATGCATATGGATTGAAATTAGGAAGTGTTTAAGAAGCTCCTTCAATGGACCATTCTTCCTTCCAAATTTCATTCGTACGTATGGTTCTCTTTCATTCTTATCATTCATGTTCATAAATCTAACTTGCACTCCTACATTCCCATTCCCATAATTATTTCAACATCTCTCTCTTCTCCATACTCAACATTAATTTCACCTTCACATCATTAAACCTTCCAACATTCATTAGCTTCATACACCCTATGTGTGCCACGACCGGACCCGATCCACCCGGATTGCAATCACCTCCACAACGTAGGTCTTAGAATTGACCTTAGCTCACTAATGAGCAATGGATTTCACCCAGAGAGGAAGTTAGATAGGATGCCATATAGTAAGGAAATCTAACAAGTACCTATATTAGTACTTCATAACTAGCTCACCTTGGTAGATTGATCTTCGTATCATAACCAAGCTAGTCTAGTTATACCATATGGGATTTGTCAGAATCCACCAGATAGAATTAATGAGATTTCCATCTTAATAAGTTCATAGTCTTGACACTAGCTCTGTGATTAGAGCATAGATCCCTCAATGAAGAATATTTGGGGTACCCAATATATACATATATATATATATATATATATATATATATATATATATATATATATATATATATATATATATATATATATATATATATATATATATATATATATATATATATATATATATATATGTGTGTGTGTGTGTGTGTGTGTGTGTGTGTGTGTGTGTGTTGGGATCTAGAGAGAGGCACTTAGACTCGATCTTGATACCTAAGAACAAGTTAGTTTGGAATAGAAAGGGATATCCATTAACACATGTTGACTATAACCAAACTGAACTAGTTAGAGGATATGGAATTCATTAAAGTCCACCTACATATTCCATTATATATATATATATATATATATATATATGGAATATACATTTGATTTAGTGTAGATATGACAACATGAATTGGAAGAAGGTTCCATCGGTATGGGATGGTGAAAATAACTTCCCTTTGAGCACTATTCTTCTATGATCAGCAAGAAAAGGACTCATCATTAATGGGGGCATAACTCACTCGATCATAGGAGAGCTTGTAGTAGACATCTCCTTAGGATTGGGAATTATCCTTCATAGTTTGGGGAAGGTTTATTCTTCCAATAAAGGATATGATGGGAGATTGTATCACCATTGATATCACATACTCACTTTATAGTTTTCAAGAAGGATAATTCCATTGATATAAATGCATCACATAGGTCCATGCACAAAGGATGGTTGATAGAGATAGTTTCTTCAGTATGGATACATATCTGTTTGCTATGGTATTATGTCATATCATTGTTGATCATTTTGGCAAAGGGCTTTAACCCTTAGAGGGAATTCATTTTCTCCACTCTTCACCACATACACCTTCATTATTCGTGGGAGATTTGTTCTCCATTTTCGTAGAAATGCATGTAATGAGGGATTATGTATTTCTTTATGGAAGAGAGTAGCAAATAAATTCATAAATCTCTCTTTTAAGAAAAGGAGAAAGTGGGAATTAGTCGAGAGATTGAGGAGAGATCTCACTTTAGCTTACATATCTCACTTTAGCTCCTGTTCTTTCAAAGAGAAAAAGGAAAGGAAAATATGATTTCTTTATAGGAGAAGAATATAGAATGTTTTCCTTTAGAGAGAAGAGGTGTTTAGAAAACATTTACTCTACCTTTTAGTGTATTCCTTTACATGGGAGTTTGCTTCTCCACTATTTTTGAAGGAAAAAACATGGAGAACATATGTGTATGTTCTCAGCTATGGATTAGTAAAGCAATTGGATTCAACAGAATCTCTTTCAAAAGGAAAGGGAAATTGGAGTAAATTCCACTATTATAGCTCTTTCCTTAGATGAGATTAGAGAGAGAGAGAGAGACAATTTCACTTTCTTATGTTTAGATTGTCTAGATACGAGTGGCACTCTTCTATCAAAGGCAATAGAGAGATTAGTTAATCATGGTAGAATTTAGGAGGATGGGTATGTTGATATATTTAGGTAATGATGTGTGTGAATGCACTAGGAGCACCAAGGCACTTTTTCCCCTCTTTAGGAGGTTTTTTCTCCCAGCTTGTATATATGCCTATAGCCCTAATGGGTTACTTATCTTTGTATATTCTAGTGATAATACATTTAGTATTGTGTGTTGTGCTCTAAGCTTCTTCTTCTTTCTTGTGTTGTTTGCATGCTTCCGTCGACCTCAAACTCCAACAATTGGTATCAAAGCAAGTCAAGACTTCATCTAGGACATCGTCGATACCCTTCTGATCACAGTCTCAAAATTGCATGAAATTTGGCGAGCATACTCAGGGTGCCGGAATGGGGACTTGAGCTCGTTTCGGCCTCTGAACACACTATTATAGTGCTTGTGCAACAAATTTCATCTTTTTTTGTCGAAGATATATACAAGTTTTGTTTCACCAATATAAGCGTCTCAAAGTCTGCTATAGGTTTAGCGAAACACATCAGGGTAGTTGTGTTCAACTATTTCAGATAAAGTCATTTTTCTACATCATGGTATTTTAGTCAGTGGCCATGACTGACTAAAACCAGATGGTAGGGTGTTGAAAAATGTCCTATTTCACCTACGAACACAATCGCTGAAGGTGATGCAGATGGCATAAAAGGTGGCGATATTCTTGCTGCACCTACTACATAACAAATTCATTGGGATGGCACAGATGCTCAAGCACATGCATTGATATCCTTGTCTATCAAACATGCCATTATTTCTCACATTTTCTCTTGTAGAACAACTAGGTATGCTTGGGATACACTTACTTTAAACTAGGCAATGAATAAGGCTCGTATTGCCAACCTCTAAAAATAGTTGGAGAGTGAGCACATGAATGAAGGTGATTCCATGGACAATTTTCTGACAAAGATCAAAGATTTGAAAGAACAATTTATTTCTATTGATGAAGTTTTGCCTGACTGTTCACTTGTGTAGACTATTCTGAATGGTCTTTCCAATTCATATAAGAGTTTTGCTTCCACTCTTTGTTTGATGATGAAAGGAAATCCAAATGCCTTCACATTTGAGGAGTTAGTCTCTATTATGTTGCAGTAAGAACAGTTTAGGCATAATAGGTCCATTATGCGTATTGCAGATCAAGATTTCCTGGCTAGTGAGAAGGGCAAAGGTAAATGGAGCTCTTCTACTAGTAAACAAAAATCTGCTAATTTGCACAATCAAAGAAGGAAGACAGAGAAGAGAAGAAAACAGAAAAGCAAAAATTGTTTGGCAAATACTATAAAGGAAATGATCATGTAATAAAGACCTGTTCAAAACTGGCTGCTAAAGAGGCAAGGAAGAAAGAGGCTGGAATGGTTGTTGCAGAGGCCTCTACACCCAAAATAGAGTCTGCTAATCTTGTGCAGAATGAAGAATGGGTGTTTACCACTGTTTGGAGTTATGACCCATGTTCTCATGAACAATGTATGTCTACAATAGACTCAGATGTTTGGTACTTTGATAGTGGGGTGACCAAACATATTACCTTGCATCAGAGTTTCTTCACTTCACTCAAGCCTGCCCCTATAAGAAGTACTATCACATGCGCCGACAACTCCTCTTATCCTATTATGGGAGTTGGTAAGATCATTCTTACTACTATTGATGATAGTTCTTTTACATTGTCAAATTCTTTATTGATGCCAGGGATCAAGAAAAATCTATTATGAGTTTCAGAATTAGCCAAAATTGGCTTGGTTGTGAAATTTGTTGATGATAGATGTACAGTTCATGATCCATCAAATGGGGATGTCATTATTGCTTCTGGCATTTTATGTCATGGATTGTATAAGCTCATAAACTATGAAAAATCAGTGAATGATTTAGCATGTGTAGTACATGATTCTCAAGCTATGTCAGATGCAAAGCTTTGGCATGCATGCTTTGGTCATTTGAATTTTGATAGTTTGCTACGCTTGTAGAAATCTGAAACGGTATCCTCTTTGCCCAAACTTGAGGCACCCGATAAACATGTATGTGAAGGTTGTATTTTGGGCAAAATGCAACGCTCCTCATTCCCAAAAGATGGTTTTGTTCGAGCTACTTAGAAATTTCAGCTTGTTGATTGTGATGTCTGTGGTCCTATGCAGACACGCTCTTTTAGAAACTATCTTTACCTCGTGACTTTCATTGATGATTTTACCAGGCATGCATGGGCATATCCATTGAAAGCAAAGTCTGAAGTTTTTATGTGCTTCAAATAGTTTTTGGTTTTGGCTGAAAAGTGTTACCATGTAAAATGGGCATCCTCCATTCTGGGGGGGGGGGGGATATGTCTTCTAACTTTAATGCATTTCTGGCTGAACCTCGTCGTTGATATTTTCTCTCCTCTCTCACTCATGAAGGCCTACAGGAAAAACATTTAGTGAAGGTAACCAAAATTCCCCGAGAAGTCCAAGATGCATCAAGGATGTCAAAGGGAGTTCACATGCAAACTTTGGAAGAAATCAAGCAAATCCAGGGTAGCAGTCAAAGCTGGTCAAATTTTGGAAATTAGGGCAAAAATTTCAATGTCACCAAACCGCATGAAAATTCACATACTTGTAAAGCCTATCAAACACAGTCTATAGCCTAAATTTCACATGTAAATGGATTTTCTAGCACATTGATATGCCATGTGCATTTTGTAAAATTGAAAATTTTCCACTTAGACCCTACAAAATCTTGTATATGAATTTCTATTAGCCATTTGGTTGGCATGTATAAAGATCATATGTGGCTACATATTCATATAAATTTTCAAGGCTATCAGAGCTTCCTAGACACCTTAATGTCGCCTTGCAGACTTCCAAATATAGTCAAATTTTTACAAGGGAGATTCATATGGGAGTTTTTTCTACATATTCCTAAGGGAGACCTTTCAAAACATAGCCCTACAAATTTTCATCCTCATCGAAGGATATTTGGAGGGTCAAAGAGCACAAAATCCAGTTTTCAAGGTCATCGCAGTTGCCTAGAATAAGCAAATTGAAGGCTCGAAGGACTACCACATGGCAGATAATGATTGAACCATGTTGTACGGTCAAGATGAGCTCACATTCAAGGGTGGAGATGCATTAAATCTTAAAGCAAAGAGGATCCACGAGTTTTTTCACCGGACAAGATTTTTTTGATGGTCAAAGATCAATAATGCAAAGTTCTTCCAAAAATAGCAGCTCATCTTATCCAAATTGATATCAGCACTGATTTGACAGTCCATATCTTCCCCAGATCCAATGGTGGAGAATGAAGGCGCCTACCTTTTCCCTAGATATTATATAAAAAACCAATCCTAGCCATCCATTTGATAAATCCAATGGTTGTAATGAAAAGCAGTTGATCCTAGGGTTGAGAGTTGATCATTCTCTAGATCCAAGGGCCGAAAGTCATTCAAAAAACTATAAAAACCCCCCTCCAAACTCATAGAGCATCATTGTTAGGCATTCATAGGGGCCTTGCTAGCACATGGTTTCCTTGAGACGATTACCCTCAGTTGAGCATGTGAGGATCCAAGGTGGGCTAGTAAGAGCATAGTTCCTAGAATCAACTGTAAGTTAGACTTCCAAACTAGGATAGGCTCATAAACCCAATGGTTTCTCTATCTTTGCTCACCCTCACTGGAGTGTGTGAGTGAGTTAGAGCTGGTTTTATGAGTCTTAGACTTTTTTAGTTATATATTACACTCCTAGAAAGATATATGGCCAATGAAGTGGAACTACCCTTTTATGTGTGACATTTGATTGAATTGTCATGGTGGGAGGGTCGTGCGGACCGCCTTTGAACAGTAGAATGCTTAGCTTGACATATCACAACACTCATGTACATGTCTTCATTACAATATATTTTAATCCATGTCTCTTGTCTCTTGTCTCTTAGTCTCTTATGTGTTTTTACATGTCTACTTCTATCTCTTTCTATGTCTAAGAACACTCTGCAGTCTTGCGTTGAACCAGTGAGGGTTATCCATTGAGATTGAGAGAATAAGTTTCTATTTTCATGATCCACATGCATTCATACCACCCACAAACACCCATGCATATGTTTCAGTTTTGAAAGTGTATAAGAAGCTCCATTCTTGGGCCATTCTTCCTTTTAAAATCGATTCATGTGTGTGGTTTTCTTTTTTTTTTTCTCATCATGCATACATACCATCCAAAAGAGCCCATGCATATGAATTAAATTTTGAAAGTGTATAAGAAGCTCTATTTTTTTGGACCATTCTTCCTTTTGAAATCGATTCATGTGAATGGGTTTCTTTTGACCTCATCATTCATGTTCATAGGTTTATCTTGCATTCATATGTTCCCCTTCCCATTATCAAATCATGACATCTCTCCTCTTCATACCCAACTTCATCTTCCCATTCACATTTTGATCACAAAAATCTTCCAACACTCACTACCTTTTTACACTCTGTGTGTACCACGCCCGGACCCGATCCACCCGGATTGCGATCACCTCCACAATATGGGATAAAAAATCAGTGTATAGTGCCGTATACACCTCAGTAGAATGTGGTTGCTGGAAGGAAGAACAAGTCACTCATGGAGATGGCAAGGTGTATGGTCAAGAGTCAGGCTTTACCACATAGTTTCTGGCTTGAGGCTGTTATGTGTGCAACATGTGTACTTAACAGGTGTCCCACTAAAGCATTGTAGTCTATCACTCCATATGAGGATTGGCATGGTCGCAAGCCATGTGTTGCTCACTTGTGTGTTTTTGGTTGTCTGGCATATGCATTAGTACCTCAACAACAACACAGGAAATTGGATGATAAATCAGTGAAACGTATTTTTGTTGGGTACAGTTTCTGAGAGCAAAGGCTATCGTCTGTATCATCCACAGAATAAACGCATTTTGGTTAGTCGTGATGTTGTTTTTGTGGAAGATGCTATTCATCCGTTACTTTCATGTACTAAGGAGACATCTGTTAGCTCCAAAGACATGTATGATACTTTGCTGCCTCTTTTTAGAGGTGGATAGTCTAGTGTTGGTCCTAATGAGGCACCTTCTCAACCTTTACAAGTTTCATGTGATGATGCAGATCATTCCATTTCTGATGGAGATTTACATGATGCACTTATTGATGAGAGCTGTGATATTGAGGAGGCAAAAACTATGCCAAAATTGCTGGTGCAAGCTTTGCCTGGCAACAAATTAGATGCACCTCTATCATATCATACTCGTTCAAGCTGTGATAGTGCATCTTTTGCATTAGATTGCTATGTTATGGCTACCTCTAATCTCTATGATGAGAATGAGGCTTTTCTGTTTGATGAAGCACAAAATTCTGAAAATTGGATGGTTGCTATGCAATCAGAATATGATGCTATCAGAGATGATAATGTACAATTTGTACATGAAGCTCGAGAAATGCCTAGAATATTTATATAACTTTAATATTTTCGAAGAAGAAAATCTTTCCCAAGGGGGAAAGAATGTAATAAAGTAACTCTAGAATCTAAGGGTCTAGCAAGTTCAGACAAATATGAAATCGGACATTGTTTGGTCACTCATGTGTATGGCCAAAGATCTAGAGATTAGACTTAAGCATAATTTCATGTGCTCTCTTAAATAAGTGATCCACTAGTGGTTAAGTCTCAAGGTTGTGAAGGAGGAGGTCTTGGGTTCAACCCCCCATGGGGAGCATGGGGAGAGAGTTTTACCCAAAGAGCCTTCTAACTCAAGTTAACATGAGTTAACTTGAGTTCAAAGAGACTTAACTCGAGTGAAGAGTACACTAACCACTAGTGGACTCTAGTGGAAGGTACTAAATCAGTGGTCGAGATCACTTCAACCATTAGTAGACTCTAGTGGAAGATATTAAAGGAATGGTGGAGATTGCACATGCACTTGCAGACTCTAGTTACATTTGTGGTCCTCATTGATTAGAGCAGCTATATATAGAGGCATATGGTTGGAAGGAAAAAGAGACTAATCTCTCTATGTATGTCGTTGTAATTTTTCAATGGTGGAGCTTCACCTGGTCCCAAACATCCTGCTCAAGTCCATCAATAATGTGCCCACTTTGTTCCCATATGACTTCGGACTAAGCTTCCACCATATTAACGTCCTCGCATAGGATCACATTTGAGGATAGAGAGTCCAACAATTGTTAGGTTACTTGTTTTTCCATCTCGAGATTGGGCATATATACTAAAACCATGGTGAACTAAGAGGGGCCTTCAAAAATTGTTGGAGTTGATGTAGACTACTACAACAAGAGAACTTGTGTTGATGTAGTCTACTACAACAACTGTGTAAGACATCAATGGTGAAGATCTTCATTGTTGCCACACCTCCTCCATAGACCAGAACCATTACCAACCTTATAGGTTTAGCCGCTAACCAAATAAGATGGTGAATTATGAGCCATTGTAAAACTGATTGTTTTAATGATTTGGGAAGTGCCACATAAAACTAAATCTATACTTCTAAAGGCTAGAGGTCCATTGCATGTTCCACCTATCTTTAAGCTTCCCTTTAATTTGATCTATATTATACTATTTTTGTGCTTTTGCAACTTGTTGGTAGATGACGCCTCTTACTAATGGCTTCATGTTGGAAATAATTAAAGTCAAACAAATATTCATGAAGAATAATCTTGAATATTAGTGCATTTGGATTGGTGTTGCTTTAAGTCATTCAATTAGAGTGCATTGAGTACAAAGAATGATCAATATGCATTGAGTACACAACATTGGAATGATCAATATCCTTCAATTAGAGTGCATTGAGTACACAGCATTGGAATGATCAATACCGTTGATTTGCTGTCATAAACCATTGAATCGATCAATACCATTGACTTTTCATTTCTATACTATAAAAAAATGGTGATGAAGATGGGGACATGATCATTTGACGGCATAAACTAGTTCATGTAGTCAACTTTTTCCACATGGTTATAAAATGAAATGACTTCAAGCTTACCTTGTTCCTAAAACTCCAAAACACGTTACATAGAAAAATGGACTCGAGCACGGTACATAAAAAAATGGACTCGAGTGTCTTACTTAGCACTCTACTACAGAAATGACTGATTACAATACACAAGAAATCAAGATGAATGTGAATGTGTTATATAAGCATAATCAAGATGACTGTGAATGTGTTATATAAACATGGACTCTTAGCAGGGCACATGGACGTTTTATCACTTTGCTAGATCAAACTTTTTGGGTCACCGGACAGGGAGTTTAGGGCACATGTACAATAGATTTAGGGAACTCTGATGATCAGAATTAGGGGCACATGTGCTGACAATTGAAAAGAAAAATGAACTAAGAGGTGTTTGTATGAGCAATTTTATTTATTTATAGTTATTGGGTGACCCAACAAAAAAGAAGAAGAAGATGATAATATGTTCAAATCACCTTGTTTTTTAGCATACAACTCAGCATTGCATTTTTCCACGCTAGCAGAAAAGTATATAAATGGCTGAACTTTAGGTGGCTGATCCTCCATATGCCTCTGCCTCTCCTATTTTTTTTTTTTTTTTGAAAAAGCAGGAAAAATAGATTAATGGAAGACAATACAAGCTGTGCAAGGGGCAAGAGCCACAGGCACACTGAGATTACAAGAATGGAGCCATGTCAAGCCTATGGGCTGAGTAAACAGAGGAGATGGTCCTTCTCCATTTGGAGAACTTACAGTCCTTTATCGATTTAAATATACTCTCCTTGTGGTTAGGAGGAGTATTGATACATTGAATACATTTATGAGAGGCTTTCTTCTAGGAAGAGATTTTAGGAAATTTTTATTTCTTTTACAAAAGATCAAGTTATTTCTACTGCACCATATATGCCACAGAATATAACCTCTCCATATGTTCCATAATAGGACATCCATGTTTCTGCACGAGCCAATGATGAAAGAATTCTGATTGAGCCAAGGGCATCCTCTGGAATGGAGATAATGCTCAACAATGGCCAAATAATGTTTGGCATGATAACATTCAAAAAACCATAAAAATGTATCTGCAAACACATTATCAGATTCTGCAAAAAATGTATCTGCAAAAACCATAACAATGTTTCTGCCTCTCCTATTTGATGTACTATTGAACACCATAACAATGTATCATCAAATACATTATCAGATTCTGTGGATTTTGGGCCAAAGACATTTTCCATGACGGCCGTCGGCTACGCACATCTGGAGAGTGATCCTCTGATTCCTCTCTGTTCACAGTTTCACGCATTTAGACAAAACATGTAACAAAAAAGGACAGCCTTCAGATGATACTAACATGCTTAAGAATTGTCTTGAGATGTTTTGTTTTTCTACTAATAATCATATCCCTCCTTGTGGAGCATTTTCAGGGTATTCCCATGGGCTTTAACAAAAAGATGGATTACAGTCTCTCTCATAGAGCTTTCATTATAGCCTAATAAAAAGCAGATGGGACAGGCCATCT
Organism: Ceratopteris richardii; assembly: GCA_020310875.1. Lineage (NCBI taxonomy): Eukaryota > Viridiplantae > Streptophyta > Polypodiopsida > Polypodiales > Pteridaceae > Ceratopteris > Ceratopteris richardii. The sequence goes on along the minus strand of CM035416.1, from coordinate 109,675,535 downwards.
GTTTGGCTAGAAAATTTTTGTGGAGTGGTTCTAAAATTCCCAAGGTTGCCTGGAATATTTGTTGTATGAATAAGTCTGAAGGGGGTCTGGGTATCATTTGTCCTACCAGAATGGCTAATCAAATGGCTGCTAAATGGATTTATAGATCTCTCTCCTCTAATGACTTCTGGGCCTGTCTGATTAAAAGAAATATTAACAGATTCTATGTGAAAAATAATAAAAGCTGGAGTAACTGCTCTCTGTGGGATATTATTACTGCTCCTGTTGATTTTGTCCCCAAAGGCAATCAGTTAATTTGCAATTTTTGGAAAGCTTGGATGAAAGTTAAGTCCAATTATAAATTGCCTATATGGTTTTCGCATAATTCCTCTTTCTTTGAGCAGGACTCCCTTTGGTTTGGATGGTCCATCTCTGGTTCCCTGTATGACCTAACTATCAGAGGGAATAAATGCAGGAAGGAGGGCTATGGGCACTGGAAGGATTTGTTGGGAGCTGGTACTGATGATATTATTAATGCTAATAGTCTTTCTGTTCAATGTAAACAGATACTGTTGAGCAAGAAGGACTTTCTGTTAGAGAAGCTGGGAACCAACATGTGGAGTAAGCAGATTGCCCTTCAGGATGTTGCCTGGGATATTTTAAAATCCTTCAAAAGAAAATTTAGGAGTATAAAAGAAATCACTGGAAAGCTGAACAAGAAATGGGGAATGCAGTGGTCCCACCTACAGTGGAAGTATAGGTTCCAGTGTTGCTGGGCCTTCCCTCTATCTATGAAGCAGTCTTGTCTGAGTTGGCTCATCCTCCACCAAGGCATTTGGACGGGCAGCCATGCTAGGAAGTATAAGATTGATGCTGGTCATTGTAAACTTTGTGGTAAAGAAGAAGATTTGGAACACCTTTTCATCAAGTGTAAATTTGCTCTTCGATTTTGGGTTGGTATCTGGTCCTTCTGCCAAAGACAAGGTCTTAATCTCCCAAGCTCCAAAGAAATTCTGTTAGGAGAAGCGAAAGGTATGGACATTCCTTTGTGGCAAATTATCAGGAATCACACCCTGTGGCATATCTGGAAAATCAGAAATTGTGCCATCTTCAACGACAAGAGAAAGGATTACTTCTTCTCTTTTATGTATGGTTTGAGGAAGATTATCAGTCTCTGTATATCTGCTGATAATCATGATCAATCGATTATTAAGAGCCCTTTTGAAATTCTGAAAAGATTTCATTTCAATGTATGGAAAACCAAGCTCCTTAAAATGTACTCCAAGCCTAGAGAAGATATGATCACTTTTCTTGGTGATTATATTGATTACTACCTATTGTGAATCTCTCTAGTATTCTCTGTAGGCTCTTTCATGAGTCTACCATAAGTTGTACTTTTTGACTTGCATCAATTTTATACTTTCTGTTGTCTCAAAAAAAAAAAAAAAGGACAGCCGAGTTTCTTTAAAAGAGACGACAGCTGACAATTCTGCCCGACTTCTGAAGCTTCACGGAGAGGAATGGGGAAAGGAGAGAGAAGCAGAACGTGGAGGAGAGAGACGACACACGATTAAACTAGAGAGACGAGACTCGAGAGCCCAGAGACCACTCACCTTAGACTCACAAGTTACATTTCCATCCTCGGCGGCTCTCTCTCTATCTCTATCACTATCTCTATCTCTACAGTCGACTCTGTAGCTATCTCACGTTTTTCACCTTCGTGTCTAGTTCCTGCCATCACTGAGTTACTAACTTACTACCCACTGTATTTCTCCATTGCTTGCATTCGTCGTCTCGAGCACCGAGTGCAGACCTTCGCCGACCTTTTGCACAGCTTCACTCTCTTTCGTGACTCCGCACGTGCTCTTTCATTGGGAGTTCAAAAGGATACATTGTGGCGAGTCGATGATTTGATACTCTTCATCACGCATCTCAAACACACAGCATCTGTGCACAGATGTTTCAAGTGGCGCCACTTGCTCGATGAACAAGGACAGCCCCTTCACCCTTTTCCCTGCTCTTTCTGCATCTCATGTCTTTATCTCTTCGTGCTCGTAGTGGCGCTGCCTGTGAATCACATAAATCAAAGCGGGAGCTGCTGTCTAACGTCCGAATGATGAAACTTCACTAAAGTCCTGTTAGCTCAACAAACAGATGACGTATCCTTTCCAACCTCTCTCAAGCGATTCACGGACTGAATGGCCTTTACACATGCCTGAGGGCATAATTCAGCTGCACTCATGACAGCAGGGCGACCGCCGACCCGTTGCCATGAGGTTTTTTCTGTAGTTTGTAGTGCTCTACCTGCGAGTGAGTTTTCTGTAGGCTTCCGCCGCGATTGCACGGCGGATGCATTCATGGTGTTAGTTCTGAGGAGCTTCTTTGAGAGTTCTCTCTTACTGTCGTCGAATGCGGTCTTTCTCCATGCATTTATGTTCCATCGCACACGCGTGCCTCGGTAGTGATTGTGAGCTTGAAGAAGGTACAAGACTCTGTGGTCAGCCCTTTCGCAGAAAATCGCTAAGCAGATATTCCCGGCACGATGCAGAATTGCAAGCCTCGAAAGTTTCAGATCTTTGACATGCAGCACATGGGGCACCTGGTTTCACCTACATCTCCAGCCTAACGGCTTCCTCTTTCACAGTAATTCCATCTGGCCTGAATGTGTTGGGAATGTGATTCCTGAATCTGCTAGCAGGTGAAGCGTCTATCTTCGTTGTTTGTCTGTTATAAGAATCGTTCCATGTGGAATGGAAGCTATGGTATGATGCAAACCTCGACGCCTATTTGCAACACGGGGAACTTCGGATCTATGTATTAGAGATTTTTTGGGCCCGAGCTGTGCAGAATTCCCGACAATTTGCTATGGGGACATGTCTGTCAGTCGATGACAACTCAGATGAGGAAACCGAGTGGAGACGCTCTTTTCGTGCTTCCAGGAAACAAAGGAAGAAGCAGATCATGGAGGTTTTGGCAGCTGAGGCAAAGAACAGTGAGATGCTCTTTCGGATGCCTGGACGCATGTTCCTTAACGGGTCCAGCACTAACGCATGCATTTTCACTCAACAGGGAAGAAAGGGAACCAACCAAGATGCCATGGTTGTCTGGGAGGTGGGTCTTATCAAATTAGCCTCTAAACATTGTTCGTTCCAGGCAATCATCTTGTATAGTTATTTTTGTCTCTGATTACACTTCCACTTCGTAATTCCATATGTTGTTTCTATTAGAAGGTTTGGATGGATTATGCTGATTAGAAATTCGTTCACTCCTGTTCTTCACACAGAGCTTTGCATCCCGAGTGGATACTACCTTTTGTGGTGTCTTTGACGGACATGGACCGTTCGGTCACCTTGTAGCAAAGAAAGTCAGAGATACATTGCCAACCAAGCTTGCTTCGTTCTATAAAACACACGTCCGACATGAGATGAAGGTAATGCCATTAGCATCCCCAACAGATGCTCAGGATGACGTGATGGCTATCGATACAGAGGCATCTCTAGGGATCAAGGCACGTAGTTCAGGGAATGAGCAGAACGACATAATGTTTTCTGTCTGGAAAGAATGCTTTCTTAAAACTTATCATGCCATGGATATGGAGCTGAAGTCTCATCCAACCATCGATTGTTTCTGCAGCGGGACAACAGCTGTGACCATGTTGCTACAGGTGCGTCATGATCCAACAGCCACTGTAGTTGTAGCCTTAGGCTGTGAGTTAATTTGTGCTGGTGCGTTTTTTGCACTGCTTTGGGTCTATGTATCAGAGATCATCTTTTATGCATTTTTACACTTTGAGTGCGAAGATCTGTGATTGCGTTGTGATTAGTAAAAAGGCAAGAAGATTTCATACCAGGGGCAAGATATGGTGATTGCAAATGTGGGGGACTCACGAGCCGTATTAGCAACACTATCTGATGAAGACAACACAACAGTGAATGCTATTCAGCTATCTGTGGATCTCAAACCGAATCTGCCACGTAAGTGCATGCCCTTGATGGGTTTTATCTTGGAAATATGTATAAACAATTGTGTGTAATAGCAAGTCTTATCATTTATCTAGCTAGAGGTTGATGGACAAGGTTATCTGTTATTAGAATGTTGATCAATAGTGTGACACCTGCCCCTATTGCTCTGTAAATACTATAGTATCTCCACAAAGATGATGCATGTGTGTGATGAACAGCAAATGGCTGTGTATGCAGTGGAAGCTGAGAGGATTAAACGCTGCAAGGGGCGTGTGTTTGCATTAGAAGACGAACCAGAGGTAGCCAGAGTGTGGTTGCCACATGATGATTCGCCAGGGCTTGCAATGGCTAGGGCATTTGGGGATTTCTGCCTTAAGGATTTCGGCCTAATTGCTGTTCCAGAGGTGACCTACACCAGATTGACAGAGAGGGATCAATTTGTTGTGCTAGCCAGTGATGGAGTAAGTATCACCCGGTAATCAATTCGTCGTTGTAGCCAGTGATAGAGTAAGCATTGTTCTCCTCAATGAAAGGATATCAACATTTTATTAGTTGTTGACAACAATTTTTTTTGTTCTTTTGCATTTTTTTTGCAATTACCTGTGCAAACGGAAGGCCAGGGCTTCAATTAGATTGAGTTGTAATCATCTGCTTTACGGGGTAAATGAGATGTACTAAGATCTTTGCACGCAACTCTCAGATTTGGGACGTGCTAAGCAATAAGGAGGTGGTGGATACAATATGGGAGGCACCTACACGAACTACGGCAGCCAGATCACTGGTAGAAACTGCTGTACGTGCTTGGAGGCTCAAGTATCCAACGTCAAAAGTAGATGATTGTGCCGTTGTGTGCTACTACTTCAACAAGAAAGAAAGATGGCAGGCTCAGGCAGTGGCATCTGCATATTGCGCAACAGATGTAGAGAAACTGCCAAGCACAGAAGTTTCTGGAGTAATTCAAGTCCCCGTCGAGCTCAATCGTTCGGAGACTGTGCGGTCCAATAACGTTGCGGGTGTGGATGATGCGATCTCCATAGCTTATGTGAGTGAGAGCAATGCAGTTGGAGAAGAAAACAGTGATCCAATCAATGAGGACTACAAGATTGAGCTCCAAGATGTCCATGCAGCCTCAAGTGGGTCTCTGCTTGGTGCAGAAGTTTTAGCCATGGTAGAAAATGCCAACCCCGAGGATACTAAACATCCTAACAGCACTAGAGCGAGCGTGAATACTGCTGCACTACGTGACTCCAACCAATTGTCAACTTCTCTTAGGGACCATAGAGACGGGGAGTCAGAGGTAACCAATGTTATTCCACTCGTCTTGCACGAGGAAGCCCATTCTGAGATCACTGAGTTGTCTGACGAAGGAGATGAAGTTGAAAAACCTACACGCACTCCTTTCATGGGTCGCTCATCTTCGCGCAGAAGCCTAGCTGAGTGCTTATCCTTGGCCGATGAAGATGAGTGGTCGGCGCTGGAGGGGGTGGCAAGAGTGAACTCCCTGCTGCATTTGCCGAGGTTGCTGGGAGGCGGCAGCAGTGAGGGCAAAACGGGAGGTAGTCCTTCGTTTGGATCGTGGAGCTCTTTCGGAGGAAAGGGGTCAAGCAGGATGATAAAGAAGAAGAAGACTGATGTGAAGAGAAAGTGGATCTGATCATGGACAAGACGTCGAGGACGCAACGGACCGATAGGCTTCAAGGTGCGCGCTGACTGGAGGCGATGGCCGTGAGCTTAGCCTTGGTGTAAGACAGTAAGAGTTATCGGACTTCATAGTCGCATGGCGGAGCTGATCGGTCTTGACGGAGCTGATCAGAATCTCGTCTGGAATGCGCCGGAGCTCGATCGATCTACGAGCATAGTTCTATCTGCGCACGCCTCCGCAGCTGTGCTATTGGGCTACGTCCCCAGTCGCTCTCTACGTGTTGTTGGTTCAGTGGCTGACGCGGCACCTCGAAAGAGGAGGACAATGAGAGCTTTTCTCAAGACAAAGGGGAAAATATAAAACGAAATTGCATTTAATGTCGTGTTTCCGTCATAATTTGTGTTTTTTGATATTTTATTCAATTTCGTTGGCCCTAACGTCCTCACCTCGAATCTTGACGTATAAGTGCGCACTGCAAGTGTTCTCTCGTACCATGACACCTCGGGGGAAAAGAGGGAAAAAATATCGAAAAACAACGGGCACTCAGCACAAGCAGACATGAAAGATGTAAATCTGTGTGCGTGTGGAATTGTGGATCCACAGTACCCCTGAAAGTACGGATCCTAGGGTTTTGAAGTTATGAGTACCGAGTACTATGCCTGACACCATTCACAACCCCCAAAAAAAAACACCTCATCTCTTGTCTATTGATGTTTGAGGTCTAAGTAAAATCTGAGATCTTCGACAAGCTTTTATGATCTCTTGTGATTTGTGGCCACTTGAGTCCACTTTCACTAATCTCGAGGTGTGACAAGCCAGCCAGATTGCCTTAGAGGATATAGGTTTCAACCAATAGAGAAGGGACTCAAATTTGGGGAAGCTTGTAGTTCTATTAATTCACAGATTTACATGATTCAATGTTATAGCACATGTGCTACTAGTACACTTTGGGATTTGGTAGAATACAAGAGGTGTGGGGTTTTTGGCTATGACAATGGTCATTCACCTTGTATAGCAACACATTGCAAGTTTAGGCAAAGATGGAGTGGAGAGATGCAAGTTTGAATGCAAAAAGAAAACTTGGTTTCTAGCCTCTTAATTTTCTTGTTCACAACATCGCTTTGGGGAGGGATCATGAGCTTTGCACTATATTCTAATATCTTTTTTTATTATTTGGAGGGATCATCAGCTTTGCAGTATATTTTAATATGTTTTTTATTATTATTTGGAGGGATCATCAGCTTCGCAATATATTTTAATATGTTTTTTTTATTATTCCACCCTACTGGTTACCATCAATGTTGCCATTTGACTAGTTGACTTGCGATCCATGTAAGATATGATAAGCGGTAAATACATTGGACCTCGGGCTATGAGGCCCGAGGTTCGAAGTTGGGGTGCAACTTGATATATAAGCCGTGGAAAGTGGAGGATAGGTAGGATCCTAAAGATGTGTTCTTTGTTTCAATCTCCAAGCATAATTGGAGTAGGTCGACAATCGAACTTCAAAAATAAAAGACGTATATGGTATATATGTATGTATTCATGTATATATGTATGCATGTATGTATGGATGTACGTATACATGTATGTATGCATGCATTCATGTATGCATGTATGTTGTATATATTTGTGTATGTGTTTATGTATGTATGTGTGTACGTGCTATGTTTGTATGCATGCATGTATCTATGCATGTGTGCATGTATGGATGCATGTGTGGATGTACATATCTATGTATTCATGTGCATGTGTGTGTATATATGTATGCATGTATGTATGGATGTACGTATACATGTATGTATGCATGCATTCATGTATGCATGTATGTTGTATATATTTGTGTATGTGTTTATGTATGTATGTGTGTACGTACTATGTTTGTATGCATGCATGCATGTATCTATGCATGTGTGCATGTATGGATGCATGTGTGGATGTACATATCTATGTATTCATGTGCATGTGTGTGTATGTATTTATGTGCATGTGTATGTGTATGTGTATGTGTATGTGTATGTGTATGTGTATGTGTATGTGTATGTGTATGTGTATGTGTATGTGTATGTGTATGTGTATGTGTATGTGTATGTGTATGTGTATGTGTATGTGTATGTATTTGTGTATGTATTTATGTGCATGTGTATGTGTATGTGTATGTGTATGTGTATGTGTGTGTGTGTGTGTGTGCGTCTGCGTCTGCGTATGCGTATGCGTATGCGTATGCGTACGCGTACGCGTATGTGTACGTGTACTTGTACTTGTACGTGTACTTGTACGTGTACGTGTACGTGTACGAGTACGAGTATGTGTGTATACTTGTATGTGTCTGTGTGTCTTTGCGTCTGCGTCTGCGTCTACGTCTGCATCTGCGTCTATGTTCGCGTCTGCGTCCGCATTCGCGTCTACGCTAGCGTCTGCATTCGTTTTCGTTTTCGTGCACGTGTATGTATGTGTGTTTGAGTATATGTGTGTGTATGTTGCAAGAGAACGACTATTACGACCACCATATGCTAGAGAGGTGACTCTCCTCCCAACCAAATGCCTCTATATATAGCTCTCTCTAGGGGACCGCCTTCTTGGGTAGGTGGATACTAGCCAACCATGTGTCGGCCATGTAACTACATGTGTGCCAAGTGTCCCAATCAACTTGAGTTAACTCAAGTGGATTCTTTTAGAAGGCTCTAGAAATCTGATGAGCAATTCCTAATTTCTTTATTCTAGAGTATACTGGACTCTAGGAAGTCTTTTATGATATAACTTGAAGCAAACTCAAAAACTTGAACTTATCATCTTTCGATCTTTGAAAAGACTCTTGTACAGAACATCTATCTAGGATGTTTAATTTAGTTACCTGGTTCTATTCGGCTAACCCTTGACTTTTGCAAAAAGAATCAGATACCATATCTGAGTCAACTCCAAAAGATTCAAAAAGCGGAAAGAAAGAACTAAAACTTTGTTCAACCAATTCAAACTTCGAAGATACGTAAACTTGCTTATGAGTCAAAGTCTAGATGACTCAGGACTTTAACTTCTCAAAGATTTGTTTCAACGGGGTATTGAAGCATTTTCTTTATCATTAAGAGAAATAAGCTCGATTCTCAAAAAGATTCAAAGAAACTCGAAAACATCATCCAACCACAAGATACTAGTGTGGTAACCAACATTAGTGTGTCGATCCACTGAGGTTCTGTTGATGAGTTTTGTATTCAAATAATGCTTCACTTGAGACTAAGTTTAGATCATATTCAATCTTTCTGACTCCTTACTGGGAATGCATTTCTTGTGCATTTCTTTGAGTCAAAAAAGTGAATTTAATAAGTTACACTAGGAACTTGGTGCTTGACTTAGTCAATCAAATCCTTAGTTGAAAGAATCAGTTTAAAGTCAAAGTCTCACTTTTTCAAAAATTTATCAAATATTTCTAACCGACAACACTTAAGCTGGAAGTGTTCTAAGAAGATCTTGGAAGTTACATACTTCATATCTTCAGTTTTCTTTATCTTGAATTTATTTTGAAGTATCTTGAGATACTTCTTTCATCCTTCTTGAATAAAACTCCTTTGAAGTCTTAATGCTGAGGATCAAACCTAACTTCAAGATCTAAACTAGGACTAAAAGATAATTATCATCCCACGTTCCGATATCCCATACCATCTTTCCTATATCAATCTGAGCATAAAATCTAGTGTCCCATACCACCCTATTTTATATTCACATTGACATGTGAGTGAATATTTTCCCAAAGTCTAAACACCTCTTGGTAGAGAACCTTCTTGCTTCATTTCTTTTCGAGAAGTTTGAAGTTTCAGGCATTAACTCTAACTAGATTTTCTAGGTTTTGATCCCTTCACATGATCGTTTCACAATCTTGTGCTTTCCTTTGGGAACTTTGAAAGCCTTTTGATGGAACATCCATCCTTCTTTGCTAGGGTTTTGAAATGAAAACCAATCAGAATTTCAAATACTTGAATTTTCACAAATTCAAGTTCAATTGGTTTATCCTTGACCAATTTTGTAGTGACAAGAGCTTTTGAATTCTTGTCTTTAGATTCCTTTCTTTACTGATGCTTTAGGTACCTACCCTGGGGACTTTATATAGGAATCTCTCTACTGCTTAAGTCTTAAGCATCCGCTCATGCTCTTTGGATTTGTACCAAAATCCTTTAAGGATAGGCAAACATTATGTTTTACCTTCCACAGACTTAATTACCTTCGACACAGTTGCAGACTACATACTTGGAATAGCTACTCTGTTCAAACTTGGAACAGTTTACTAGTTCGATTGCCAATACATGGGAAAACTTCACAATAGTTCCAATGACAATTATCGTGGACAACCATGACCAAGATTTGATCAAGTCTTGTTGATCATGCGATAATAATAAAGACTTTGTCTTTATCATTAAGATCTCTTGAACTTTTCTAAGCTTTTTGGCTTACCTGCAGGATTTTTTTAGAGATCTTTCCCTAACTTAAGTCCCAACATGTTCTAATGCTTTTCAAATTCTATAGCTAAGAATCTTTGACACACATCCAAGTGATATCAACCATTTGGACTTTAAGTACCACTTCTTGTAGTTAGGAATTGCTAGGGAACTACTTACTGTCTAAAGAGTTTAAATAATTTTCTTCTCACTACTTGGGAGAACATTATTCTTCAAAGACTTGAGATTCCTTCTAGGGAATCAAATAACTTGAGCAAATGATTCATCGTGGAATCTTTTGCAATGTTGACTCTTTCAAACAATATCCAGAAACTTTACTGATTCAGTTGTATTCATTTCTTGAGTATCAAACTAAAGACTAAATATCACTTGTTGGATATGGTTTCCCATGCTACTATAAAAGTTTAAGATGAACTTTCATTTATGTGATATTGACTCCTATTCTTGAGTTTGGTATAAGATTCATTATTATTGGTCAATATTTAGATGTTACTAGAGTCTTTTAAACATATTTTACCAATCAAAATTATGTTTAATCTCCAAGCATCTATTGATGGTTGATCCAATAGTAATGCTACTATGAACACATAACTTTTGAACTTTATAGCCTATTTAGGAAACATTCATGGATTGGAGATCCATTTCTTGGAACTTTCCTAAGTGAATACTTGCTTCAAATCCTTAGGAACTTATCTTATTTCCTAAAGATTGCTTAGCTAGTTGCATCATTTACCAGAGATGCAACTATAGAACCTATATTGACGTCAAAAATCAATTGATGTTGAGGTTCAACCTTTGATTTCCATCACTTCTTGGGATGAAATCAAATGAAAACTTATAAAAGCTTCATAGTTTTTTCTTGGCACCTTTATACTAGAACATCATCATTCCTTGGTCCTATCATATAGTATGAATTTATGTGTATTTTGGGAAGAGTTCATGAATCAATTAAGCTCCCCTACTTGGAATGTCTGCCTTCCCAAAAATAAATTCATCTCGAATATGGTAGGAGAATGATCTCACGTGGAATAGAAGGCTTGACTATTTCATTTTAGTGTTTCTCTTTGAGGAAATATCTCAATTCCTAAAAGTCACTTACTGAGGTTTCATCATGAGATACGAATCTTGAAACCTCAAACAAACTTCTTGAAACTTTTGAAATCTTCTAAATAGAAGAGTGCTTCTAAAGTTTCCATGTTTTCATGGCCCTATGCATCATTACCCGAGATGCAAAACATGAACGAAACACAAATCTATTGAACTTCAAAGTTCAATTTGTATTTAAGTTCATCGATTTGGTTGTTGAGTTCCATGTAATTGAAGAGTGCTCATGGAGCTTGAAAATATAGCTGAAGTTAGTATCCAATCTTGGGATGCTCGAGAAGTTACATAACCTATGTAACTAATCAACTAAAGCTTATCCGCATGACTTTCTAAATATCACATGTACTTAGAGTAATCATTATAAGCTTATCTTCATGAATCCCTAAGTACATCTGAGACTTAGAGTCATCATACATCCCAAAAGGTTTGCAAGTAACTAATTTGTCCTGGTCATCAAGAAAATTTAATAGTTAACTTTCTCGTAGTGCTTACTTATACCTACTAAGACATCAAACATACTACATTGTTATTAAGTATTTATTTTTGATAACGGGGTATCAACTTGGGAAGGAATCGACTAATTACTTGAGCTGCAAACTAGAACTAGTATGTCTTTGCAACTAACTAGTCCTCTGTCTTCCCTAATGTCAAGCCGTGAGCTTTTTAAAGTAAGCTAAATACTAAGAGAGTACATTTTCATATCTACTTGCAAACAACATCCCGTTCTATCATGCAAATGCATGTGCTCACATGCGTGTGCATGCATGTTCCTTGCATGCCCAAAAAATAATGCAACAATCATGCATGATCTTGATGCATGACTTTTCCTTGTACTAAGAATGTATATCATGCAATATTGATGCATGTATATCCTTTCCTTTGTCCTATGCACTATGATATAAAAACATATCCTTGTGGTGCAATAAAAAGCTTACTCAATGGAAATGAAATCTAGAATTAAACTACCAAAATACATTCTTTGATGCACAAGGATCCTTTTTAAAATCAAGTCTTTCTTTAATGCAAACTAATGCTTGGAATGAGAAGTGGATTGTTTCATTATCCTAATCTAGACTTAATTGATTGAAATCTTGGCTATTTCAATGTGCATCTAGGATTAAGTGTAGAATTATACAAAGTTAACATTTGAAATGCTGAAGTGAGTCTTTTGCATGCAGATGTAACAAGTTTGCAAGATATAACATATGTATTGCAATGAGTTTTGTACATAACAAATTCTACATGCATTCTTTCTGTTCGTTTCTAACATATTTTGAAGAAACTCAGTTCCGAATTCACACGCGAAGAGAAGTTCATGTAATTCATACAATGTTTGAATTTGTTGTCACATCACACTGTTGAAGTTCATGATTTGCGACATGATTGATGCACTTTCAGCCTAAATTGTGGCCTTTACGTTGATTATTTATCCTTTTTATTTGTTTAATGCTCCATGATTCCAAGAAATAAAAGCATAATGTAAACACAAGAAAAGCTAATGAAGAAAGGCCATTCGTAAAATGATTTTTTTGTGTATGGTATGAGTTCTTTTAAGAGGGAACAAGTTTAGCTCTCATAAGTTTATGGATGACTACTCCGCTTAAAAACCCCAATTTCATAGAGTTCCATAGATTTCAATCAAATCCAAGATGAAAACATTGCGAATACTCAAGGTACACTATGTTCTCATGTTTTGTCAATCTAGCTCTTGTCACTCATCTCTCATCCTTTCCATGAGTATTGTGTTAGAGAGTTAAGGTTACTTTCTTGGCACCCTGTGTGCACCCCTACGTGCACGAGAACCAGACCACAGAAGTGAACCCGACGTGAAACGGTTAGGGGATTTGTAAGTTGAAACCTTGCCATTGACTTTAGATTGGAGTAAGATGGGTGATGAGACTTTACCGAGAGGAGTGCCAGGTGACTTTGATACATGAACTATCAATGCCTTATTAGAACTTATGTCTATGACTCAAAATACCACTATAGATAAAGATCGTTTGGTACACGAACTATCAATGCCTTATTAGAACTTATATCTATGACTCAAAATACCACTATAGATAAAGACCGTTCTTTAATGGTCGAAATGTATCGAGTTTCTTACGTGCTTATGACTTGAAAATGGATTTCTATGGGGTACCAGTGACCCTGAAATTATCTGACTTTGTGAGAGCAGTTACTCCAGGAATTAAACCGAGGATTGTTACACTTCAAGAGCAAGCAAAGACCTGGGATGAACTTAAGAAGCTCTTGAAAGAAGAATACTTTCTAGAAGATTTGACTACACCCACACGTCGATCATTTGAATACTGGGTAGCTTCTCCTAATAAGGGACTGGTAGCAACAGAACTCCTACGTGAGTTTGAAGAAAGATTTAGTCAGTTGGATGAAGCAGATCAGAATGCATTAGCTCTCGATAAAGTTGAACTTTTTGTTCAGAGTGCTGATCCTGCCCTAGCCTTAGAGCTAGGGAACTTACTTGAAGATTTGACTGAACCGATAGGTTTGACTACTGAATGGGATAAGGTACGAGAAGCTGTCTTAATGATTGTGAACCGTAAGCGATGGAAATGTCAAATTTCTCAAGAAAGAGTAGAAGAAGTTAAGAAACCCCAGGAAGTTCAAAATAACTTAAATCCAAACCCAGAAATAAGAATTGAGCCTCACCCTGAGATTCAGTCAGTAGTTGCTCCGCCTGCATATATGGATGAAATTATTCAAGGTATGAAGGATCTGCGTTTAAAATCAACCACATTAGAGAAATCTAATGTGATAAAAGAGAATCAAGAACCTAAAAGGGAGTTTAATAAAAGATGTATTTGTGTGTGATAGTTTGGAGCATGCTAGTAAGGTTTGTGAGTCCTTCCAAGAAGCAAGAGCTAAAAATCTTGTGCAATGGATTGATGGCAAGATTTGCTCTACTGATACAGGGAACACAGTACCTACCAATTTTGGTAAAGGAGGAATGAGAAGATATTTCGAGGCATCCTCTAGCCAAATGTTCTATGAAACGCCTAGTTTCTTGTTTAAACTTGCTAGAGGACAAGATGATGAGACTGAAAATTTATGGGATAATGTTTTAACATCTGTTTCAAAGGCAAAATTACCAGTAGAGTCATTGACTAAAGTAGGGAACACAATTCGATCGCAAACGAGTTGGAATTCTCCTGTTGATGCATTTACTGTGTATGCATATGAGGCTAATGTTGAAGAAAAGCGAAAGCGAGAGGAGAAGAATCAGGGTTCGAATAAGAGAGTGTAGCTCAGTGATGAGTAGCACCTCCTTTAATGTCAATCCGGGAAGACATGAGGATGGTATGATGACCTTGAGCAAGTGAAGCCACAAGTGTGTGAGTGAGAAGCACATCAACATGCACACACATACACACACACACACAAGGCAAGACAAAGAGTAAGACAATGGAGTTCTTTTAGATTACTTCCAAAATGCTCATACAAGTTCAAATCTATTACAAGATAACCTCAAAAATGAGCTCTCTAGCTCTATTTATAGTTTTTGACTAGTTTTTGGCCTTGTCCAGACCTAGTGTCCGACCTAGTTACAAACTAGGTTCTCTGGCCTATTTGGAGGTTCAAACGGAGTCTAAAAAACGTGAAAACTGATAGGTAGGTACTTCTAAAGCTCGTCAAGCTCTTGGACTCCTTGGCTTGCACAAAATGGAGCTACAAAAATATGAAATGGTATTTACAATGGTTTTTAGTGATGAAAATCACTATTTTTGTAGGGATTTCTTCTAACATTTTGACATACATTTCCTGGAGCTCCCTACTTGCTCCTTCTTCTTGTGTGCCCACCTCTTTGATGCATGAAAAATTTAGATGGCCTACTTGCCAGATCTTCTTTGACTACTCTGTCTGCTTGTACCTTCTCTTCGCTCCGACTCCCTTCGTTGACTTCCTTGTCTTGTGAGTCCTTCAGTTCCTTGACTGCAAACACCCCCCCCCTCTCTCGCGTTTGTCGTCTCTGACAGACCCTTGTTGAGTGGGTCGTTGGATGTAGTACTCCACAACGTCGGTGGCAAAATGATGTTCTGCTATTCTCAACCCTTTGGCCAAATCAGTGAGTAGGGCATCCTAGTCTACTGGGCCTGGAACTTCTGGATGTGGTATACGTAGCTTTTTTGAATGTAGGGCTTATTCCACTACAAATAATTGTAATAGATGAGATGGTCTGGGAATGAATATCTTGGAATGATATTCCTAGAACCAGGTGATGAACATTTCTTCAAACGCTTGTTTGAAGCAGGCAGGTAGATACTTTATCCGAGCATGCCACACATATACGACCTTAATGGATGGTGTGGTGCTCATGTTGTAGACAAGGTCCTGATTCCCTTCATTAAATCCAATAGCCGAAAGATGAGGTTCTTTGGTGTTCCTAAATGTCCTGAATGTAACCAACATGAGCTCAAAAATTTTGAGGCACATCTGTGCCATGACATCGGGGACATTCTTGAACCTAACTGCCCAATGTTGGATGGTTGAAATCATGTAGTTGACAGTGGGTTGGCCATTAGGAGGTGCTAGGTACACATAATTTAGCCACTTTTCACATCCTTTAACCGTCAAAATGGTTTCGGTGTACTCCGGCCAAGGCCTTCTTTGAAAGACAGGGCAGTAGAAGGGATTATACTTGATATATAGAGGCATGTTATTCCACGTGCGTACCATCTCAGGGTAGGTTTCAAGCAGGCGGATCCTCCAAGTAGGTTGATGTATATTCCCCTGCTTGGCACTTTTCGGGATGTCATTTGGTGCAAACTGTGTCGCCGAGGTTGGTTCTTTTGTTATGTGTTGCTTGATTTCAGCATTGTAATCCGCCATTAATACGCAGAATGGAACATACAGATCATCGAACGTGCCAATCCACCTATGATGGGAGAGGTTTCTGAAGTAATCCGATTTTATGACGACTTCTTCGAACCGTGAAATAGATGCTATCTGAACTGCAACTCTCTCATCATGGGTTGTAGCAACCTTCTTGAACCTTTGCATCCATTCAGGCACTTCGATCTCAATCGTGTCCATGCCTTCTTCTGTTTGCTTACCTCCGGGTGTTGGCATGGGAACATATGGGTCTTCGAAGATCTCCTCCACTTGAATTGGCACTAAGTCTTCAAGTTCCGGTTCAGCTAGGGGAGAGGGTTGACGTTTGTATTGAAGAACTTTACTTCGTAGTACTTCTAGTTCTGCTCTGAGTTCTGCGACTTCTTCTGAAGTGTCGACTGCTGTTGTGACCTTGCTTGGTGACTCCTGCTGAGTTGTCAGTTGCTTTAGGAGATCATCTTTCTCTTTCTAATGCTGCATTGGCTTCCAGGAGGTTTGCATGGGTTTCCAAGATGATTTGCATATTTCTAGATGGGATAGCCTTGAAGTTCTCTGGGGTCGATTTCTTGTGGTGAACCCTCCATTGCTGCTTCCAGGTTTTCTTTGTTCTGTTTCTGCAGTCTCTTATTCTCTTCGAGTGCTGTGGACATGTGCTTCCGTAATAAGGTGAGATTGCGTCAAAGCTTGAGATTTTCTGAGATCTGAGCATGTAACATGTCGTCGAGTTGTTGTTTTTCTTCAGTATCTGATTGGGGTGGATTGGCGACTAATTGATCATGTTGTGCTTGCAATGTAGTATACTGCTGTTGTAATAGCCGCTTTTCATTCTCTAATTCAATGAATCTTGCTTGGAGCTGCTCATGGCTTCTGAAGAGACTCGTATGCTGCGCGTCTAGGTGTTGGTAATGCTGTTGCAGCTCAGACATACACTGGTACATATTATTAAATACATTATTAACGGGGGTGGATGCGGGAAGAGTATTCAATGCAGAAGGGAAGGGAAAAGGGAATGGGAGCGTGTATGCTGTGCTTGAAAAGGGTGAAGTTGGTGGTGAAGGAACGGGAGATTGTGGACGTATGGGGGGAGGGAGAGGTGCGGAGGTGGGTGATATGTCCATGAGATCAAATGTGGATGTGGTCGTGGGGGTGATTGTGAACATGGGAATTGTGGGTGCGGTGATGGTGGTGAAGGTGTAAAGTGGTGTGTGTAGTTGTGAGTATGAACTGCGAGAAAGTGTGACCGGGGGAACGGGGTTTTCCGTGGCTACAATTAGAATTACAGAGTCAGTAGTAGTGTAAACAAGAGAGGTGGAGATCGGTTGTGTAGGTTGTGTGGGTTGACTAATGGTCTGTGCTTCAGTATGGGAAGTGGACCCTGGGGCTGTGACAGTAGTGGTTACACTGGTAGTGGGAGGTGAAGGTGGTGGGGTTGGAGGGAGAGGGGGTAAGGGGGTGACGGGGGTGCACTGGTTGTATGGGCTTCCTCAGTGTCATGAATAGTATGAGCTGTGCACTTCGACTACGTCTGGTTGGACTGGGTGGGGTTGGTCTGTGACTGTCTGGTGCCCGCTTGCCTGCTCTTCCTCCACTTCTAAATTTGTAGCATTGATTATTCGGGCTACCTCTTCATCAGTTAGATCTTCCAATGTAAAGCTATGAGGAAACTCTAAGTCGGTTGGTATAGGAGGAAACACTAGATTCGGTCCATCTGTGCCATGTCTTGGTAATCTGATAGTGAAGGGTTGCACACGCCTTGGAAGTTGTGGAGTTGTCTCTGGTGTCAGTGTCGCACCGCAGGCCTGTGCACAGGGCATCTGAACTGCGCCTCTCATTTTCTTGGATGGAGGCCCTGCGGTGGATAGTCTACATTGGTATTCTTGCACCCTGGTCCAAATAAGTGCCCTTTGAATTGGCACATCATATGCCAAACATCTGTAAACAATCCTTGTGAGAGCAAAACATCCATACAGTACTGACTTTTGCTTCTTATACCACCGTTGATGAGCCAAGTGGATTTGGTCAATAATCCAGTGAGGCATGTTAATTGTCAAATCGAAGGCATCTACTAAATATAGACTGAACCATATCTTCTTGGGTGGCATTGTGAACCTCTCTTGAGCGGGGAATGCGAAATGCTACATTACCATTTGCAAGTGAATGGCAATAGTCGGTGTCATTGCCACCATGTCTTTTAGTTTCGTCAGATTCCTGTTCTTCATGTTATCTGGGACCATTGTCTCTTTTTCGGTCGGGATATGCATACCTTTCATGTCGAGGGCTTCTCTTACCAGATTATTCGTCAATTTGAATCGCTTCAGCTGATTGCCCCTTGTGAGAGATGGGAGGACAAAGGTGCTGTATCCCTTTTTCTCTTTGCTCGGGGTGAGGGTGCTAATCAAATACGAGCATCTAAGAAGGTTGGGCTTTGGCAACTGGGCTTTGAAGTAATCGTACAGTCCTGCTTTCTTCCATATCGATTTTAGCCCTTCATTATTTTGAAGTCCTTCAAATTCCCTGGTGAAGAAATGATACCTGCCCTAGCGCCCGTTGAACTCTATCTCTGCCTCCCATAGGTAAGTGCCTTCCCCTAGAGGTCCTGCCACGTCACTGAACCAATGTGAGTTTTTGCTGACTGGCATTGTGTGCCCCTGTGGAGGATTCTACACCGGTATGGCATGTAACGCTCTCAATGCCACTGGACGCTCCTTCAATTCCTCCTCAATAGGAAGACTTTCAATATCCACAATCTGAGGGCTAGTACCCGCCTGGGAGCTAGTTCCTGCCTCAGCCATTTCGAGGAAACTTGTCACCAGTTCTGTGAGAATATACAAAGGAGTGTTAACTATGCCAACGAAAACCAAGCATTCATGTGTCCCCGTTACAACATTAACATGATTTTAGTGATAAGTTAGTAGGTCAATAAGTGCTCGGTGATCGTGTGTGTAGTTAGAGAATGGATAATCCTAAGAGCTAAATGGAAAGATGCGGTGTATGAGTGATGTAGTTAGTAAGTGGGTATGAATTTACAAATGAGGATCGGGGGGTTTATTACATGTTTTGGGCTGCCAAACAAACAGAATGGCGGTTGGTCTTGATTTTGTGGGGACTCTGGCGGGCATTATAAGAGTGTCTGCTTGGAAATGAGGCTTTTTAGGGACCCATTTACAAGTGATTCTACTTGTGCCCATGGAGGAATATGTGTTTGTGCGTGATGTGTAAGAATGGGTATCAGATGTTTGAGTGGTTGAACCATGTTGTACAGAGTGTGGCATCTGTGTAGCTAGTTGAGCCCGCAAGCAAGCCTTAGGCACCCAAATTTGTCTTGATTGTGGGCTAGCCTTCATCGACTTCTTGGGTACCCAGATAGACTTCATTTTCATAGAAGAATTTCTGAAAGACTTCTTATTAGTGTCATGTTGTTGATTACTAATAAGAATCTTTGCCCGTATGGTTGGCTTGATCGCAACAGGCTGTTCTCCTTTCCGCACCCACACTTGTTTCATTGGCTGAGACATCCTGCTTCTCACGTTCGTTTGGCCTCCAGCATACGTAGTCTGCTGTATTTGATCTACCGCTGGTTGCTGCATCCCTCTAGCCTTTGGAAAAGAAGGGAGTTCCGTTGTGTTCTTGACTTCTTTATGGAGATCATCATTCCTCTGCATCACATAGTTTTGGACAAGAACAACATGGTCATCTTCATGTGTACTCCTGGAAGGACCAAGAGTGTGTGCCTTGCCTAATTCCTTGAGTGCTTCATTTTCTAACTCAATCGTAATGCGTTTCTCATTGACCCAAACCTGAAGAAGTCCACTTCTTAGGATTAAATTGACTGCATGGTCATAGATCCAGTCTTGACCCAAGACCAGAGGCTCAGTGAGGTCCTCATCCTGACACACTAGTACTTGTACTGTCATTAAAACATCTTGAATGTGGAGGGGAAGTTCCACCTCGCCCATACAAGGGGTTTCCACACCTCCCAATCCTATGAGATAGGCTTCTATAGGATTGACATTTAATTTCAACCTTTGACAGTAAGAAAATTTAACAACACTAGTGGGTGCACCTGAGTCAATCAAGGCTCACACAGTTTTCGCACTTATTCCTTGTCCTATCTCTAAGGTCACAAATGGGCGTCCATCAATTATCCTATGAGAGCTAATATCTGAAACTTCACACATAGCCACATGATATCCTTGAGCTGCATAGTCATTTGTCCTAGGCTGATCTCTTCCTTGCCTTCTCAAGTTCATCCTTCTGATGCGTTCTAAAGCTTCTGCTTGAGCTTCTTCCCGAATTGGTTTTTCTTCTTCCTTGCGTTTCTTGGCAGTGTTGAGTGTATTTAGCATCTCTTTAGTCAAGGGTTCTTGATATAACTTGACTCTGCATCCGCTAATGTAACTAGAGAGAACATCACCCTCTAATGTGGCTAGTTGTACTGCTCCACTAATTGAGATCCCATTTATGATCATAGGTCCATAGCCACGCTTCTCTAATTTTCTCGCATGTTGCTTCAGGGTGTAGACTAAAACTAAATCTCCAGCCTTCAATCCTTTATCCTTAACATGGGCATCAAAGTACGCCTTCTGTCATTTCTTAGCTGCATATATCCCTGCGGTAGCCCTCAATCTGATTTCTCCTAATCGCTCAAGGTCAAAGATTCTAGAGGAGAGATCATGGCCCGTCCACTCATGCTCCTGTGCTACCTTTAGTGTAGGTATCAAGAAGTCCAACGGTAGCACTGCATTTTGGCCAAACACCATCTGAAAAGGAGTGGCTTGGAGTACCGTTTTATAGGCAACTCGGTATGCCCAAACAGCATGGTGTAGCTTTTTATCCCAATCAGAGCGTTTACTATTCACTAATTTGGTAAGCACATTGCATAGAATCTTGTTTGTGCTTTTGGCTTGCCCATTAGCTTGTGGGTGATAAGGGGCAGACTTCTTGTGTATTACCAAGAACTCTTGGAGAAGATTTTCAATAACTTCATTCAAGAAGTGAGTCCCTCTATCGCTGACTAGCTCTATAGGTAGCCCGTATCGTGTGAATACATTCTCAAATAAGAACTTGGCGGTTGTCTGGGCATCATTCTTAGTCGTGGCTTTCACTTCTACCCACTTGGTTTGATAGTCTGTGGCCACAATGATATATTCAACATGTGAACCCTTAGCTGGGGGATTAATAGGACCAACAAAGTCTATTCCCCACTTAGAGAATGCACGTCCACCCATCATAGGCTTTAATGGTATCTCATCTTTGCGTATAGGATACTGAGTTCGCTGACAAACATCACACCTCTTCACATAGGTATGTGCATCCATGTGAAGGGTCAGCCACCATAATCCTGCAAATAGGATTGCCTTGATCACCCGATCTGGCCCGAAGTGTCATCCTGCTACACCTTGGTGAGCAGTTTCCAAGATCTTGATGTATTCACTCTCATGGACACATAGTCTCAGGTAACCATCTTTACCACGTTTGTATAGATTATCACGAATGAGTGAGTAATCTAGGGCTTCTTGTTCTAGACTTCTTTGCGTGGCAAGTGTCATATCTTGAGGGAATGTTTTCGTCCTCAGGAAGGCTACTAATGGTTCGCTCCAATCTGGCACTATGGACACTTGATAAAGAGTGGCATGCTCCACAGGTCGTTTAGTGCAACAGATTGGGCATTCCTTGCACAACTTATGGACATCTGCTTCCATAGTTGGCCAATGCACTCTAAGTCTCCTTAGTGTCTGTAGGGTTCGTTGCTTTGAGTAGTGTTGCTCTAATGCACCTACATGTGCTATTTGCAGCCATTTTGTGTACTCATCCTCTTCCACACAACAAGCTAGGATCCCTTGATCTGTGTGCTTGTACATACTTCCTGCCATGATGTGGTATTTTTGGGCTTTTACTATCTCCCTATCTTGGGTGTTTATGACTGGGTGGTTAGGCCCGTTTGTCAATAGTGGCACTAATGGCTTAGCCCACTGAGGTACAACTTCCAAATTGAACAAGTAAGCATCAGGAAGATCATCTGAGACTCCTTGTGGGGCTTCTCCAAATGTTAATCTAGAGAGATGGTCTGCTCTCAAGTGAGTCTTCCCTTTCCTCACCACAACCTCAAAGTCGTACTCCATTAGCAAGAGAAACCATCTTACTAGTCACCCTGTATTGCATGGTTTGTTTACCAAGTACAATAATGCTTGATGATCGGTGAAAAATTTAAACTTATTTGCAAGCAAATAGTGTCTAAACTTTTTAATTGCATATACCATGCCTAATCCTTCTCGTTCGGTGGTGGTATAGTTTTGTTCAGCTGCATTCAACTGTCTACTAGCATAGGCAATTGGAAGATCCATATTACCTTCGCCCGTAGGTTGTGCTCATTGAAGGAATTCTCACATTCATCAGTCCATCCAAAGTTAGTCAAGAGTCCATACAAAGGCTTGGCAATGATGGCGTACATGTGTATAAAGCGTCGATAATAACCACAGTGCCCCATGAAAGCTTGTACTTCCTTGACATTCTTTGGCCTAGGTAGCTCTGCTATGGCTCTCACTTTCTTCTCATCCGTGGATATGCCATTCTTTGACACTATGTGCCCTAGAATCTTGCCTTGCCTGACCATGAAAACACACTTTTCTAGGTTCAGGCAGACTTGATACTCTCTACACTTGTCAAAGATTTGCCTGAGTTCTAGTATATGTGTCTGTCTAATGTTGGAATGAGCACAGAGATCATCAACATAGACCTCTAAATTCTTCCTCAAGAACTCTTTAAACACGTGGCACATCAGTCTTTGGAAAGTTGCAGGAGCATTGGTAAGCCCAAATGGCATTACTCTAAAAGCAAATATACTCCATTCGGTGGCAAAAGCTGTCTTGTGCTGACCTTCTGGAGCTATGGCTACTTGATTGTAGCCTGAAAATCCATCAAGGAAGCTGTACACCTCCTTGCCTGCTACTCTGTCTAGCAGATGCTCAGTGATAGGAAGTGGATAGTTGTCTCGAATAGTGGCTCCATTAACCTTCTTCAAGTTAATGCACACACGTAGCTTTCCATTCTTCTTGGGCACCACAACAATGGGGGATACCCACTCAGTGTGCTCAATTTCATAGATGAATCCAGCTTCGATCAAGCGATCTATCTCTTCTTTGATCTTGGTAGCATAATTATCATTGTATGTATATGGCTTTTGCTTAGAAGGTTTGGCATCTGAGGTCATGGGGATAGTGTGTGAGCATATGTCTAGGTCTACACCTTTCAAATCCTTATAACTCCAAGCGAATACATCTCTGTATTCTCTTAGCAAGGCTATTAACGCATGCTCTTCTTCCTCTGTTAGGTCATGGCCTATGTACGTGCATCTCTCCTCTCCTTCTTCTATGGCTACCACTATTTTCTTGGTGGTTTCTTTTTTATCATAGGCCTCTCCTGATTGTGCCTCTCATTTAGGCATTCTTATCATGACTCTCCTGTCGTCTATCTCATACTTTTTAAAGCTTTTAGGGACCTCAAACAAAGATTCTTCCTCTTCTGGTGTGACTTCTCTCTTCTTTCTTTTCTTTCCTTCATCCGTAGGGGTCACTTGTGTGGCTAACCTTACATCATTTGTATGCTCTCCATGTCCCTGAGGATGAGCTTCTACTTCATAGAAGCATTCTTCATCTGATGCAAAAGGTGGGTCCATAATGATTGACTCTAGGTCGGAGTCACTTGCATCCTCAAATGCATCAGGGCTAGGGTTGCATTCTTCTAGAATTACCTCTCCCAAGATGGGTTGTATGGAGAAGACAGAAATATCATAGCCATCCTCGTCATAGTGAGGTGTCCATTGTTCTTCATTGATGGCTACATCCATTGTTGCTAAAATTTTTGCCCAGTCGTGAGGTTCAAACTTTTCGTTCGGAAATACTACAGGTGCATAGGCTGGGCCTTGAATTGATTTATGTGTTTCCTTCGCACCTACCTCTCTGGCTTTTTCTCTCTTCTCTTCTTCTACTGCTACTTTGCACATCCATAAGTGGGTGTCTTCATGCATCCATGAGGATCCTGATCTTATGGAATGCACCAACTCAGTATCATCTTTCGCTTTATGGATGGGATTCCATTGGATAGGAGGGACATCTCTATGAGAGTAATCTTTGAGATTGACTTTGGTCGTAACACCTAAGTGTTGCAAGTACAATGAGTTGGTTCCCCAATCCTGTACCACTTGCAACTGTCGCATAAATGGTCTTCCCAAAATCATCTCGTAGGCATGGCTCTTGCTGAAATCACAGATAGCAAATGTATGCTCAAACTCTACACCACAAGTGGTGAGAGTTATTCCTTCAAGTAGTCCTAAAGGCCTCTCTATGTGACCATCAGCCATCTGCAATTTCATCCTCGTGGGCCTGAGTGCTGGCTTGCCCCATCGCTTCCATAGGGAAGTGGTAGCAATTGCAACTCCTGCACTCGAGTCGAGAATTGCCTTGGTTGTGTATCCTTGATGGGTGATGGGAAGATAGGTGTTTCCTTCTTCCCCTTCACTCATGTCAGTTTAGGGATCTCATATGAGGAAGATATGACAGTTTAGGGATCTAGGGTTAAAACAGGGTAAAACAGGTCATTAGGGAAACAAGATTTTCTCTCAAGTTACAAGTATCGAAACCTCACAAATCACTATTTGCTTGATAAGTATGCCTAGAATTTTCCCCAAAATCAAGTAATATAAACCCTAGAAAATTGTCCGAGAAAGCCTGTCAATCGCGATCGACAGGTCTGTCAATCACGATTGACAGAGGTGTCCATCGAGGCCTGTTGGTCGCGATCGACACGTCAGTCGTGATCGACAGTGTCAATCGCGATCGACAGAGTCAATCATGATCGACAGAGTCGGTCGTGGGCCTTTCAATCGTGATCGATGGTGTCAATCGCGATCGACACTTTTTTTGGGGATTTTCACCGTAACTTCAGTCTATCGGGGATGTGTCCGTCACGATGGACACGTGGCAACGCGAGAAATTCAGTCAATCGTCAAAATTCAATCGGTCACGATCGACGGTGTAAATCACGACTGACAGAGGTGTCGGTCGTGGCTGTCAATCGCGATCGATGGTGTCAATCACGATTGACAAGGTCTGTCGATCGCGATCGACAGAGTTTGTCGGTCGTAGCTATCGATCGCGATCGATGATGTCGGTCGCGATTGACAGAGAAACACGGAATTTTTTAATTTTGTTTAGTGATTTGGAATGTGCTCTCCATATTTATTAAGGTGGTGTACTTTGTTTTACCAAAAACCCCAATTTTCTATCGATCGCGATCAACAGAGGTCTGCGACACAGAGATAGTTTCGAGCTCGTTCGTACCTGCGCAGCGTGCGACACGATGATACAGCAAGATCCTGCAAGAGTGCTCAAGAAACAAGCAAAAACAACACACAAAAGTCGCTCTCTCTCTCACAAGTGAAATGGAGGAAATGGAGGGGAGAATGTGATATGATAAAAAAACTAAAATTTTCGTGATGATGGAGATGGAGATCGGATATGGTGATGATGATGATGGTGAGGTAAGAAAGAGAAAAATAAGAAAAGTAAAAAGATTACCTACAACGCCAACATCTCAAATCTACGTCTTACCATCACACGCTCGTCCTCAAAGCTCGATCCCCGGCAACGGCGCCGAAATTTGGTGTAGCTCAGTGATGAGTAGCACCTCCTTTAATGTCAATCCGGGAAGACATGAGGATGGTATGATGACCTCGAGCAAGTGAAGATACAAGTGTGTGAGTGAGAAGCACATCAACATGCACACACATACACACACACGCACACACAAGGCAAGACAAAGAGTAAGACAATGGAGTTCTTTTAGATTACTTCCAAAATGCTCATACAAGTTCAAATCTATTACAAGCTAACCTCAAAAATGAGCTCTCTAGCTCTATTTATAGTTTTTGACTAGTTTTTGGCCTTGTCCAGACCTAGTCTCCTGCCTAGTTAAAAACTAGGTTCTCTGGCCTATTTGGAGGTTCAAACGGAGTCTAAAAAATGTGAAAACTGATAGGTAGGTACTTCTAAAGCTCGTCAAGCTCTTGGACTCCTTGGCTTGCACAAAATGGAGCTACAAAAATATGAAATGGTATTTACAATGGTTTTTAGTGATGAAAATCACTATTTTTGTAGGGATTTCTTCTAACATTTTGACATACATTTCCTGGAGCTCCCTACTTGCTCCTTCTTCTTGTGTGCCCACCTCTTTGATGCATGAAAAATTTAGATGGCCTACTTGCCAGATCTTCTTTGACTACTTTGTCTGCTTGTACCTTCTCTTCGCTCCGACTCCCTTTGTTGACTTCCTTGTCTTGTGAGTCCTTCAATTCCTTGACTGCGAACACCCCCCCCTCTCTCGCGTTTGTCGTCTCTGACAGACCCTTGTTGAGTGGGCCATTGGATGTAGTACTCCACAATGTCGGTGGCGAAATGATGTTCTGCTATTTTCAACCCTTTGGCCAAATCAGTGAGTAGGGCATCCGAGTCTACTGGGCCTGGAACTTCTGGATGTGGTATACGTAGCTTTTTTGAATGTAGGGCTTGTTCCACTGCAAATAACTGTAATAGATGAGATGGTCTGGGAATGAATACCTTGGAATGATATTCCCAAAACCCGGTGATGAATATTTCTTCAAACCTCTGTTTGAAGTAGGCAGGTAGATACTTTATCCGAGCATGCCACGCATATACGACGTTAATGGATGGTGTGGTGCTCATGTCGTAGACAAGTTCCTGATTCCCTTCATTAAATCCAATAGCCGAAAGATGAGGTTCTTTGGTGTTCCTAAATGTCCTAAATGTAACCAGCATGAGCTCAAAAAGTTTGAGGCACATCTGTGCCATGACATCGGGGACATTCTTGAACCTAACTGCCTAGTGTTGGATGGTTGAAATCATGTAGTTGACGGTGGGTTGGCCATTAGGAGGTTCTAGTACACATAATTTAGCCACTTTTCACATCCTTTAACCGTCAAATTGATTTTGGTGTACTCCGGCCAAGACCTTCTTTGAAAGACAGGGCAGTAGAAGGGATTATACTTGATATATAGAGGCATGTTATTCCACATGCGTACCATCTCAGGGTAGGTTTCAAGCAGGCGGATCCTCCAAGTAGGTTGATGTATATTCCCCTGCTTGGCACTTGCAGGGATGTCATCTAGTGCAAACTGTGTCGCCGAGGTTGGTTCTTTTGTTATGCGTTGCTTGATTTCAGCATTGTAATCCGCCATTAATACGCAGAATGGAACATACAGATCATCGAACGTGCCAATCCACCTATGATGGGAGAGGTTTCTGAAGTAATCCGATTTTATGATGACTTCTTCGAACCGTGACATAGATGCTATCTAAACTGCAACTCTCTCATCATGGGTTGTAGCAACCTTCTCCAACCTTTGCATCCATTCAGGCGCTTCGATCTCAATCCTGTCCATGCCTTCTTCTGTTTGCTTACCTCCGGGTGTTGGCATGGGAACATATGGGTCTTCGAAGATCTCCTCCACTTGAATTGGCACTAAGTCTTCAGGTTCCGGTTCAGCTAGGGGAGAGGGTTGACGTTTGTATTGAAGAACTTTACTTCGTAGTACTTCTAGTTCTGCTCTGAGTTCTGCGACTTCTTCTGAAGTGTCGACTGATGTTGTGACCTTGCTTGGTGACTCCTGTTGAGTTGCCAGTTGCTTTAGGAGATCATCTCTTTCTCTTTCTAATGCTGCGTGGGCTTCTAGGAGGTTGGCATGGGTTTCCAAGATGATTTGCATATTTCCAGATGGGATAGCCTTGAAGTTCTCTGTGTTGATTTCTTGTGGTGAACCCTCCATTGCTGCTTCCAGGTTTTCTTCGTTCTGTTTCTGCAGTCTCTTATTCTCTTCGAGTGCTGTGGACATGTGCTTCCGTAATAATGCGAGATTGCATCGAAGCTTGAGATTTTCTGTGATCTAAACATGTAACATGTCGTCGAGTTGTTGTTTTTCTTCAGTATCTGACTGGGGTGGATTGGCGACTAATTGATCATGTTGTGCTTGCAATGTAGTATACTGCTGTTGTAATAGCCACTTTTCATTCTCTAATTCAATGAATCTTGCTTGGAGCTGCTCATGGCTTCTGAAGAGACTCGTATGCTGCGCGTCTAGGTGCTGGTAATGTTATTGCAGCTCAGACATACACTGGTACATATTATTAAATACATTATTAATGGGGGTGGATGCGGGAAAAGTATTGAATGCAGAAGGGAAGGAAAAAGGGAATGGGAGTGTGTATGCTGTGCTTGAAAAGGGTGAAGTTGGTGGTGGGGGAATGGGAGATTGTGGACGTATGGGGGGAGGGAGAGGTGCAGAGGTGGGTGATATGTTCATGAGATCAAATGTGGATGCGGTCGTGGGGGTGATTGTGAACATGGGAATTGTGGGTGCGGTGATGGTGGTGAAGGTGTAAAGTGGTGTGTGTAGTTGTGAATATGAACCGCCAGAAAGTGTGACCGGGGGAACGGGGTTTTCCGTGGCTACAGTTAGAATTACAGAGTTAGTAGTAGTGTAAACAAGAGAGGTGGAGATCGGTTGTATAGGTTGTGTGGGTTGACTAATGGTCTGTGCTTCAGTATGGGAAGTGGACCCTGGGGCTGTGACAGTAGTGGTTACACTGGTAGTGGGAGGTGAAGGTGGTGGGGTTGGAGGGAGAGGGGGTAAGGGGGGTGACGGGGGTGCACTGGTTATATGGGCTTCCTCAGTGTCATGAATAGTATGAGCTGTGCCAGTAGTTGTGGATGTGGTGCCCTGTGGTTCTAATACTAATACATTCATTTGTTTTCCTGATCGAGGGGGCGTCTGTCGTATCGTCATTCCGATCGTCGTGAATATGCAAGAGCAGTATGCACCGTCTCTGGTACCCCCAATGCATCAGAGATCATGTCAAGGGTTGCTCGATATTGCTCGTCCACACCTTCCTCCTCAAGGATTTGGTTCATGAGGGCTTTTCCTGCTGCCAGGGACAGTTTGTGCTGTTCTTGAACTCGGTTGATAGTGTCATACAACTTCTTCAATTGCTTCGTATAAGCCGAGGCACCCTCAAGTTCCTGTAGAACTTCTTGCTTATATTCTTGCTCTTCTTCATCGGACAGTCCCTCTTGTTCATCCTCTTGTTCGTCTTCTTCATCATCCTGCACTTGGACTACGTCTGGTTGGACTGGGTGGGGTTGGTCTGTGACTCTCTGCTGCCCGCTTGCTTGCTCTGCCTCCACTTCTAAATTTGTAGCATTGATTATTTGGGCTACCTCTTCATCAGTTAGATCTTCCAATGTAAAGCCGTGAGGAAACTCTAAGTCGGTTGGTATAGGAGGAAACACTAGATTTGGTCCATCTGTGCTATGTCTTGGTAATCTGATAGTGAAGGGTTGCACACGCCTTGGAAGCCGTGGAGTTGTCTCTGGTATCAGTGTTGCACGGCGGGCCTGTGCATGTGGCATCTGAACTGCGCCTCTCATTTTCTTGGATGGAGGCCCTGCGGTGGATAGTCTACGTTGGAATTCTTGCACCCTGGTCCAAATAAGTGCCCTTTGAATCGGCACATCATATGCCAAACATCTGTAAACAATCCTTGTGAGAGCACAACATCCATACAGTACTAACTTTTGCTTCTTATACCACCATTGATGAGCCAAGTGGACTTGGTCAATAATCCAGTGAGGCATGTTGATTATCAAATCGAAGGCATCTACTAAATATAGACTGAACCATATCTTCTTGGGTGGCATTGTGAACCTCTCTTGAGCAGGGAATGCGAAATGCTACATTACCATTCACAAGTGAATGGCAATAGTCAGTGTCATTGCCACCATGTCTTTTAGTTTCGTTAGATTCCTGTTCTTCATGTTATCTAGGACCATTGTCTCTTTTTCGGTGGGGATATGCATACCTTTCATGTCAAGGGCTTCTCTTACCAGATTATTCATCAATTTGTATCGCTTCAGCTCATTGCCCCTTGTGAGAGATGGGAGGACAAAGGTGTAGTATCCCTTTTTCTCTTTGCTCGGAGTGAGGGTGCTAATCAAATACGAGCATCTAAGAAGGTCGGGCTTTGGCAACTGGGCTTTGAAGTAATCGTACAGTCCCGCTTCCATATCGGTTTCAACCCTTCATTATTTTGAAGTCTTTTGAATTCCCTCGTGAAGAAATGATACCTGCTCCAGCGCCCGTTGAACTCTATCTCTGCCTCCCATAGGTAAGTGCCTTCCCCTAGAGGTCCTGCCACGTCACTGAACCAATGTGAGTTTTTGCTGACTGGCATTGTGTGCCCCTGTGGAGGATTCTGCACCGGTATGGCATGTAACGCTCTCAATGCCATTGGACGCTCCTTCAATTCCTCCTCAATAGGAAGACTTTCAATATCCACAATCTGAGGGCTAGTGCCCGCTTGGGAGCTAGTTCCTGCCTCAGCCATATCGAGGAAACTTGTCACCAGTTCTGTGAGAATATACAAAGGAGTGTTAACATTGCCAACGGACACCAAGCATTCATGTGTCCCCGTTACAACATTAACATGATTTTAGTGATAAGTTAGTAGGTCAATAAGTGCTCGGTGGTCGTGTGTGTAGTTAGAGAATGGATAATCCTAAGAGCTAAATGGAAAGATGCGGTGTATGAGTGATGTAGTTAGTAAGTGGGTATGAATTTACAAATGAGGATCGGGGCATTTATTACACGTTTTGGGCTGCCAAACAAACAGAATGGCGGTTGATCTTGATTTTGTGGAGACTCTGGAGGGCATTATAAGAGTGTCTGCTT
This sequence comes from Ceratopteris richardii, assembly GCA_020310875.1. Classification (NCBI taxonomy): domain Eukaryota; kingdom Viridiplantae; phylum Streptophyta; class Polypodiopsida; order Polypodiales; family Pteridaceae; genus Ceratopteris; species Ceratopteris richardii. Next base: position 109,644,752 of record CM035416.1, on the reverse strand, counting down.
GGAAATGAGGCTTTTTAGGGACCCATTTACAAGTGATTCTACTTGTGCCCATGTAAGAATATGTGTTCGTGCGTGATGTGTAAGAATGGGTATCAGATGTTTGAGTGGTTGAACCATGTTGTATAGAGTGTGGCATCTGTGTAGCTAGTTGAGCCCGCAAGCAAGCCTTAGGCACCCAAATTTGTCTTGATTGTTGGCTAGCCTTCATCGACTTCTTGGGTACCCAGATAGAATTCATTTTCGTAGAAGAATTTCTGAAAGACTTCTTATTAGTGTCATGTTGTTGATTACTAATAAGAATCTTTGCCCGTATGGTTGGCTTGATCGCAACAGGCTGTTTGCCTTTCCGCACTCACACTTGTTTCATTGGTTGAGACATCCTGCTTCTCATGTTTGTTTGGCCTCCAACATACGTAGTCTGCTGTATTTGATATGTCGTTGGTTGCTGCATCCCTCTGGCCTTTGGAAAAGAAGGGAGTTCCGTTGTGTTCTTGACTTCTTTATGGAGATCATCATTCCTCTGCATCACATAGTTTTGGACAAGAACAATATGGTCATCTTCATGTGTACTCCTGGAAGGACCACGAGTGTGTGCCTTGCCTAATTCCTTGAGTGCTTCAGTTTCTAACTCAATCGTAATGCGTTTCTTATTGACCCAAACCTGAAGAAGTCCACTTCTTAGGTTTAAATTGACTGCATGGTCATAGATCCAGTCTTGACCCAAGACCAGAGGTTCAGTGAGGTCCTCATCCTGACACACTAGTACTTTTACTGTCATTAAAACATCTTGAATGTGGAGGGGAAGTTCCACCTCGCCCATGCAAGGGGTTTCCACACCTCCCCATCCTATGAGATAGGCTTCTATAGGATTGACATTTAATTTCAACCTTTGACAGTAAGAAAGTTTAACAGCACTAGTGGCTCCACCTGAGTCAATCAAGGCTCGCACAGTTTTCGCACTTATTCCTTGTCCTATCTCTAAGGTCACAAATGGGCGTTGATCAATTATCCTATGAGAGCTAATATCTGAAACTTCACACATAGCCACATGATATCCTTGAGCTGCATAGTCATCTATCCTAGGCTGATCTCTTCCTTGCCTTCTCAACTTCATCCTTCTGATGCGTTCTAAAGCTTCTGCTTGAGCTTCTTCCCGAATTCGTTTTTCTTCTTCCTTGCGTTTCTTGGCAGTGTTGAGTGTATTTAGCATCTCTTCAGTCAAGGGTTCTTGATATAACTTGACTCTGCATCCGCTAATGTAACTAGGGAGAACATCACCCTCTAATGTGGCTAGTTGTACTACTCCACTCGTTGAGATCCTATTTATGATCATAGGTCCATAGCCACGCTTCTCTAATTTTCTCGCATGTTGCTTCAGGGTGTAGACTAAAACTAAATCTCCGGCCTTCAATCCTTTATCCTTAACATGGGCATCAAAGTACACCTTTTGTCATTTCTTAGCTGCATATATCCCTACGACAGCCCTCAGTCTGGTTTCTCCTAATCGCTCAAGGTCAAAGATTCTAGAGGAGAGCTCATGGCCCGTCCACTCATGCTCCTGTGCTACCTTTAGTGTAGGTATCAAGAAGTCCAACGGTAGCACTGCATTTTGGCCAAACACCATCTGAAAAGGAGTGGCTTGGAGTACCGTTTTATAGGCAACTCGGTATGCCCAAACAGCATGGTGTAGCTGTTTATCCCAATCAGAGCGTTTATTATTCACTAATTTGGTAAGCACATTGCATAGAATCTTGTTTGTGCTTTCGGCTTGCCCATTAGCTTGTGGGTGATAAGGGGCAGACTTCTTGTGTATTACCAAGAACTCTTGGAGAAGATTTTCAATAACTTCATTCAAGAAGTGAGTCCCTCTATCGCTGACTAGCTCTATAGGTAGCCCGTATCGTGTGAATACATTCTCAAATAAGAACTTGGCGGTTGTCTGGGCATCATTCTTAGTCGTGGCTTTCACTTCTACCCACTTGGTTAGATAGTCTGTGGCCACAATGATATATTCAGCATGTGAACCCTTAGCTGGGGGATTAATAGGACCAACAAAATCTATTCCCCACTTAGAGAATGCACGTCCACCCATCATAGGCTTTAGTGGCATCTCATCTTTGCGTATAGGATACTGAGTTCGCTGACAAACATCACACCTCTTCACATAGGTATGTGCATCCATGTGAAGGGTCGGCCACCATAATCCTACAAATAGGATTGCCTTGATCACCCGATCTGGTCCAAAGTGTCCTCCTGCTACACCTTGGTGAGCAGTTTCCAAGATCTTGATGTATTCACTCTCATGGACACATAGTCTCAGGTAACCATCTTTACCACGTTTGTATAGATTATCACTAATGAGTGAGTAATCTAGGGCTTCTTGTTCTAGACTTCTTTGCCTTGAAAGTGTCATATCTTGAGGGAATGTTTTCTTCCTCAAGAACGCTACTAATGGTTCGCTCCAATTTGGCACTATGGACACTTGATAAAGAGTGGCATGCTCCACAGGTGGTTTAGTGCAACAGATTGGGCATTCCTTGCACAACTTATGGACGTCTGCTTCCATAGTTGGCCAATGCACTCTGAGTCTCCTTAGTGTCTGTAGGGTTCGTTGCTTTGAGTAGTGTTGCTCTAATGCACCTACATGTGCTATTTGCAACCATTTTGTGTACTCATCCTCTTCCACACAACAAGCAAGGATCCCTTCATCTGTGTGCTTGTACTTACTTCTTGCCATGATCTGGTATTTTTGGGCTTTTACTATCTCCCTATCTTGGGTGTTTATGACTCGGTGGTTAGGCTCGTATGTCAATACTGGCACTAATGGCCTAGCCCACTGCGGTACAACTTCCAAATTGAACAAGTAAGCATCAGGAAGATCATCTGACACTCCTTGTGGGGCTTCTCCAGATGTGAGCCTAGAGAGATGGTCTGCTCTCAAGTGAGTCTTCCCTTTCCTCACCACGACCTCAAAGTCGTATTCCATTAGCAAGAGAAACCATTTTACTAGTCACCCTGTATTGCATGGTTTGTTTACCAAGTACAATAATGCCTGATGATCGGTAAAAAATTTAAACTTATTTGCAAGCAAATAGTGTCTAAACTTTTTAACTGCATATACCATGCCTAATCCTTCTCGTTCGGTGGTGGTATAGTTTCGTTCAGCTACATTCAACTGTCTACTAGCATAGGCAATTGGAAGATCCATATTACCTTCGCCCGTAGGTTGTGCGAGTACACATCCAATAGCATAATTGGACGCATCCACATGAACATGAAAGGGCTTATTCCAATCTGGTGTGGTCAAGATTGGTGCTGAACATAATCGTCGTTTAAGCTCATTGAAGGAATTCTCACATTCATCAGTCCATTCAAAGTTATTCAAGAGTCCGTACAGAGGCTTGCCAATGATGGCGTACATGTGTATAAAGCGTCGATAATAACCACAGTGCCCCATGAAAGCTTGTACTTCCTTGACATTCTTTGGCCTGGGTAGCTCTGCTATGGCTCTCACTTTCTCCTCATCCATGGATATGCCATTCTTTGACACTATGTGTTCTAGAATCTTGCCTTGCCTGACCATGAAAACACACTTTTCTAGGTTCAGGCAGACTTGATACTCTCTACACTTGTCAAAGATTTGCCTGAGTTCTGGTATATGTGTCTGTCTAATGTTGGAATGAGCACATAGATCATCAACATAGACCTCTAAATTCTTCCTCAAGAACTCTTTAAACACGTGGCACATCAGTCTTTGGAAAGTTGCAAGAGCATTGGTAAGCCCAAATGGCATTACTCTAAAAGCAAATATACCCCATTTGGTGGCAAAAGCTATCTTGTGCTGATCTTCTGGAGCTATGGCTACTTGATTGTAGCCCGAAAATCCATCAAGGAAGCTGTACACCTCCTTGCCTGCTACTCTTTCTAGCAGATGCTCAGTGATAGGAAGCGGATAGTTGTCTCGAATAGTGGCTGCATTAACCTTCTTCAAGTTAATGCACACACGTAGCTTTCCATTCTTTTCGGGCACCACAACAATGGGGGATACCCACTCGGTGTGCTCAATTTCATAGATGAATCCAACTTCGATCAAGCGATCTATCTCTTCTTTGATCTTGGCAGCATAATTATCATTGTATGTGTATGGCTTTTGCTTAGAAGGTTTGGCATCTGAGGTCATGGGGATAGTGTGTGAGCATATGTCTGGGTCTACACCTTTCAAATCCTTAAAACTCCAAACGAATACATCTGTGTATTCTCTTAGCAAGGCTAATAACGCATGCTCTTCTTCCTCTGTTAGGTCATGGCCTATGTACGTGCATCTCTCCTCTCCTTCTTCTAGGGCTACCACTATTTTCTTGGTGGTTTCTTTGTTATCATAGGCCTCTCCTGATTGTGCCTCTCGTTTAGGCATTCTTATCATGACTCTCCTGTCGTCTATCTCATACTTTTTAAAGTGTTCACGGACCTCAAACAAAGATTCTTCCTCTTCTGGTGTGACTTCTCTCTTCTTTCTTTTCTTTCCTTCATCCGTAGGGGTCACTTGTGTGGCTAACCTTACATCATTTGTATGCTCTCCATGTCTCTGAGGATGAGCTTCTACTTCATAGAAGTATTCTTCATCTGATGCAAAAGGTGGGCCCATAATGATTGACTCTAGGTCGGAGTCACTTGCATCCTCAAATGCATCAGGGCTAGGTTTGCATTCTTCTAGAACTGCCTCTCCCAAGATGGGTTCTATGGAGAAGAGTGAAATATCATAGCCATCCTCGTCACAGTGAGGTGTCCATTGTTCTTCATTGATGGCTACATCCATTGTTGCTAAAATTTTTGCCCAGTCGTGAGGTTCAAACTCTTCGTCCGGAAATACTATAGGTGCATAGGCTGGGTCTTGAATTGATCTATGTGTTTCCTTCGCACCTACCTCTCTGGCTTTTTCTCTCTTCTCTTCTTCTACTGCTACTTTGCACATCCATAAGTGGCTGTCTTCATGCATCCATGAGGATCCTGATCTTATGGAATGCACCAACTCAATATCAACTTTTGCTTTATGGATGGGATTCCATTGGATAGGAGGGACATCTCTATGAGAGTAATCTTTGAGATTGACTTTGGTCGTAACACCTAAGTGTTGCAAGTACAATGAGTTGGTTCCCCAATCCTGTACCACTTGCAACTGTCGCATAAATGGTCTTCCCAAAATCATCTCGTAGGTATGGTTCTTGCTGAAATCACAGATAGCAAATGTATGCTCAAACTCTACACCACAAGTGGTGAGAGTTATTCCTTCAAGTAGTCCTAAAGGCCTCTCTATGTGACCATCAGCCATCTGCAATTTCATCTTTGTGGGCCTGAGTGCTGGCTTGCCCCATCGCTTCCATAGGGAAGTGGTAGCAATTGCAACTCCTGCACCCGAGTCGAGAATTGCCTTGGTTGTGTATCCTTGATGGGTGATGGGAAGATAGGTGTTTCCTTCTTCCCCTTCACTCATGTCTCCTATCTTGTCCAAAGGTATCTCTGGCACTGTTCTATGGGATCCTACCTAGGAACGAGGTTTTGCTATCTCTGTTACTTGTCTGGCTACATGTTTCCATAGTTCTGGCCTTACTTTGAGTAGCTCTTCTAAAGTGAGGTTACACTGCACTTTAGTGTTTTTCACTACCTCTGTGTTCCTAGGTATGACTGAGTCTTTGTTTATTACCATGATTGTGGGTGTTCTCATACAAGTAGACTTAGCTTTCCATGGGCCTGTGAAATGGGGCAATTCATGTAAAGAGTTAGACTCAAAGTCTAATCTTTCTTGATATTGTGCACTCTCCTGCTCTCCATAAATAGAGGGAATATCTTGTGGGAATTGGTCACGTGCATCATCCACAAGTTCAATGGGAGGAGGGACTTCACTTTCTTTTGCCCATTTGTCTTCTTGAATCTCTTGTAGGAATTCTGGTGTGAACCGATTCATAGAAGAAGATGTGTCTGGCTCTGTAGAGTTAGGCACATAGGCTTCTTGGGCAGGTAGGCTTTCTCTTTCAGTTGCCTTGCCCTTATTTTGAGAGACAGGTTCCTTTTCTGATTGTGCTATTAGCCTCTCCAATCTTTCTAGCAGTCCATCAAAGTGCAACTGCATCTTAGCTGAACTAGAGATGTTAAAGAGGCGACTTGCTTCAAACATGGTTTGAGCCAATTCCACCATCTTAGCACAAATTTTGGTTCGTTCAAGCTCTAGTTCTGCTCTAGGGTAACACTTTTCATGATCGGTTACGTTTGGCCCTTCTTGGATTCTGGCCTGATATGCTTTAAGCATCATGTTAAGGTCCTCAGGAGTGGGATCTACTAGGACTGATCCTACTCTAGGGGGTGGTGGGTTTGTGTGAGGTGGGTTGGAAGGTGTTGGATTGGATGGTGATGGGAATGGTGGTGTTGAAGTAGTGTGAGAGGGAGTTTGAGATGTGAGTTCAACTATCCAGGCTTTTGTTTCTCTTAGGCTTTCCTCGAGTTCGCTCATCTTCTTGGCCCATTGCCTCTTCATTCTTTCTCTACTATCTTTCCAGGCTCTAGTCCTCTTCTTGGTTATGCTCTCAGTTTCACTAGCCTCTGAGCTCTTTTCCTGGCTTACCCCTAGGTTTTGCTGCAATGCTTGAGCTCTAGTGACCACTTGCACTGGTGCGGTGGAAGTCACACTTCCTGTAGATTCTACTACTAACCCAATAACATTGATAGGGGTGTTTTTTGGCATATGATTGGGATTCTTTGGGCAATCTCGTAAGAGATGCTCTTTGCCGCAATCTTGACAAAAGCCTTGTATTGTTACTGATTGGGGTTGTGTGGGTGCTAGCATGGGGCAATCACAAATGAGGTGATCTCCTTGACATCTGTAGCATGGTCCTCGAGGGAATGGTGGTCTTACCTGCCTAGGTTGAGGTCTAGAGTTGGGTTTTGCGTACATGACATTCGTGTAATCTCACTCCCAACTAGGTTCACTTGGTTCTTCACTATAGTAGGACTCACCATGTTCAGGAGACTACATGTAGTAAGCCTGTGGACTATCTACGTGAGTGGAATCAAAACTATGATCACTCGGGTCACTTTCTGAAAGCAATGGAGTCACTCGGACTATGGCTCTATTCAAATTTTTCTTAGCAGCTGCATATTTTACAGGAATCACATTAGCTGGGGTTGGAGGTTGTTGAGCTAACACTGGTTGAGACCTTTGTTGGTTTTGGTAGGGTTGTTGATAGGATTGCTGTGGCCTACCATATTGCTGTGGAGGGTACTGGTTCTGGTATCTTCCCTGTTGTGGATAGGGCTGAGGGTAGGATTGCCTAACTGCTTGCTTATTGTATGGGCAGTCTTGTGCTGTGTGATTTGTGTATCTCCGTTCTATGGTGCAATATTGGCTACTAGGGTTCACTTGGGGTTGAGCCATGATGGGACATATGTTCGCCATGTGGTCACCACCGCAAGTATAGCACCTCTTTACTGGGGCAAATCTAGGAATTTGTTTACTAGAGACACCTAGTTTTTGAGCCACTTTCTCAACGAGTTCCTCAATTGATGTAGATTGCGAGCAAGAGAGGCTAGAAGCGCTATCGGAATCTTTGTAGATTTTTGAAAGCTCTAGTTCCTCCCCTAGGTTATCCTCAATGTCAATGCACATGCGTACACACTCTTCTATGGTCCTAGGGTCCTTCAAGTACACATAGGATCACAACTTTGTACTTAGCAATCCATCCAAGAATAAGGCCACTTGTTTGGCTGGTGTGGGTAACTCAAGAACAGGGCATCTCTCAAGATATTGCCTAAATCTTCTTCCTGCAAGTCTCACGGTCTCTTGAGGGGTCTGCTTGAAGCTATGTATCAATGAGGAAGTATTATGCCTTATGCCACTTTTAGAGAATTTTGTGATGAAAGCCTCTAAGAGTTGGTCTATGCTCCTGAACTGTCTCTCATTCAATGGTTGAAACCAGGTAAGGGCTGTGTTCCTAAGGGTCAGACCAAAGGCATTATACTGCGTGAATAGATCCTCAACTTGTTCAGCTCTCAAGACTTGCCTAAACTCAGCCACATGATCATATGGGTCTCCTGTGCCATCGAAGTAGTTCTTCATGGACTTAACCAGCTGTGTAGGTCTCAAGGTTCTGATGTGTTCCCTAGGCCTTGGCAGAGGGAAATCTTCAGCATTCCTTTGGTTCCTTGGGGCTCTAAGTCCCTTCGGTTCCGATCTATTTGTTTCCGTTCTCGTTCTTTCTCTTCCCACTGGGTTGGCAAAGCTTACCTCCGGTCTATCTCTATGTCTATCTCTTTGAGCTCCATGAGCTTGGAATGTTCCAGGTCCTGGGTGACCAAAGGACACATTTGATCTTGGTTGGGGGAAAATAAATTCACCTTTCCAAGTGTAAGCATGCCTATCATTTTCTGTAACCACAAAGATCCTCTCTGAAGCGTGATCTAAGTAGGTCACTCTGCCTGGGCTATCAAGATCTTTGAACTCATATATCATGATTGTTCCTACCTCATTTGGCTGATCAGATCTATACCTCCAAAAGGCCTCATCAGTCTCTCGGTTCAGGAGTAGATCTATGCTCTTATTGTCTTGGGAAATCCACTCTGGTGTGATAATCCTAGTGAGAACAAATTTGCCTCGGGGGGTTCTAGGTTCTACACCCATATTTCCTTGCTCCAGGTCACCCAAATCCGTTTCCGGGATCACATTTCCAAATTCATCTATCCTATCTGGATGACTGGTGACTACATATAGGGTTCCTTCTTTGTCCAAGTATGCTCCATTTTCATACTTGACAGCTGGGTGTTCTAGTCCAATGGATTGGTCATGGTTTTTAATCTGGACCACTGATCTTCCTAGGCCGTCCTCATAGATGCTAGCACCTAGTCGGCTGGTCCTAAGGCATTCTAGTTGCGTCTTGTAGGGGCCTTCTACCCTATGTAAGTGTGGCACACCTAAACTTCTTGTAGGTCTCTCCATACCGTGGGACATCTCTGACTCACTAGTTTCAGAGCTAGGATAGTGCGAATAATGGCTCAACTGCTGGGCCGAAGACCTAGCAGTATGATTAACACTAGCCTCTGAAGACCTAAGACTTTGTCTATCTCTTCCTAGGTGTCGTCCTGATCTAAGGTTCATATGCCTATTTGAGCAATCCCAATTTTTACCCAAGGTACAACCTCGTTGCGGAGTTCTTTTGTATCAGTCACTTGATTCTTTTTAGTTGATTACTGTGGTTGTGATCTTGTCTGATATCACGTCGTTAGGAACACTTGAGTTAATTTCCGCACTTGAATGTTGATCGTCTCACATTAGGTTCTTTTCCTTTAAAGTTGTCGATCACACACAGGTTATCTCTTGACTTGATCTTGATTTCTTAGATAGTCTCGACTTGTCTCATGCCTATCGTTGCCCTGACTTACTTCTAGCACTACTCGCTCTTAGCCTAAGCTAGAAATGGACAGAGGGTGTTGAGAATATTCCAACCTCTCTTCCAAATCCCGTGCTCTTTTGGTGCTCAAGAACCCAGTTCTCAAGCTTGCAGATTACCCTTGCTTTGGATGCCTTCTCAGGCTCTCACTGGACCTGTCAAAGTCCCAAAGTTAGCTCAAGAATTAGATTAAAGGGACACAAAAAATCACTTTCATTCATGTAATTCATATGTCAATTTGCACCATGTCGCTCTGGAACACACTTCTAGAGATCCCTGAGTTTCCCTCCCCCTGGATATGGATCACTTAAAAATACTATGTCTAATAATCCTGGTATTAATTTTACCGTAACCAGTGGAAGTTTTGGTTGTAATCCCCGCGAGCTTTTCAACAAAACAAGAATCACAGCAATCGGATTTCGAATGAGGAAGATATGACAGTTTAGGGATCTAGGGTTAAAACAGGGTAAAACAGGTCATCAGGGAAACAAGATTTTCTCTCAAGTTACAAGTATCGGAACCTCACAAATCACTATTTGCTTGATAAGTATGCCTAGAATTTTCACCAAAATCAAGTAATATAAACCCTAGAAAATTGTCCGAAAAAGCCTGTCAATCGCGATTGACAGGTCTGTCAATCGCGATTGACAGAGGTGTCCATCGGGGCCTGTCGGTCGCGATCGACACGTCAGTCATGATCGACAGTGTCAATCGCGATCGACAGAGTCAATCGCGATCGACAGAGTCGGTCATGGGTCCTGTCAATCGCGATCGACACTTTTTCTGAGATTTTCACCGTAATTTCAGTCGATCGGGGATGTGTGATGGACACGTGGAAAAGCGAGAAATTCAGCCAATCGTCAAAATTCAGTCGGTCGCGATCGACGGTGTCAATCGCGACTGACAGAGGTGTCGGTCGTGGCTGTATATCGCGATCGATGGTGTCAATCGCGATTGACAAGGTCTGTCGATCACGATCGACAGAGTTTGTCGGTCGTGGCTATCGATCGCGATCGATGATGTCGGTCGCGATTGACAGAGAAACATGGAATTTTTTAATTTTGTTTAGTGATTTGGAATGTGCTCTCCATGTGTATTAAGGTGGTGTACTTTGTTTTACCAAAAACCCCAATTTTCTGTCGATCGAGATCGATAGAGGTCTGCGACACAGAGACAGTTTCGAGCTCGTCCATACCTGCGCAGCATGCTGCACACGATGATACAACAAGATCCTGCAAGAGTGCTCAAGAAACAAGCAAAAACAACACACAAAAGTTGCTCTCTCTCTCTCACAAGTGAAATGAAGGAAATGGAGGGGAGAATGTGATATGATAAAAAAACTCAAATTTTCACGATGATCGAGATGGAGATTGGATATGGTGATGATGATGATGGTGAGGTAAGAAAGAGAAAAATAAGAAAATTAAAAAGATTACCTACAACGCCAACGTCTCAAATCTACGTCTTACCATCACACACTCGTCCTCAAAGCTCGATCCCCGACAACGACGCCAAAATTTGGTGTAGCTCAGTGATGAGTAGCACCTCCTTTAATGTCAATCCGGGAAGACATGAGGATGGTATGATGACCTCGAGCAAGTGAAGGCACAAGTGTGTGAGTGAGAAGCACATCAACATGCACACACATACACACACACGCGCACACAAGGCAAGACAAAGAGTAAGACAATGGAGTTCTTTTAGATTACTTCCAAAATGCTCATACAAGTTCAAATCTATTACAAGCTAACCTCAAAAATGAGCTCTCTAGCTCTATTTATAGTTTTTGACTAGTTTTTGGCCTTGTCCAGACCTAGTCTCCGGCCTAGTTAAAAACTAGGTTCTCTGGCCTATTTGGAGGTTCAAACGGAGTCTAAAAAATGTGAAAACTGATAGGTAGGTACTTCTAAAGCTCGTCAAGCTCAAGGACTCCATGGCTTGCACAAAATGGAGCTACAAAAATATGAAATGGTATTTACAATGATTTTTAGTGATGAAAATCACTATTTTTGTAGGGATTTCTTCTAACATTTTGACATACATTTCCTGGAGCTCCCTACTTGCTCCTTCTTCTTGTGTGCCCACCTCTTTGATGCATGAAAAATTTAGATGGCCTACTTGCCAGATCTTCTTTGACTACTCTGTCTGTTTGTACCTTCTCTTCGCTCCAACTCCCTTCGTTGACTTCCTTGTCTTGTGAGTCCTTCAGTTCCTTGACTGCCAACAGAGAGTAACAAGACAAAGTGAGAAGGAAGTTCAAATTGAGGAGCCGATTGAAATAGAAACTAGCAAGGAAGAAAAGAAGGAACCTAAAAAAGGTCCTACTTATAAGCTAGTTTCAGATTTGGAAAAACAAATATATTTGAAGCAAGTACTTGATGATAATATACTTAAGAGTATTGTTTCTATTCAATTAGGAGATTTGCTGGGGATTGCTAAATGTGAGTTTATCGATGAAATACTTGATAGTCTCAAGAGAAAGAGGTAGTACTTTGAAGAACCAATAGCCAGTTCCAATGGTCCAAAATATTCAGATAGAAGTAAAGTGTAATGAGTTTAGAAGATTACCTAAGGTACTTACCGATGATGAGCAAGAATGGAATGTACCTGAAAGTTACTATGCAAATAATCTTTGGGCTAGAGGGACAACAAAAACTATGGTGAAACTTGGTGGGAAACCAAGACCTTATGTTGCTCTTATTGACTCTAGGTCAGAAATTAATGTAATTTCCAAAAATGTTTATGGTCAAGAGAAGTGGCCTATTGATCGAGAGCATTGATGGAGGATGAAATCTACGAATAACCTTACTAGAGCTTTGCATGGAGCATGTGCTCATGTACCAATTTCCATAGGAGATATTTGTGATGAGCATCACTTATTCATACATGATGGTTGCCCATATCCAGTAAATTTGGGACAACCATTCATTAGTGAAGCACGAATGGAGACTAAAGTCCTCGATGATGGAAGTGCATATGCACGTATTCGTTCACAAGATGGACTCAAAGTCTGTTCAATTTATTGTTAATCATCCTTGTAATAGGATGTTGCTGAGAAGTGATCCTATTGGACATTTTGAACAAAATTTTATAAAAGTGCCATGATAAAGCGAGATGATTGTGGCACGAGGTTTATAGAAATCTTGCCTCCTGCCATGATGGAAGAAAATTCAAGTTTTGTCTTTGATACAGGAGAGTCAAAATTTATAAGATGCAAAGATATGAATCAAAAATTGAGGAAGATTATTGCACGAAAAGAGGAAGATTTTTTGAAAGAAGGATTCATTGAACAAGATGAAAAAATTAGTGGTTTGTTTGAGTGCTTTTCATGTTCTGATATAGTGGAAAGCATTGAAACATTTCTAGTAAAAGAGAATTCCCATGACCAGTTTTGGAATGTATATTCACTTGAGGCATATGTGACTATATCTGAGTACTTTGAGTCTCTAATTGAGAAAGAGGAGATAGAGTTTGAGCCTCAAGTTGAAACAAAATACAAGACTATTGATAGGAAAGTTAAACCTGTAGCACAACCTTTACCTGAAGAAAGTCAAAACATTGTGAATGAAGTAAGTGATGAGCCTAGTTTGAGCGATGTTAAGCGAATTGTTCATACCTTTACTGATGAAGTGTATGAAGAATATGGTCTCATTTCATCTTTTGATGAAAATGAACAAGAATCCATGGAAATGAATGTAGAATTACATGATGGCATTGCAAATAAAGAAATTGAGTTTCCTTCAAACTATATGCATAGTCCTAGGAGGAGTTCAAATTGTGATGAGTCTGACCTCAATATGCATGATTCTAGTGACACTGAAGATGAAAGCTTTCTTCATTATGAAGATATAGATTCCCTTTGTGTTGAAGGAGAAATAGTTTGGGATCATGACAAAGATAATGATGCAGAGTTCCTGGATAGATTGGAAGAAGAAGCAGATCTCATAATCTTTGGAACTCCGATAGAAGGAAACGATCTCACTAAAGGTTGCAAAGATGAATATGGATCAATGTCTAAGCGTGATGAACACTTCTATCCGAAGTGGGATTCAAATGTGTCGATTCAAGAACCCCATCCTCAAAAAGATTGGAATATAAAAGAAGATGATGAGAAGGATGAAAGTCCTTCAAATGATTTCAAACATAAAATAGAAGAAAATGTGTGTTTGCAAGAAACTTCTGATAATGAAACAAATATGTTCAATTTGAGAACTTCATATATACATCTTTTTGATTTCGGATATGATGAACTTGGAAGAACCATGAATAAAGAAGTCTATGTCCAAGCAATGGAAGCTTGGATTTCCAAATTTTTCGAGAGCTATATATTCCAGACAAACCGCCAAGAGATATACAAGAAAATAAGGTGGCTTGTATACAAATCTACCATATTTATGAATGTGACTCTGATCGATGCGATTCAAAGATGGTTATTGTTTAAACATAGTTTTTTTGGAGAAAACCCAGACATGAGTATGTATTGGGAAGGAAGCCCTAGAATCTGTAAAAGTAAATTTTGTAATATAGATATGTAAATACTTAATAATTATGTTTTGATTTTTTAAGATGGATGAAAGTAAAAGTGACTTTTGTAAATATAAGTATGTTTTGATTTTTTTGAGAAAGAAAATGCATCTAGTATTCAAAAAAATGAATTTTTTTTCAAATAATCTTTTTGCAAATAATGCTACTGATGTGTTTCCTGAGTTTATAAGTACAAGTGAAGATTTGGAGCCGACTGCGAATTGGGAATTTGAATGGATCGTGAAAAGAGCAATGGTTTTTGAATCATCTATACATACCGTATTAAAAATAGATATTTGTGAAGTGTTATCGTGGATTGCATGTGTACATATGAACATTTTGGTTCTATATTTCTTAACACGTGTTTAGTGTTTGAATGCAGGAGAAGATTGAATGAAGGCGATGGAAAGTAAAGCACAGTTCAGAAAAGCCTTGTCTTTTTCTTAGTTCTCCCGCTAACCCTGATATTTTCTTTGCACCATTTATGAGATGCATTGCACACCAAATATGCATGTAAAAATGTGTAGAAAGTACATCTTTTGATTCCAATAGAAGCACATCCATCTGCACATGAATAAGATAGGTAAATATCATTGTAAATAAAAATAATAAATCAAGTTTTGAGAGAATAAAGAGAGTGTAGTTCTGAGTAAGGAAGAAAGATTGCATCTGTGAGAGAGTGGAATTGAGAGTTTCCTTGCTTAGATACCATAAACCCTCGATTTTTCACACCATTTTGTTTCCCTTCATGCACCTAACACATGCATAAATGAAATGTAAAGAGCACAAGTATTTTTTAAAACCCGTAGTTGCACGAGTGATTGCACTTGTATTGAATTGTATATCCATGGTGAAAATGTGAGTTCAATTTGAGTGTAAAGCCTCAACACCGAATGCCTGATACCTCCCTTATTTGCACCATGCCATTTTTTATGCACTTAAAGTATGCATATGATAGGGCCCGCATGGCCGTGCATAGACACAATGATTTGTATGCCCATGCACTTGATTTTACTCATACTTTGGATTTCTCATAGACTAACATATATAGAGCTTGGTGGTGGTGTGTCTGGACGCCACACATGTTTGGAGGGGGTGGATGTTGTAATGATTCCACTTCACAATTTTATATTGCCTTGGAGAAATTTCTAGTAAAAAATCCATCTTTACATCAGGCCATATATTTGAGTGCAAGGAAGAAGGAGATTTTTTTTACGCAGAAGAATTGAATATAACACATTATCTTTGTATTTTCGAAAAAGCTGATCGAGGGCTCCTTGGAAAGTTGACAGTTGGTGGCTCGGAGGAAGGTGGCAACTAGAGGATCTTCTTGGGGGTTCTGGCCTTCTATCTCGGACTCGTGTGGAAAGTTTGGGGGGGAGGAGCGGCATATTTGGATTTTTTTTTGGGCTCTCTTTCCAAGAAAGGTACGATCAGGATGGCTATTTTGAAGAGGCTATGGTGGATGAGAGAGAGGTACAAAGATGTAGATGGTGGCACAGACTATTATAGAGAGGAGAAATGGGAATGTTGCTATCATCTTTGGTGTTTGAATGGCGTTCGGAAGACAGTCGACAAATGCCATTTTTCTGAAGAGAGAGAACTAGCTGCAAACCAGAATAAAGGAATTGGTATGCTCTCGCAAGAAGTTTAAGAACTCATTTTTCGATGAAGGGCACAAAAACACTCTGCGATCTTGTATGCACTTGAAGCTGATAAAAGGTCTGTAGAAGGCTACTGCCATAGATTTCAAAGGTCATGAGCAATGAATGCTAAATATTCTGCTTCAATTGGTGCAAATGAAAACTTCGAAGAGCATAGCAAGAAATTTCAAAAAGGTACAAAAACCAATATGGTTGTGCATATGAGTGTTTACGCTTTGCTTTTAAATAAGTTTGAATGATAATTTAAGCGCTCACACAACTGTCTTTTGAGTAACCGTTATGAAAATTCTGTCAGTTTCGAATCATGTTGGCTGGAGATGTTAATTAAATAGTGCGTTTATTGTTCGTATGATAATAATGCAAAAAGTGAGTTATTGATGTGATGTTAAAAGAGAAGTAATCGATGCTAATTGACTGTTCATCAACAAATTTCCTTTTCTTTGTTGTTTTACGAATGGCGCTAAGGGAACAGAGAGGGAATTCTTGAGATCCCATGATCCTGGGATTTTCTTAAGACTATTGATAATATATGATTGGGATGTTTTATGAAGCGAAGCTTTTGAAGCAGGTTGATTATGCAAGAAATACTCATACTTGAACTGCACTCTGTGATATGTTATCTGTTATTTTCTTTACTGGCTCACGGATAAATGCGCATTATTTGTGTGTGTGTGTTTCATGCAAAGCTGGTTGAAAAGCTTCAATGAACTCTTATCATGATGCATATCGTTTCTCTGTCGTATGATTTGAATACTATCAATCATGAAACCGATTTGATGAAAACCATGTATTACGAAGTGAAATGATGTTGAAAGGACTAGTTCTCAGAAAGATCATTTTACATTGCTGTTGATGTTTTTGATACTGTTTGCTGGGGATCTCACGACTCTGAAATCACCCCTCGATGGCCGTTACGACAAAGGCTTGAACCTTGTCAAGTCTGCGGAAATTGCCGCGCCACCGAAAAAATGCTAAGCTAGAGCGATAACAGAACACCTCTGTAATCGGCAGTAGCTAAGCATGGTTACTATCACTCAATCATATAAAACTGCGCTTTGAATTTACTGAAAAAATTCCACCGGAACTTCACTGGACTATCACTGGACTTATACCGGAATCTTACCGGAATCAACTCCTACTCTGTTTGTAATTACTTCAAGTGAGTATACAAGAAGTAAGGAAGTGATGCGTGAACTTTCTTTACTGAGTGAACACTTTCTGAAGTTTAAGAAGAAGAAAAAAAACTTCTCCGGTTCAGAATATCTCTTTTCGGTTAGACTTTGTACTGTGTGTACATATCCATTTCACCGAAATCCTTGACGAATTGATAGTAGAGATGACTAGCTATAAGATAAGCTATCTCTCATACAAACCCTTAATTTACTTTGCGAGATATACTTTGTTGTTCTACCGGAAAATACGTTTTCTGACAAAACTGTAACTGACCAAAATATTCATTTACTGAGATAACTTTGACCGAGACATTCGTTTACTGAGAGAGTACCGAGGAACACATTTACTAACGAACTATAACTATTAACGGTTAACGAACTTTCTAGCGTAACACGAAAATACTCGGAGTTCTTCACATACGAATAGTGCGCGTAAACTTCCACATGAACATGTGTTTTCTATTAGAGAAGATGTGTACAAATTAAGCTTGGCCTCTCCTTGCTCAAGCTACAAAAACTCTCCTATACTGAGTAGTTTCGTAATATCATCTCTCTCAGATGAATACCTGACATTTCAGGTTTCTGTTATTCATCTATACATATGCGATCTCCGGCGTCTTCTAAAACACTCTCTGAACATACACGATCTTTGGCGTCTTCTTACTTCCTCATACTCTGTTCTCTCTTCACATCTCATATATTTTTGACCTCTGTATGTGCTCTTATTTATACTGCGCGCTCTTCCCACACACGTTCTTGTTCGCACTTCCTCTCTTTTATTCTTATGCACGTTCTCTTTGTATATACAGTTTGATTCGGTGTAACGAACTCTGATTCTGCAAGATTCTGTACTGTACAGAACGGTCGTGAATTTGTCCCTTCATTAAGGCTTTTGATTTTCTGAATATTTGATTCCGCTTCTCTTTATCTTTCTTTGTCTGTACGTCAAATTCGTGAGTGATTCTTCAACAGCTCCCCCTCAATCACTAATTTGACTATTCTGGTCTTCATATATTTTCCTTTCCTTTATTCCTGCCATTTCTTTGAATCTGCTTGTCTTTGTTCCATCCAAGATCTTTGTCAAAATATCTGCAATCTGATCTTTTGTCGGAGTGTATACTATTTCTATCTCCTTCTCCATTACCTTTTCCCTCAGGAAATGATATTGAATCTCTATGTGCTTTGTTCTTGCATGAAATACTGGATTTGCTGCAAGATACAACGAGCTCATATTATCTCCATGTATGATAGGTATACCTTGATCAATACCCATGCTTTTGAGCAAGGTCTGCATCCATATCACTTCCTTAGCTGCTTCTACAAGTCCTTTATATTCTGCTTCTGTTGACGATAAAGCCGCTGTGTGTTGTTTCTTCGAACACCAGCTTACTAGCTTATCTCCTAGGTATATCATTTACCCATGTGTTGATCTTCTGTCATCTTGACTTCCTGCCCAGTTTGAGTCACTGAATGCTCTTAGTTTTATGTCTGATGTAAAAGGATAGTATAATCCTTCTTTTACAGTTCTTTTGATATATCTAAGAACTCTCTGTCCTGCAACCCAATGTTGATCTTTCGGACAATGCATGAACTGTGAGAGAACTCCCACTGCGTAGCTAAGGTCCGTTTGTGTTAGTGTAGCGTAGATTAAGCTTCCCACTAACGAATGATATTTCCTCATATCTTTAAACTCTGCACCACTATATTTGCTTAGTTTATGATTTGCTTCAAGCGGTGTTGAAGCTTCTCTGCAATTCTCTAGATTAAACTTCTTCAGTAAGTTTAGGAGATACCTTTCTTGCGTAACATATACACCATGATCTGTGTATGTGATTTCCATTCCTAGAAAGTATGACAACTTTCCTAGGTCACTGATCTGAAACTCCTTTTCGAGTAATCTCTTTACTTCTTTAATTCCTTCATCTGACGTCCCTGTGATTATAATGTTGTCTACATAAATGCAAATGTAGATCGTACCTTCTTCTGTTCTTTTGATGAGTAGACTTGCATCTGCTTTCGAACTTTGGTATCCAAGTTCATCGAGATACTTCACAAGCCTTTAATTCCAAGCTCTTGGAGCTTGCTTCAGTCCGTAAAGTGCTTTTCTTAATCTGCAAACAAAATTTGCGTATCTGGAACTTACAAACCCTTCCGGTTGTTCCATGCAGACTTCATCTGATATGTATCCATTCAGAAATGCGTTCTTTATATCTAGCTGGCTTAGCTTCCATCCTTTTGATGCTGCTATAGCAATCACTGTCCTCATGGTTGACATCTTTGCCACCGGACTAAACGTCTCGTCATAATCTATGCCATGCATCTAAGCATAGCCCTTGATAACCAGTCTAGCTTTGTGTCTGGCTATCCTTCCATCTGCAAGTATCTTAACTTTGAAAACCCATTTATTTCCAATTATTCTTACCATTTGGTTTCGGAACAAGTTCCCATGTGTTGTTCTCTTCCAGTGCGTTGAACTCTTCCTTCATTGCTTCTTCCCATTGCTTCTTACCTTTGGCTTCATCATAATTATGAGGTTCTTCATCATCTTTGACCATATATGCGTAATTTTTCTGAGTTATATACGAGGTATCATAAGAATACCTTTCTGGTTGTCTTCTTACCCTGTTTGACCTTCTTGGTTCAAACTCTTCATAAGTGTCTGAATACACTTCTTCATCTTTGTTTCTCATACCTGATCCGATCCTAGACGTACTTGCCTGCATATGATCTTCATCTCTATTCACCTGCACAATTGATTTTCCTTTCTCTTTTCTTCTTACCTCCTCTTCGAATTCTTTTGTTGTCGGACGTTGATCTGCATACTAGCTTTTCTGTTCATCAAATGTAACATCTCTAGAAACAGTAAACTGTTTTGTTAGAGGACTCCATAACATGTAGCCCATCTACTTTTCATCATATCCGACGAACACATATTTCTCTACTTTTGGTTCAAGCTTATGTCTGAGTTGTGACGGTACATAAGCATAAGCAACTGATCCAAACACCTTGCAATGATCAAGTGTTGGCTTCTTTCCCCACCAAGCTTCATACGGGGTAATCCCATCTAATGCCGTACATGGTAATCTGTTTACCAAGTATGTAGCTGTATTTACGGCTTCAGTCCAAAGATAATTTGGACAATCCTTTTCTTTTAGCATAGCTCGTGCAAACTCAACTAGAGTTCGGTTCCTTCTTTCTGCTACACCATTCTGTTGTGGTGTATACCTGCAGGTTATTTCTCTCTTAATACCTTCATCCCAAAGATAATCATTGAACTCTTGGGAGAAATATTCTCCCCCTCCATCAGACCTCAGTCTCTTCAGCTTTCGACCTGTGTGTCTTTCAGTATATGCATGAAAATGCCTGAAAGCTCCAAACACTTCTGATTTCTCTTTCAAAACGTAAAGAGTTATCCATCTTGTAGCATCATCAATGAATAAAACATAATACCTCGATCCGATGATTGATCCTTCTTTTGTTGGACCCCATACATCTGTATGAATGAGTTCAAGTACTCCATCATGTTTGAATCCTTTTTTCTGGAAAGGTAACCTGTGGGCTTTTCCCATCTGACATGCTTCGCACTTATGAACCATATGTTGGTTCTGTACATTCTTGTAATCAAAGTACTGACTGATTTGAAATCATAGCTTTAATTCCTTTTTCATTGAAATGACCTAATCTCTTATGCCAAAGATCAAGTTCTGTAATCACCTTCTCACCATGAGTGAGCAACGCTTGGCCGATGTTCCCTTGTACTCTTAAAGTAAAGAGTCTGCCTTCTTTCTTACCATAGACAATCTGATTATATCCATTCTCAGGATCTTCTACAAATACTCCATTTGTAAATCTGACCTGAAAACCTTTCTCAACTATCTGTCCCACAATAATTAAATTTTTCGATATTGTCGGAACATACAAAACATTGGTTAGCAAATCTGCTCCACTCTTACATTTCACTTTTCCAATTGAATGTACACTATGCCTCGTATTGTCACCTGTTTGAACAGTATGACTGGAACTACCTTTTTCCAATTCTGAAATCAGTTCTATATTTCCTGACAAGTGATTAGAACATCCAGAATCAATGTAAAATACCTTTAGGTCTTCGTTATCTGATGTGCTGATTGAGTTCATCATCAATGATATGACTTTCATTTTGTGTGTCATTTACGTAGTTGTTGTAGGTGGTGTTGTAGGATTGATTCTGTCCCCTACTTCTTGCTCCACCTCTACCATAGCTTCCTCTTTGAAAGTTATTCTGATATCTTCCGCTTCTGTCTCTGCTATCACTGTTCTGATTTTGATTTGATCCTTGTTGATTGTGCCAGCAATCATGAGCCAGATGATTACTGAGTCCACAGATCCAACAAGCCTTCTTGTTGTTATTCTGACTACCTCTTCCTCTTCCAAAGCCTCTTGCTCTTCCTCTGCCGGTGCCTTTACCTCTTGCATAATAAGCTTGAGAACTCGATTCTTCTTCGTCTTTTGACTTACCTTTGTCTTTCTTCTTATTCTTCATGTACATTGCAGAACTTTGTCCTTTATCTGCATCTCCTTTCAGGTCTTGCTCATATGTGAGCATCAAACCAAGCAACTGATTTAGATCTGGTACAAAATGATTTAAAGAGAGTTCAGTTGAGAGTACGAAAGGTTTCCACCTTTCATCTCCTCTCAAACCTGTTAGCCGTTGCGCTATCAATCTGTGATCTTCGACATCTTCATTTATGGATCCAAGACTATCTGCTAGATCCTTCATTTTAGTAATGTAGTCACTAATGCTTTGACTTGACTTCTTTTTGAACATTGTGAACTCGGACCATAAGCTAGCCTTCCTAGCTTTCGTAGAATTTGTGAAGTGATCTTCCAACGCACTCCATATGTCCTCCGCTTTCTCCAGGCCTCTAATGTGCGGTAGTAGATGGTCTGTAACAGTATTGTAAATGTGAGCTCTTGCCGTTGCATCTTTCTTCTGCCACAGCTTCAAGGCTTCTAATTCTTCTTTTTCCGTTGCCTATCATCTTTGAAAGTCGGCTTCTTTTCTTCTCCAGTCACATACATCATTAAGTCCTTACTCATAAGTAAGGCTTCCATGCGCATTACCCATGCGGGATAATTATCTCTGTCCAATTTTTCAATTTGGACATGATCTGCCATGATCTTCTTATTTCTGTTACTTCCGGTGAACTTTTGAGAATCTTTCTGCTCTTTAGAATCTTTCTCGTTCTGGTTCCACTTGTTGTGGCTAACCGGCTCTGGACCCACTTCTTGGAGATTATCCTGCTCTGATACCACTTGTTAGGGATCTCACGACTCTAAAATCACCCCTCGATGGCCGTTACGGCAAAGGCTTGAACCTTGTCAAGTCTGCGGAAATTTCCGTGCCACCGAAAAAATGCTAAGCTAGAGCGATAATAGAACACCTCTGTAATCGGCAGTAGCTAAGCATGGTTACTATCACTCAATCATATAAAACTGCGCTTTGAATTTACTGAAAAAATTCCACCGGAACTTCACTGGACTGTCAGTGGACTTATACCGGAATCTTACCGGAATCAACTCCTATTCTATTTGTAATTACTTCAAGTGAGTATGTGTGTGTATGTATTTGTGCATGTGTATGTATTTGTGTATGTGCATGTGTATATGTGTGTATGTGTATGTGTGTGTATGTGTACATGTATGTGCATGTGTGAATGTGTATGTGTACATGTATATGTATATATGTGTATGTGTATGCGTACATGTATATGTATATATGTGTATGTGAATGCATATGTTTGTTGTTATCGTTAGTGCCCATGTAAAAGGCCAAATGGCCATCAGAAACTTTTGTATATGTTTTTTGATAAAACATTAGTGGACAGTGGCCTGATCAGCCACAGATTATAAGTTGTACCACCTAAGAAGTTTGTGTTCGTGCTCCTTGTGTACTATGTTTTTCTATGTATTGTGTAGCCTCTGTGTGGAGTACCGTATGTGGTGCTTGGAGCTCAGTTTTCTACTCCAAGAATATCGTCGTGGATCTCTCAAGGAGAGTGCACTATGGTGCATTGTCATCAAAATACTTCATTGGTATCAAAGCATTTTGATGCTAAAGCTTTGTTCTTTATGTGCGAGCGAAGTGAACACCCGCCCACCCACCCAAGGCTTTCTCCAAGGTTCACGACTAAGGTGGCGACCAAGGCATAGAACTTGGCATACCTTGTCATCCGAATCACCAAAGTCACCATTGGCACCATTGGTTTCATCAGAGGAAGGACCTCAACGATCAAGGAAGATGGAGGTTCTTGATATTTCCTGAGAGATCACCCATCCCAGTACTATTCCCCTCGGAGCTCACTTAATTGTGGCAATCTCTTGTCAGTAAGCTACACTCTTGTGGTGCTTGAAGAAGGGGAAAGACTAAAGTTGACATTATCTTCAACAAGTTTTTGGGTCTTCAAAGCTTCATTCTTTGTTTTCAAAGCCTATTTTTGAAGCTTTGGGGTCTTTTTGGAGCCATTTTGGAGTACTTTTGTCGATAGTTTTCTTCACAAAGGTCCAAGAACATCAAGAAGAGAGTTCTTTGTATTTCTTCAACAATGAATCTTCACCTTTTGGGGCTGTTTTTTTAGCCGCACTAGTTAATCTACATGTTTCTTGAAAGGTCTTAGTTGTGGTGGGAGCAGCCACCACAAATCTATAGGTTTTTGAGCCTAAAGAATAGAGTTGACAGACACTTGCAAGCATTGTTGGTGAGTGTTTGGGTAGTAAATTCAACCTTTCAGTGCCATTTTGCTGCATATATTGAGCACATACACACTATGTATGCTTCTGTGGATATTGCTTATGTACATTCATACGATCATTGATATAACAATTACATTTTTGTATAAATCCTTTTACATTTGATAAAGAGGGTCGTGGTGAGGTTTTCTTAACTAGGAGACACCTAGATCTCAGGCTCTCTTTGGTGATGTAGGTGAAAAA
Organism: Ceratopteris richardii; assembly: GCA_020310875.1. Classification (NCBI taxonomy): domain Eukaryota; kingdom Viridiplantae; phylum Streptophyta; class Polypodiopsida; order Polypodiales; family Pteridaceae; genus Ceratopteris; species Ceratopteris richardii. The sequence continues at coordinate 109,620,986 of CM035416.1, read as the reverse complement.
CCTAGCTAGCCTCGCCATAGGAGATGTATTGTAGTTGTTCATAGGTGCTCGATAAGCTTAGTTTGCTTCTTTCGGGTAATTGATCATATGTGGTGGAACAAGTGATTCACTGTGCAACTAAACATGTTAATACTTGCTGCTGTACTTCCCGATGAATCCCCTCAGTTTTTGTGATAGCTTGGCACATTAAACAATGAAGCTCTCTCTGAGATGAACGCACGCACCCTCCAAGACACGGGAATCGAGATCTTAGACTTTTCGCCCAGCTGCATAGCCTTGTTTTGCATCTGTCTTCATAGAATCACTAAGTGGCATCTCACATGAGTGCCACTTGGCACTCATGTGTATGCCCTTCTTATTGAATCTAAGGGATCGTTCACACCATCCCTTCTCTAGTGATTCTCCACCTGACATTTCCTTCCCCATAAGTCCATTTTTGTCCTCAAAAATGGTATTGGAAGGTCTAGTTAAGAGAGAATTAATAGAATGACTACTCCCACTATATCCCCATGTATAAAATACATGGTCCTATTCCTGTGTTGTTCCCCCATATCCTTCCCCTTAAGAAGACTCTTGGGAAGGTAATGTAAAACTGGGAAACCGTCTCTGAAGGGTGCTAACCCGCTCCCATGTGGCACTATCTTCTGAACTATCTTTCCACTTTACTAGACACTCTTTATACAAGTGACTTCTCGTCCGTTTCTCTCGAGTGCGTAGTATGCTCTCACGCTCATGTGGAGTAGATTGAACAGAAATAGGCTCTACTACCTCACTATCTGGAATGAGGTTGTCAGATTTACCCAACCTTTTCTTAAGCCGGCTAACATGAAAAACTGGATGGATTTGACTATTCTCTAGAAGTTGGAGCTGGTAAGCCATCTTTCCTATTCTCTTAAGTACTTGGAGAGGTCCGCAATACCTAGGAGATAGTTTTGGACAGGGTCCCATCATCATGGTTTCAGACCTAGATGGAACTCTAAGATATAGACCTGCTCTCCTACCTCAAAGTTGATATCTCTCCTTTGATGGTCAACATAGGCTCTAGCTCTATCGTGAGCTCTCCTAATGCTATCCTTAGCAAGTCTAAGCATATCGTTCATCTCTTCCAAGAAGTCCTTTGCAACTTGAACCTTCTCATTTTGCAAGCCTACTGCATAAGGAGCTATTGGCCGAAACCCATACATAAGCATAAATGGACTATGCCCAGTGGAAGAGTGCTTGGCACTATTATATGCAAACTCTACTTATAGGTAAGTACTCTTCCCAATTAGTTTGCCTTTCATTCACATATGCTCAAAGCATATCCTCTAGGATTTGGTTAACCCTTTCTGTTTGCCCATCCGACTGTGGATGCTTGGCCATACTCATGCTAAGTTTCGTATCCAACCTTTTGAAGACCGCTCTCCAAAAGTGGCTAGTAAACTTCCTATCCCGATCGAAAACTATGTCTAAAGGAAGACCATATAACCGGTATAGGTTCTCCACAAAAAGTCTAGCCAACTCTGGTGTCTTCATTGTAGTACATGTTGGAATAAACCTAGCCATTTTGGTTAACCTATCCACAATTACCCAGACTGAGTCGTGCCCTCTCTATGTCTTAGGTAATCCGACTATAAAGTCCATGGAGATACTCTCCCACTTCCCATTAGGAATATCCAATGGGTGGAGTAGTCCTCCAATCCTCAATCTCTCAGCTTTGTTGAACTGACATTTGTTGCACTTAAGCACATACTCTAGGACGTCCTTATGAAGTCCAGGCCAATAAAACTGCCTCTTAACAAGATCATAAGTCTTGTTAACTCTTGGGTGTCCCGCACTAGGTGTGTCATGACACTCATATAAAATATGCCGTCTCATCTCAATATCTCTAGGGACACACACACCTTCCCTTTATATAATAGATATCCATCATGGACACTGTAATTCTTCCACTTAAATCCTTCTTGAGTACTCGTCAATATCCTAGAAACCCATATATTACGATCCCCATTCTCAATGGCTTCCCAAATCACGGAATATGTAGGATCAAGCCTACATTTCTATTTAATGGACTCAAGTAGCTCACTAGTGATTTGAGTAAAACTCAGTCCATTGAGCATAGGCATGTGACTAAGTGAAAAACTACATTAAACTTTCCCTTCCTATGCCTAAGCTCATAATCAAACTCTTGAAGGGTCTCTGCCCATCGGGCCTTACGACTTTTAAGGTCTGTTTGATTAGAGAGCCACTTAATGCTCTCTTGATCAAACACCATCGTAACTTTGGCACCATATAAATAATGATGCCACTTCTTCAAAGCATGGACGATTGCATACAACTTCTTCTCATAGGCAGAGTAATTCTTCTGAGCCGATTCTAGTTTCTTGCTTTCAAAAGCTACTGGTCGACCTGTACTAAAACCGCTCCTATAGCAAAGTCACTCGCATCAGTCTCAACCACAAATGGTTTGTTGGGATCTCCTATATGTAAAAGTGGAGCTGTAGCAATTGCTACTTTCAACTTCTCCATACTTTGCTTCTGTTCATCTCCCCAATGAAAGGCTTTCCCTTTCCCTTTAAGTTGTTCTGTCATCGGGACAACAATCTTGGCATAGTTCTTAATGAATCTTTGATAGAAGCATGATAAACCTAGGAAGATCTACAGCTCTTCCAGGTTCCTTGGGTGTGGCCATTCCATAATAGCCCTTACTTTTTCAGGATCCATCTGGATTCCATCCTGGGAGACTATATGCCCAAGGTATCTAACCTCTATCTTGAAAAATTCACACTTTGATTCCTTAGCAAAGAGTGAATTTTCCCTTAGTACTTGAAATAACTTCCTTAAGTTTTCCAAGTACTCCTCTTTTGATGCACTATAGATCAGAATGTCATCCAAAAAATCTACCACAAAGTGTCCTAGATAAGGCCGTAAAACACTATTCATGAGTTTCATGAAAGTGGCAGGAGCATTGGTGAGACCAAAAGGCATCACCAAAAACTCATAATGCCCATATCTAGTCCTAAATGTAGTCTTAGGGACATCCTCCACCCTAATCCTAATTTGATGATATCCTGATCTAAGGTCAAGCTTGGTAAAATGCCTAGCTTGATGTAACTGATCAAATAGATCTTCCAATCTAGGCATTGGAAACCTATTTTTGATAGTTACCTTATTAAATGCTCTATAGTCTATACATAATCTCATAGAGTCATCTTTCTATTTAACTAGGAGCATTGGTGATGCCCAAGGTGAGTTACTAGGTTTAATGAAGCCCTTATCTAAATAGTCTTGCAATTGCCTCTCAACCTCCTCATGCTGATAAACACTAAGCCTATAAGGTGGCCTACAAATAGGGTTAGTGTTAGTAACAACCTCAATGGCATGGTCAATGTCCCCTCTCTCAGGTGGTAGCCCTCTAGGTAAGTCAGTGGGAAAAACATCTCTATACTCAAACATAAGATCCTTAAAACTTTTAACCACACACTCTTGCAAAAAAGAATAGTAGAAAGTCATGTTCATATTTACATTCCTAGCATGAAAATATACATCAGATGAGCTGTCTGTACAATGCTCCATATCATGAATATACAATAAAAACATGTCCTGTACATGCTGAGAATAACAAAGACTATACAACTCTAATGATGAAATGAGAGGTGCACTAGGTACATCTCTCTCTCCCTGAATACAAACTTTACTTCCATTCTTTTCAAATTCAAGTGTGTTGTTTTGATAGCTGCATTTAAGTGTGTCTCCCAACCCCCATAGCCACTCTCTTGCTAAGACTAGATCTGTCCTCTCCATATTCATAATTTGGAACTCCATATAATCTGTATAGTCCTGCACCTTGATTCCAAATTGGATACCATATTATCCCATATTCTTTTATCTTGCCTTTGCATCATAGATACAATGTATTTATGTGCACTAGGCTGCTGGGGAATCTTTAATTTCTTGACCAAAGCTTAGTTTATAAAATTATGAGTGGTAGAGTCATCTATCATGACCCGCACCCTGGTCCCGTATATACTACCATGCAATTTGACTAAGTCATGTGGTCCAAACTGCGGTGACCACAATGACTGAGTCAAACAATAGGTGTGCTCTCTATCCTCGTGCATCACCTCCACTCCCTTGCAGCTAGACCTGCCATGAATAGGAAGGGTCTCCACTAGGTGGACTGCCTTTTTGCCCTTTTCAGGGGCCGTACTAGACTTTGGTCCCTTCTTCTTTTCTTCCCCCTTCTTGAATGGACAGTTCCACTATGAATGGCTAGGAGACAGGCACCTAAAACACAGGTTTTCTCTTTTGGCCCTCTCAAACTGATCTGTGGATAACCTAGGCCCTTGTGATCTTTGTTTTTTAATAAAAACTTTGTTTTTCCCAAAAGGCAACTTCTTCTTGAATCGTACTAAGAGGCTTGAGAGGCTGATCCGTCTCCATAGGAGTATACTCGGGACAATTATGGTCCTCATAGCTTTGTGCATACTTGATCGCCTCCTCAAACGTCTTAGGCGCATTCCTTCTGACTTCCCTATCTATGGCTTTATCCAAGCCCCTAACAAACCCTCTGGTCTTCTGGAAATCATCTAAGCCCTTAAGTTCTAAAATGATCTCTCTATAGTGGGATAGGTAGACCGAAAGAGGCCTACCTCTCTGTGTAATCCTATCCCACTCATCCCAGTTCCTCTCCTCTTCATTCTCAGGAAGAAACTCTTTTAGAAAAAGAGTCTCAAACTGAGTCCATTCAGTAGGGATAGAGTTCGCCTCCTTAAGACTCATCCACCACTTATAAGCACGCGGGCCAAGGGAGAGACTCACCTCTAGCACACGGTACTCAGGTGTGGTGCCCTTCAATTGATGCAAATCATGCCACTTTTGTAAAAAAGTGTAGATTGCATCCTTGTTCCTGTCTCGTCATCCCCCGTAAATGTAGGTGGCTTCAAATCTTTCAGGAGGGGAGCTTCCCTAGAGCTCTCTCCTTTGTGATTACTAGGAAGAGAAGTATCCTTCCTAGTGAGCTCCAAATGAATAGGAGGGATCTCTCTTTCCTTCCTAGCTAGGAAAGAGGTGACACTAGTCTCAAGTGAGATCATTTGAGACTTAAGCTGCTGTATGAGAGATGTGATGCTACCAAGATATCTCTCTAATTTAAGGGTTTGCTCTTTCAAGTCTATGAATTGGTCACGAGTGACAAATTCATCTAAAAGTTCCTCATATGTATATTCTTCCTGCTGAGGCTCTTTCTCTTCTAAGTTCTCTTCTATCTCTTGCCCTAATTCTACTTCTTCCATCCTAGAATTAGGATCCTCTAGTTGCTCTTTAGACGGAGAAGTCTTTTCAACTAGTTGTTTGCCTTTAGATTCCATGTTTTAGTTCCCTTCCCCCGTTTGCTAACTAGAGTGTATGAAAATGAATGGAAGTAAAGCTCAAATATGCAAGAAGAAGAGAAATATATCACAAAAGCACTTCCTTGTTACAAAGTAAAGGTGCGAAAGCAAAATCCAATGATCCTTGAAGCTTTAGGTTGCTGATTTTGAATCCTGCGAGGCCCAAACAAAAATTGGAAATGTCCGATTGGTTCGGGGAGGTTCTAAACACCAAAGACCATCCAAAACAATGCCAAAACCACGTGGGAATAGCCCCAATCGGGCAAACTGAGTAAAACTGAGCAACTTCTAAGATTTGACAATCCTCGCCAATCCTAGAAATGTAGCTCAACACTTGTACTTCAAAAATTTGAGACTATCCCAAGAGAAAAAAGTGAATTTGGATACCGGTTGGCGAAAAACTAGGCCCGAGAGTGGCCGCCTAGTTCCTGCTGAAGCCCTGCAGAGAGATTTTGGTGGGGTAAATCTCATCCAAATCCAACATCAATGGTTTTTCAGCAAAGCTTAGGAGTGTAGCTTCGAAACCTGACCAAGATTTTTGAAATCCGATATCATATGAGGAAATTATGGTGCGTAGAAGCCGGGTAGGTCAAGAGTATGAAGTGAAAATGCTAATCTTCTTGGAGTAGTGACTTTGAGAAGCTCAAAACTGAGGGACTGAAGCTTTTCAAGAAAAACCCATGACCCATAGCCCTTGTCCACAGCCCATAATACATGTATACATCCTCATTTGGCCAACATCGTGATCCATAGCATGAAAATTTGTCCTTCAAATTTCAAGAAAAATGACAAATTTTCCTACCTTCAGCTTGGTTTAGAATGATTTCGAAAAAAGTCTGAACTGTCGTCGATGGTCGTTCTTATCCCATAAATGAAGCAAAGAGCACAAAATCTAAGCATATATACAAGAGTATAACCTTCATTCCCACATCGAAGAGGAGGGGAAGAGGAAGTTGGGCCTCTTGGCTGCTACGCTCTGTTGTATGCTCCCGTTGGCTGACTTATTGACCGCCTGGGTGTCCGCGGGCCTGTGGTGCCTCGATATGTGTATCTGTTTACTCCAGCTGCGTGGCCCGTCCATCACCGTTCCCTAGCTCAGATACCAATGTTGTACTTCCTGATGAATCCCCTCAGTTTTTGTGATAGCTTGGCACATTGAACAATGAAGCTCTCTCTGAGATGAACGCGCGCACCCTCCAAGACACGGGAATCGAGATCTTAGACTTTCCTCCCAGCCGTGTAGCCTTCTTTTAATTCTCTCTTCATAGAATCACTAAGTGGCATCTCACATGAGTGCCAGTTGGCACTCATGTGTATGCCCTTCTTATTGAATCTAAGGGATGGTTCACACCATCCCTTCTCTAGTGATTCTCCACCTGACACTTGCAGTTTTATGAGATTTTGACACTAGTCATATGCTCATTTTGTTGAGGATACTCTGACAAAATTTTTTAGATTTTTGGCTTTGTCAAGTATACATTGATCAATTTACTCCTTGATACACTTATTGGTGTGAGCACATTTATTCTCACATACTCCTTTTTGGTTGGTCATTACTGTTCATTGATACATTTTTCTGGGAAGATTATTGGATTCTCGCCCAGAATCTGACACTTGGTCATCCTTCTTTGAGACTTACTAGGGTTTTGACTCTTCTAGCACCATTAAAATTCTATTCAGTTCTCTACCATCATGGCATCTAAGATCTCAGGTACGTCTGATGGATCAGGGTCTAGTGCTAGTGTTCTGAGGAGGAGCTATAACTTGCAAGGTAAAGACCATTTTGAGATCTGAAAATTTGATGGCACAAACTTTGCTTTATGAAAGAATCAGATTAAAGATGTGTTGATTCAAAGGAGGCAATGGCAACTAGTAAATGGAATCTCAAAGAAGCTTGCTGACATGGATGAAGATGATTGGGATGAGTTAGATGAAATGGCTAGGTCTTCCATTCGATTGCACTTGGCAGATAATGTTTACTTTACAGTATTAGAATGTGAAAGTGCAACGGAGCTTTGGAAGAAGTTATGCAATACATATGAAAAAGAGATGGCATCAAATAAAGTGTATCTGATAAGAAAGTTATATGACCATCACATGAAGGATGCAGATAGTGTTGCTACTCATCTAAATGAGTTTGATGTTATATTCTCCTAGTTACAGGCTCAGAAAATGGATATGGATAATGAAATGAAAGCAGTCTTGTTGTTATGCACCTTGCCATCATCATGGGATATGTTTTGCATAGCTATTAGCAATAGTGCACATGGTGGTAAACTAGTCTATGATGACATATGTGGAGCACTCTTGAGTGAGGAGATTCATAGAAAATCTATGGTTCGCACTCAGAGTGGAGATGCTCATAATTTTCGTGATTCTTACAAAGGAAAGAATCAGCAACATGGTAGGAGCAAGAAGAAGGAAAAGAATGGTCAACAAAATAAGAATAGAAGTAAATCAAGGAAGAGGGATATCGAATGCCATTATTTTCATAAGAAAGGACACATGAAGAAAGATTGTTATGCAGTAAAGAATGCTAAAGGTAAAGGAAAGAATGTTGATGGGCATGTTAAACAGCTACTTGCACTATCTACTTCAACAATGAAGATTGAAGAAGTTAATGCTATTTTTGATGATGTTGATGTGTTGACACTTGATAGTACTATGCCAATTGAGGTTCTTTTGGCTTACTCTTTCCCACACATGGCTACTATGTCCACTTGATAGTATTGTGCTAATTGAGGCTCTTATGGCTTACTCTTTCCCACACATGGCTTACTCTTTCCCACACATGACACCACACAGAGAATGGTTCTCTAATTATGCAGCAAAGTCTCTTGGTACTGTGAGACTTGGTGACTCTTACCAGTATGACATTGTGGAGATTGGAGATGTGGTTGTGCAATTCATCGATGGTTCAAAATGTACCATGCATAATGTACGCCATGTACCTCAGTTATCATGCAGTTTGATGTCGTCAACTTGATGACCTTGGTTACAAGGTGATGTTCTATGCTCAGTCCTTTCGCATATCAAAGGACAATATGGTTAGTAAAAAAGGAAGCAAAGTTGGCTCACTTTATCCTTTATTTATATCATAGAAAGGACACTTGTTGGCTGTTACTGAATAGCCCATGGGTTGTATTTGGCATGGCCGTTTGGGCCATATATCACGTAGTGGAATGGAAAATCTTTCTCATTCTAGCTAATTATCTATGTTATCTTTCTCTAATTTCCCATTTTGTGAGCATTGTCAATATGGAAATCAAAATAGGAATGTGCACAAAATACACATTGACTCTTCAATTCAACCTTAAGACCTTGTTCATATAGATGTGTGTGGTCCTATGGCCACGAGGGCATTAGGGGGTTCTCTTTATTTTATCACATTCATAGATGATGCTACTAAGAAAGTCTGGGTATATCTTATCAAAGCAAAGGATGAGATATTCCCTTCTTTTAAAAAATGGCTTGCTTCAGTTGAGACTGAAAAAGGAACTAAGCTTAAGGCTTTACATTAAGATAATGGGGGTGAGGATAAATAGAACTATTCAGGATAGAGTAGTTTCTATGCTGCATCATGCAAACCTTTCACAAGGCTTTTGGGTAGAAGCAGTATTGACTATAGTTCACATGATTAACCTTTCACCTAGTAGTGCCAAAGGTCTGAAAGTGGTGCAAGAGTTATGGATAGGGAAGGCAACATATTATGATCATCTTTGAGTTTTTGGGTGTGAAGCATATGTTCATATACCCAAGATTCTGAGACAAAAGTTGGATCATAAGTCAAAGAAATGCATTTTTCTTGGATATGGTCGAGAAGGACAATCTGGATATCACTTATGGGATCCTGAAACACGATTAGTAATCAGAAGTAGCTATGTCGTTTTCAATGAGTGTAAAATGCATAAACAACCCATTAAGGAGGTTGAAGTGAGAAGAGTGGTGTTTGAGTATCCTAGTCCTTCAGTTAGCATGCATAAAAATGCTGCACATGGGGATGTTCAAGAGAATTTTTGATCAGATTAGTCTACAAATGTTCCTATTCAACAACCATTGAGATGCTCTACACGTGTCTCATATCCACTTGATAGATATGTTTCAGGTTTGGATTTTGTTATGCCAACAGATGCTGGTGAGCCTTCTTTCTACGAGAGGCTATCCAGACAATGGATCATGTCAAGTAGGAGTGTTCCATGAAGAGTGAGCTGGATTCTATTCATAAGAATGGTACTTGGGACTTAGTACCTTTGCCGAAGGGTAGGAAAGATTTACCATGTAAATGGGTATATAAGCTGAAATTCACATCAGATAGTGCTTCTCCAAAGTATAAAGCACGACTTGCTGCAAAGGGTTTTAAGCAACAACATGGTGTTGATTTTGAGGAAATCTTCTCTCGAGTGGTCAAGATGACTACTTTGCACATGTTGCTTGGATTCATTGTAATAGAGGACTTAGAACTACTCCAAATGGATGTGAAATCTGCTTTCTTGCATGGAGATCTTACATATGAGATCTATATGGAACAACTAGAGGGTTATGTAGTTCTTGGCAAAGAAAGTCTAGTTTGTAAGTTCAAGAAGAGATTATATGGAGTTAAGCAATCCCTTAGACAATGGTACCAAAAGTTTGATGCTTTTATGAAGTCTCAAGTTTATTCTTGAAGCAATGAGGATCATTGTCTCTACACAAAGAGATGCTCAAATGGCAGCTTGATATGCTTGATACATTATGTCAATGATATGTTGATTGCTGGAAAGTCCTCTTATGACTTGTCAATTCTCAAAAAGAAGTGGAGTCAAAAATTTTCTATGAAGGATTTTGGGGATGCAAAACATATTCTTGGCATGCACATTACTTGTGATAGGAGCAAAAGATGCATATATTTGTCTCAAATTGAGTACATATCCAAATTACTTCATAGGTTCAATATGCAAGGTGGAAAGGCATTGAGTACACCTTTACCCACATATGTGAATTTGAGATAGGATGATTGCCCAGATCAGATGAGGAAGAGGAATTCATGACCGAAATTCCTTATCATTCTTTTTTTGGTAGTTTCATGTATGCTATGGTAGCTACAAGATAGACATTGCATTTGCAATGGGAGTTGTGAGCAGATACATGCTTAGGTAGAGGGAAAGCATCCACTATTGGCTACATAGATTCTGACTATGCTGTTTGTGTAGACAATCGTAAGTCTACATCAGGATACATTTTTCATTTTGTTGGAGGTGCCATCTCTTGGAGATCTCGTCTTCAAGAATGTGCAACTATTTCCACTACAGAAGAAGAGTATGTTGTAGCAAGTGAGGCATGTAAGGAGGCGTTGTGGCTTTCTCATCTTGCTTGTGAGATAGGTCTACCTAAGCATGTACCTTGTTTGCTCAATGATAGTCAGAGTGCCATTGCTTTGGCTAAGAATCCAATCTATCATGTAAAGACCAAGCACATTGAGGTGAGGTATCACTCATTAGAGATTGCTTAGCCACTGAGTGCATTATTCTTGAGAAGGTTCACACTCGAGATAATGCTGCAGATGCTTTGACTAAAGCTCTACCACATGATATCTTTTGACACTATTTTCACTTGATGAGAGTTACATGAATAATGATCTTACATAGTCATTTGTATACTGTGTAACATGCACATCAGGTGGATGGTATAATTTGTATACTTACACTCAGGTATTCTTTTATCATTCTTCATTTTTCTCCCATAGTTACTTTGGTCATAGTGGACTTTAGTGGGATATTGTTACCATTAGTGTCCATGTGAAAGGCCAAATGGCCACCACACACTTTTGTATATGTTCTTTGATAAAACATATAGTGGCGTGGTCAGTCAGAGACTGTAAGTTCGACCACATTTTGTAACACCTAAGAAGTGTGTGTTCGTGCTCCCTCTGTATTGCGTTTTTCTACATATTCTGTAGCCTCTTTGTGGAGTATTGTGTGTGGCGCTTGGAGCTCGGTGTAGAGAAGAGTGCACTACAGTACATTGCCATCAAAATAATTCATTTTTGGATGTGTATGTCTATGTATGTGAATGTACGTACGTGAATGTTTGTGTTTGCATTTGTGTTTGTGTTTGTGTTTGTGTTTGTGTTTGTGTTTGTGTTTGTGTTTGTGTTTGTGTTTGTGTTTGTGTTTGTGTTTGCGTTTGTGTTTGCGTTTGTGTTTGCGTTTGCGTTTGCGTTTGCGTTTGCGTTTGCGTTTGCGTTTGCGTTTGCGTTTGCGTTTGCGTTTGTGTCTGTGTTTGTGTCTGTGTCTGTGTCTGTGTCTGTGTCTGTGTCTGTGTCTGTGTCTGTGTCTGTCTGTGTCTGTGTCTGTGTCTGTGTCTGTGTCTGTGTCTGTGTCTGTGTCTGTGTCTGTGTCTGTGTCTGTGTCTGTGTCTGTGTCTGTGTCTGTGTCTGTGTCTGTGTCTGTGTCTGTGTCTGTGTCTGTGTCTGTGTCTGTGTCTGTGTCTGTGTCTGTGTCTGTGTCTGTGTCTGTGTCTGTGTCTGTGTCTGTGTCTGTGTCTGTGTCTGTGTCTGTGTCTGTGTCTGTGTCTGTGTCTGTGTCTGTGTCTGTGTCTGTGTCTGTGTCTGTGTCTGTGTCTGTGTCTGTGTCTGTGTCTGTGTCTGTGTCTGTGTCTGTGTCTGTGTCTGTGTCTGTGTCTGTGTCTGTGTCTGTGTCTGTGTCTGTGTCTGTGTCTGTGTCTGTGTCTGTGTCTGTGTCTGTGTCTGTGTCTGTGTCTGTGTCTGTGTCTGTGTCTGTGTCTGTGTCTGTGTCTGTGTCTGTGTCTGTGTCTGTGTCTGTGTCTGTGTCTGTGTTTGTGTTTGTGTTTGTGTTTGTGTTTGTGTTTGTGTTTGTGTTTGTGTAGGTTTATGTGTGCGTGTATGTGTATTGTGTGTATGTGGATGTTTATGTGTATGTGTATGTGTATGTGTATGTGTATGTGTATGTGTGTGTGTGTACATGTATGTGTATGTATATGTGCATGTGCATGTGTATGTGTATGTGTTTGTGTATCTGTGTGTATGCATATGCATACATGTGTATATGTTTGTGTATGTATATGTGTATGTGTATGTATGCATATCTGTGTTTGTGTGTATATGAATGTGTATGTGTATGTGTGTGTATGTGCATGTGTATGTATATGCATGTGTATGTGTATGTGTATATATATGTTTATGTGTGTATGTGTATGTGTATGTATGTATGCATGTGCATGTTCGTGTACATGTATGCATACACATAGGTGTATTTATACATGTATGTGTATTTGCAGTATAGATATACATATGTGGCACATATAATATGTGTTTGTGTATGTGCAAATGTGTATTTGTGCATGTGTGAACATGTATACAAATACAACACTTTTAATATGGGTGCTGAACTCAGTCTCTTTTTTAACTCATTAAATGCCTTTTCATAATCTTATGTCCATGTAAATTGTGTCAACAAGACATATAAGGGCTTTGGAATTATGAAGTACATGTGGATGAATCATCAATAATATCCACAATGTCCCATAAAGGCTTGCACCTCTTTGGCATTCTTTGGTCTTGGTAATTCCAAGATTGCTTTTATTTTGTCTTCATCTGTTGGTATGCCATTCTTGGATACAATATGTTCCAAAATTTTACCTTGTCTTACCATATAAACACATTTTTCAGGATTTAAGCACACACTATACTATCTACATTTCTCGAATATCTTTCTTAAATCGGGGATGTGTTTGATTCATTGTGAGGAGTATGTGCATAGATTGTCTGCATAGACTTCCATGCTCTTCCTTAGAAACTCTTTGAATACATGACACATTAATCTCTGGAAAATTGTAGGAGCATTTTTAAGTCCAAAAGGAATCATTTGAAAGGCATATACTCCCCATTCAATAGCAAATGCAGTTTTGTGTTGGTCCTCAGTAGCGATTGCTACTTGATTGTAACCAGAGAATCCATCAAGGAAACCCTAGACTTCCTTGACTTATACTCTTTCCAAGAGATGGCCAGTCATGGGTAATGGGTAACTATCACTAATTGTAGCTACATTAACTTTTTTTAGATTGATACATACCCTAAGTTTCCCATTCTTCTTGGGCACTACCACCAATGGTGATACCCATTCTGTATGTTCGATCTCGTAGATGAATCTTGCCACAAATAATTTGTCAATATCTTCCTTGATCTTGGAAAAATAGACATCAATATATGTGTAGGGTCTTTGCTTATAGGGTTCCACATCTGGGGTCAATAGAATTCTATGGGAGTAGATAGTGGGATCTACTCCTTTAAGATCTTTGTATGCCCAAGCGAACACGTCTCTATATTCTCGAATTAGCTCTATTAGTTCTTGGGCCTCTTTGATGGATATATCCTTTCGTATGTAGGTGAATCTCTCTTCTTCTCCTTCCAAGGTTACTATTACCTTCTTAGTTTGTTCCTTGTTATCATATGCCTCTCCTTCCTGAGCTTCTCTCTTTGGCATTTTAATGGCTATTTTTCTTTCCTCTACCTCATATCGCTTAAAATGTTATGGTACTTCAAAGTTCTCCAACTTTCGCTTTTTGAAGGACTACCATGTATAGGCTCATATCATACCCTTCTTCATCTATGCATTCATCCATCATTAGGACTTCTTCATTCACCGAAGCATCGAACTTGGATAATATTTCCATCCATTTGTGAGGTTTGAACATTTCATTAGGAAATATTTGTGGCATGTATGTTGGGTCTTCTGTAGGTCTATAGTTTTCATACCCTATTGGCCACAATTGAGCCTTTCTTTCTTCTCGCTTGGCTTCCTTACACATACATAGTTGGACATCTTCATTCATCCAAGATTGATCACTCCATCCAATGGTATGAATGGACACATTGTCCTCTTCTCTATGGATAGGGTTCCACTGCAAAGGAGGGACATCTCTATATGCGAAGTATGCAAATTTATTTTCATGGTGGCACTGTGATGTTTGAGGTACAAAGCATCTCTTCCCCAATCTAGTACCACTCTCAATTGTCTCATGAAGGGTCATCCTAAAATCATTTCATAATTACTTGCCTTTCCAAACTGACATATTGCTAGGGTATGCTCAAGTTCCACTCCACATGTGGTCAACATTATCTTTTCTAACATTTCCTAAAGGTCTTTCAACATGACCATCTACTAATTGGAGTTTCATGTGAGTGGGTCGTAGAGTCGTCCTTCTACATTTCTCCCATATCTCTTTAGTGGCTATTCCTACTCCTGCTCATGTGTCTAAAATTTGCCTTGGTCATGTATCCGTTAAATGTGATGGGATGACATGTGTTTCCTTCATCTCCCTCACTAAACTCTTCCACTTTGTCTATTGGAATTTGAATTGTGGTTGGGACTTCTTCTTCTTTCTTCCCCTTGTGTTGTTCTCCCTTTTCTATCTTTAATTGTTCAACCAAATGTTTCCACAACTAAAGTTTGATTCGTAGTAACTCTTCTATCATTAAAGAACATTGAACTTTTGTTTTCTTGAGTTTTGATAATGTGTGAGAGGTCTCATCTTGTGATCTCTCTTCTCTACCTCTAATGGTAGGGGCATGAAATAATTTCGACTTCCTCTCATACTCCCCCATGTAATTGGGAAGTGTTGACATACTATTTACTTTCATCTGATCCAAGATTGATAGTTCATCATATATCTCCTCCATTTCCAATACAGGTTGATTCCCAAAGGTTTCCAATTCTTTGAAAGGGGGTGGTGTGCTTCTGCTTTTTTTCCACCGAGTGCTAGGTTGTCTTCGAAATCTATGCATTCTTGCAGACATTCACTAAGTGTCTATAATCGCTTTACATATACCAAAGTTCTTAATGTCCCGTTAGTTAGACCATCTAAGAACAAAGATATCATTTTCTATTGGAAGGGTCTCTCCCTCATAGGGCATCTATCTACATATTGATTGAACTGTCTGGCCGTAGTCTTTACAGTCTCATTAGGGGTCTATTTAAAACTATGGATGAATGAAGAAGAATTGTGTTTGATTCCCCTCTTGGTGAATTCTCTGATAAATTCTTGGAAGAATTTTCCAATATTTGCAAAATGATTGGGGTCTAAGGGTTGGAACCAAGACAAAGTTGTTCCCATAAGGGTCATCTCAAAAGATTCATATTGGACAAAGAAATCCTCCACTTGTTTTGACCGTAGTACTTGCTTGAATTTTGCAATGTGATCGTAAGGTTCCCCTGAACCATCATAATGGTTTCTCATACACTTTGCCACTTGGATCGACCTTAACCTTCTACCTGGCTCTCACGGTTGAATAATGATGGGGATAGTAGACCGTACGGGGTGTACTCTTGGTCCAACACCTTGTAGTGTCTTACTGGGAAAGGTGGTCAATTCATACTTCTAGTTCTTGGATTAGTTTGGTTGTTGGGGTTGAGTCTCCACATGGACAATTGCATGTGAGGTCTGACAGAGACACTTTGCTAGATGGTTTGTTGAGATGCTAAGTTTTCAGTACCTTGTCGGGATCCAAAGTTGACGTAGTTGCCTATTCTTGAGAAGGGAATATAGGCAACCCCATGTACCTCAATATTTTGATCTAGGTAAGTAACTCTAGACAAATCTTTAGGGTCTCTCAATTCATAGATAGTGGCTGGGTTGATGCCTTCCCCCTTTATGGTGAAGATGGTTGTAGTAATAGGTTAGCCCCACTTTCCAAGTACACATCACTTAGATAGTCATCCTGGGGTATCAAATCTCCTCTTAGTACTTCAATGATCACAGACTTTCCCCTAGGGTAGTTATAGTGTCTCCATTATTAGTTCTACTGTGGATTCCTTGTTCCTCCATCTCTCCTTTCTCATTTATCTGGTTTGGGTTTTTAGTCATAACATAATTTTTTTCTACTTTGTCCATGTAGACACCTCCTTCGTGTTTGACAACTAGTCTTGAGGCTATCTTTGATTTAGTTGCATTCCTCATTCTTGCCAAGGACCTATTAAGGCTTTCAAGGTAGATGGGTACTCCATGCAAGTTTGTAGATACGTACTATAAGGATGTCCGATATTCTCCTTCTACTACTTACATGAAGCCTACCCTAGGCATAGAACTATGCATATATTCTGAGACCATCAGTCTTTCCTCCTCTAAATCATTGGAAGTATTTGAGTAAATAGAGCGATGAATTGGTTGGGCTATACTTCTTGCAGAAGATACAACACTTCTTGCAGAAGATGATGGAGAGTGTTAATCTCCAAAAGAACAACCTACTCTTGAACTTAGAGCACCTCTATATCAAGAGTAAGTTAAATCTTCACCAATTTAAAAGATCAATGACCAAATATCAAATTCTTGAACAAACTGTGAAGAAGGAGATTACTCAGAAAGTCTGCTGCATATATCTTTCTCATTGACTAAGTAAATGTGTAAAGTTTTTGATGAAACTTTGCACAAGGTGTTGCCTAAAGATTGCACACCTCCTCCAAGTCAAATCACTCCAAAAGATTCAGTAGATCTTGAGAAATCTACTTAGCAAGTTACCTATGTCTAAATCTGCACTTCTGAGAAGTCGATTTGGACACCCCTAACTTTTAACACATAGTTCTCTCAGTATAGAACCCGTTTAAGCAAATGCTTTTAGCCATGAGTAGCTTACCTTCCAACTTAAAGATTAAGTGCTTACTTGCACAAAACTTTGAACTTTGGAGTGAGAAATGATCAAATCATTAAGATCAAAATTTGCGCCTGTTTCAGGAACCAGTGAATACTTTCTCACATGTAAATGTTCCTACACACAATTCTCTTAGCCTGATCACAATTGGAAGCTAACACTTTGTACAGAGATCAATCAACTCTAGACTTATACTTGTACAAAAGCATTTCACAAAAGATCTATCACAGAAGGAGAAGACACGAAAACTTCGGGCGTAAATTTTCTTCTATTCCTCAGAAAATTACAACTGAGTTATGAGAGAGACTTCTTCTCATTCCTATGAACTCTAATGAGTCTTACAACTTACAAATGCACTATTCTCATACTCTCCTATTGTCTCCTCTATTGCCCTGAGATTTTTCAAAAGTATTTATAGGCAAATATGTACAAGCTTATAACTAAACAGAAGTATAAGTGATCTATGTCTTCACTAATGTACATATGTGTACATGTCTTTCAATCTGTGAATATATCCATCTTCTATGCTTCAAGAATTGATCTTATTTCCATCCTTTGTCCTTCAAATCTTCAATTGGTGATTGGTCTGCACCAACAGCTCCCCCTCAATCATCAATTGAGATTTCTCTTATATTCTTTATACCTGCCATGTCTTTGAACTTCTGTAACTTTGGTCCATCCAAACTCTTTGTAAGCATATCAGCTATCTGATCTTTTGTTGAAGTATGTATAACTTCAATCTCCTTATCCATCACCTTCTCTCTTAGAAAGTGATACTGTATCTCAATGTGTTTGGTCCTGGCATGAAAAACAGGATTAGCAGCTAGATATAATGAACTCATGTTATCACCATAAATGATAGGTATGCTCTGTATAGTGTCAAAACTCTTCATGAGAGTCTTAAGCCATATCACTTCCTTTGCAGCTTCAACCATGCCTTTGTACTCTGCTTCTGTAGATGACAAAGCAACTGTATGTTGCTTTTGAACACCTAGAGATTAACTTATCTCCCACATAACACATGTACCCATAGGTTGACCTTCTATCATCTGGATTACTTGCCCAATCTGCATCACTATATATTTTGATATTTGTATCTGATGTAAAACCATAATACAAACCCTCTTTGAGTGTTCCCTTAATGTACCTCAACACTCTTTGACCTGCAATCCAATGCTCTTTCCTAGGACAATGCATAAATTGAGACAACACCCCAAGTGCATATGATAAATCAGGCCTAGTTAATGTAGCATAGATAAGACTACCAACCAAACTCTGATATTGTTTCATGTCCTTGAACTCTTCACCTCCAAATCTGCTCAATTTGTGATTCACCTCCATTGGAGTAGGTGCTATTCTGCAATCATTCATTTTAAACTTGGTTAACAAATTCTTCAAATACCTTTCTTGAGTCACATACACTCCATGTTGAGTGTATGAAATCTCCATGCCCAAGAAGTATGACAAATCTCCCAAATCACTGATTTTAAACCCTTTCTCCATTTGTTTCTTTAGGCTTTGTATGCCTTTCTCATTTGTACCTGTAAGAATTATATCATCAACATATATACATATGTAAATGAACCCATCATCACTTGCTTTGACAAGCAAGCTACTATCTGCTTTAGATACTTGAAATCCAAGTTCCTTTAAGAACTTTACAAGCCTATAGTTCCATGCCCTTGGGGCCTGCTTCAAACCATATAAAGCTCTCTTGAGCTTACACACATAATCTGGATATCTTCCATCTCTGAATCCTTGAGGTTGCTCCATGAAAACATCATCTGAAATATAACCATTCAAAAAAGCATTCTTCACATCTAATTGACACAATTTCCAACCTTTGCATGCAGTAATTGCTATGAGTGTTCTAATGGTTGTCATCTTTGCCACTGGACTATAAGTCTCATCATAATCAATACCATATGTCTGAGCAAACCCTTTCACAACAAGTCTAGCTTTGTACCTAGACACACTTCCATCTGCAAATCTCTTTGTCTTATAGACCCACTTGCATCCAATGATCTTTTGGCTATTTGGTTTTGGAACCAAATCCCATGTTTGATTCTCCATCAATGCATCATATTCTTCCTGCATAGCTTTTTCCCAAATCTCTTTACCTTTTGCCTCTTCATATGTAGAAGGGTCTTCATCTGCTTTAACCATGTAAGCATAATCCTTAGTAGTCAAGAATGAAGTATCATAGCTATACATTGTAGGTTGCCATTTGTGCCTTGTAGACCTCCTGAGTTCTCCACTTCTTGAGGTTTCTCGTTCTTCACATTCTGGATCAAATCTTGGTGTCTCTTCCACTTCAACCTGCACTTCATGATTCTCTTGTTCATCAAATATCTGAATCTTTGATTTACCTTTCCTTTGGCTCACAATTTCTTCATCATCTATATTAATATTGATAGTACCTGCATACCAAGTACCTTGCTCATCAAATGTAACATCTTTTGATACAAGAAAATGTTTTGTGGATGGATTCCACAACCTATATCCCATCTGCTTATCATCATAACCAATAAACACATATTTTTCAGCTTTAGGTTCCAATTTATGCCTTAATTGTGATGGCACATATGCATAGGCCAAACATCCAAATACTTTGCAATGGTCTAATGTAGGTCTCTTACCCCACCATGCCTCATATGGTGTCATACCCTGCAAGGCTTTACAAGGTAGCCTATTGACCAAATAAGTAGCTGTATTTACAGCCTCAGCCCACAAATAATTTGGGCAATTTTCCTCCTTCATCATGGACCTTGCAAACTCAACAAGAGTCCTATTCCTCCTTTCTGCTACACCATTTTGTTGAGGAGAGTACCTGCAAGTAACTTCTCTTTTTATACCTGCATTCCACAAGTAATCACTGAACTCATTAGAGAAATACTCTCCCCCTCCATCTGACCTTAGTCTCTTCAATTTATGACCTGTAATTCTCTCTGCATACACATGATAATGTTTGAATGTATTGAATACCTCTGACTTATCTTTGATCACATAGATAGTGATCCATCTGGTAGCATCATCAACATAAATCACATAATACCTTGAACCATTGATACTGAAATCCTTTGATGGTCCCCACACATCTGTGTGTACCAACTCAAGTTTCTCTGAATACATAAACCCATGCTTAGAATAAGATTGCTTATGAGCTTTACCTAATTGACATGCCTCACATCTGTATGTCATATGTTGACCTGCAACATTAGGCAATCCAAGCACTGAACCATTATTAATCATGTCTTTAATACCTCTTTTATTGAAATGTCCAAGCCTCTTATGCCAAAGATCTAACTCAGAGATCTTATGTCCTCCATAAGTGAACAAGGCATGACCAACATTACCTTGAATCTTCAATGTGAACAATCTTCCTTCTTTCTTCCCTGAAACAATTTGTTTATACCCATTGCTAGGGTCTTCCACAAACACTCCTTTGTTAGTGAACCTTACTTCATAACCTTTTTCCACAATTTGTCCTACACTTATCAGATTCTTAGGAATTGTAGGAACATACAAGACCTTACTGAATAAGGTGCTACCATCCTTGGCCTTCATTGATCCAATTGACTTCACATTGTGCTTTGTATTGTCACCTGTTTGAACAACATGATTAGATACCTTATTCTCCAAATCAGTCATCAAAGCTATATTACCACTCAGGTGGTTGCTACACCCTGAGTCAATGTAGAAGACTCTTTGATCTTCACTCTGCCTTTCACAAGTTGCATTCATTATCAATGTTGAATCTTCCTTTTGATCTGAAGCATAATTGTAGTACGTATTGTTATATTGTTGACTTTGGAAACCTCTACCTGCATTTCTTCCAAAGTAACCCCTACTACCTCTACCTCTGAAATTACCTCTTTGATTTCTGCCACCTCTTCCTCTTGAATTATAGTTCTGATTGTATCCACCATTACTCTGAGTATTATGCCAACAATCATTAGCTAAATGATTTGTCTTACCACAAATCCAGCAAGCTTTGGCTCCATCTTTGTTATTCCTGCCTCTTCCTCTACCTTTGCCACCTCCTCTTCCTCTTAGGAAGTTGGCTTGACTAGTGCCTTCTTCTTCATTTGCTTGTTGCTTTCCTTTGTTAGTTTTCTTCTTGTCTTTAGAGTACATTGCATGACCTGCACTCTTGTCAACATCTCCTTTGATATCATTCTCAAAAGTTAGCATATGTCCTAACAATTGATTCAAATCAAGATTGAAATGAGCCAATGAAAGTTCTGTAGACAAAATAAAAGGCTTCCACTTCTCATCACCTCTTAGTCCTGTGAGAATTTTCCTTACCAATTTATCTTCTTCAATGTCTTCATCCACTGCTCCTAATGCATCTGCAATGTCCTTCATCTTTGTCACATAATCAGATATTGATTGTGAAGCCTTCTTCTTGAAAGTAGTAAACTCTGCCCATAAGGATGCCTTTCTTGACTTTGTAGTGTTTTGGAAATGCTCCTCCAAAGCATTCCATATTTCACTTGCACTTTCAAGACCTCTAATGTGAGGTAGCAAGTAGTCATTGACAGCCATGTAGATTATGCTCCTAGCTTGAGCATCTCTCTTCATCCAATTCTTCAAATCTTACATTTCCTCCCTAGTTGGAACACTAGGATCTCTAAATTGAGGCTTTTCTTCTTCTCCTGTAATGTAGGCTATCAAATCTTTGCTCATTAGATGGGCTTCCATCCTTATTGACCATGCAGGATAGTTCTCTCTATCCAATTTCTCTATCTAAAGAGAATCTCCCATCCTTCCTTTACCTGTGTACTGAATTCTTCAATCTTTATAAAGTATAAGGTTACCTTTACTTCGAATGACACTCCTTTCGTCCTTCTTGATGTCGTATGATCTCTTCCTCAAGCTTTTCCTTCAGGCTTTCACCTTTTAATCCTTCAGATGTTGAATTCTTTGCAACTGCAGCAGTCGGGATCCTCCTTTTCTCAAATTTGATGTTTCCTGCTCTGATACCACTGATGGAGAGTGTTAATCTCCAAAAGAACAACCTACTCTTGAACTTAGAGCACCTCTATATCAAGAGTAAGTTAAAACCTTCACCAATTCAAAAGATCAATGACCAAATATCAAATTCTTGAACAAACTGTGAAGAAGGAGATTACTCAGAAAGTCTGCTGCATATATCTTTCTCATTGACTGAGCAAATGTGTAAAGTTTTTGATGAAACTTTGCACAAGGTGTCACCTAAAGATTTCGCACCTCCTCCAAGTCAAATCACTCCAAAAGATTTAGTAGATCTTGAGAAATCTACTTAGCAAGTTAGCTATGTCTAAATCTGCACTTCTGAGAAGTCGATTTGGACACCCCTAACTTTTAACACATAGTTCTCAGTATAGAACCCATTTAAGGAAATGCTTTTAGCCACGAGTAGCTTACCTTCCAACTTAAAGATTAAGTGCTTACTTGCACAAAACTTTAAACTGTGGAGTGAGAAATGATCAAATCATTAAGATCAAAATTTGCGCCTGTTTCAGGAACCAGTGAATACTTTCTCACATGTAAATGTTCCTACACACAATTGTCTTAGCCTGATCACAATTGGAAGCTAAAACTTTGTACAGAGATCAATCAACTCTAGACTTAGAATTGTACATCTTTCGGCTCTCGGATTCAATGAAGGCAACCAGGATCTCGCCTACGATATGAGCACAACACCACCCATCAACATTGTTTATGCGTGGCATGCTCGTATCAAGTATCTAGCAGCCTGCTTCAAGTAAACATTTGAGGAAATGTTTATCACAGGGTTCTGGGAATATCATTCCGAGATATTCATACCCAAACCATCTCACCTATTACAGCTAATTGCGGTTGAATAGGCTCTGCACTCAGAACAGCTACGCATGCCACATCCGGAGGTACCCGGGCCAGTAGACTGGGATGCCCTACTAACTGATTTGGCCAAAGGGTTGAGAATAGCAGAACATCACTTAGCCACAAATGTCATGGAGTTCTACATCCAACGGTCCACACAACAAGGGTATGTCAGAGACGACAGAGGCGAGAGAAGGGGGAGTGTTGGCAGTGGTCAGGGCGGTCAAGGACTTACAAGACAAGGGAGCCAACGTGAAGGGCCAAGCAGGCAAAGCAGTCAATGAAGATCTTGCAAGTAGGCCATCATTTTTCATGAAGATGAAGGTCAAGGACAAATCACAGGAGCACATCAAAGAGGTGGACACACAAGAACAAGGAGCAAGTAGGGAGCTCCAGGAAGTGCATGTCAAATTGTTAGAAGAAACCCCTACAAAAATAGTGAATTTCATCACTAAAAGCCATTGTAAATACCATTTCATATTTTTGTAGCTCCATTTTGTGCAAGCCAAGGAGTCCTTGAGCTTGAGGAGCTTTAGAAGTACCTACCTATCAATTTTCACATTTTTTAGACTCCGTTTGAACCCCCAAATAGGCCCTAGAACCTAATTTTTAACTAGGCCGGACACTAGGTCTGGACAGGGCCAAAGCTAGTCAAAAACTATAAAAAGGGCTAGAGAGCTCATTTTTGAGGGTACATGGTAATAGATTTGAACTTGTAAGAGCACTTTTGAGTAATCTAAAAGAACGCCATTGTCTCTCTCCTTGTTCTTGCCTTGTGTGCACGTGTGTGTGTATATGTGTGCATGTTAGTGTGCTTCTCACTCACACACTTGTGCCATCACTTGTTCGACGTCTTCATACCATCCTCACGTCTTCTCGGATTGACATTAAAGGATGTGCTACTCATCACTGAGCTACATCCATTCTTTACTCAATTCAATATTCTTACACTCCATAATAATTATCTAAAAATCCAAATGTATCTTTAAAAACTTGGATCTTAACCTTGAGATTCAGAACTGTGGTATCTGAGACTCATTTAGCATGACCTTGAATAATGGACACTACATATTCATGAAGTGATGGTTTTTAAGAGAACCACCACCTCTTCTCGAGGAGATGGTTTAGGAAATTGCGGATGGTGAAGCCATCAACCATAACTCATGCTCTCTACCCAACAACAATCCCATGAAACATACCAAGGTTGTGGGGTTCAAACTTAGAAGTTGCCTACATCTTATATCTTAAGTTACATTGATGTGAAACATCTTAATATAGCACTAACTTATTTATACACGTGATTTAAGTCTACAATTTGTATGAGACAAACTTGTTTCCATTTACCTTTATCTTCCTTGGCGGGTTTTGATTCTACCCCAAACTTATAGAATTTGCTTCTATGACTATGCTTCATGCATTTGAGCAACAATCTATTCTTCATAGCTTTACTATTGGCTTTAGTTCTCATACAAATCTGGCAAATTATAGGCTTTTTTGAGTCATAGTTTTTTTTTTTACTTTGTGTATGTTTAGATAAGAATTGACCCATTACATGATACTTTGTTCTTTTCAGTTATCCCCGTATATTTGTGCTACTTGAATATCATCTTCCGAATTCTTAGGACCAACCTTTTCGTCATCCCTTTTATATAGTTATCTAAATTTCTAAGAAATCCATGTACTTTATGGAAATTATCTAAGTTTTGCAAATTAAGAGCAATATCATAGTACTTGGAAACATAAGTAGCTAGAGATAATTTCTTAGAATCTCTTATTTTGCAGTAAGAGTTCTTTTTTGAATCTCTTAGAATTGTTTCCAAGTAGTAGGAGCTTATTTTGATTCAGCCAGGCTCATCCACCTTTTGTACACTTTAGGACCTAGGGATAAATTAGGTCCTAGGACTTGGTAAGACTCAAGTGCGTTTTGGAGAGGATGTAAGACCTAAAAATGCTATAAGAAAGTCAAGAATATATCCTTGTTTTGATCATATATCTCTCATTAAAATGGAGGATTATAAAGAACTTTGGAAAAAGATAATCTACTTGCATAGAAGATAATTAGGACTTGCAAACACAAGTGGTACTTGATAAACTCAGGTGTGAAAATGAGTTGGTAAAAATTCAGGAAGTAGACATGGCTTTTGGTAATATAGGATCAAGAGGAATAGAAGATGATATCCTTACACTCTCATTCACTTTAGGAATAGTTTCACCTTGTTCTTCTAAGGCTTGGTTTTCACGATGAATCAGATTATGTTGATATATATAAGTGGTGATGTGTGTGAACTCACTAGGACCATTGGGGCACTTTTTTCCCTCTTTAGAAGGTTTTTTCCCTTGGCTTGTATATACGCCTATAACCCCAATAAGTCACTTACTTTGTAAATTCTCTTGGTAATACATTCACTATTGTGTGTTGTGCTCCAAGCTTCTTCTTCTTCTTTGTGTTGTTTGCATGATTCCACAGACCTCAAACTCCAACAATTGGTATTTGAACAGGTCATCGCTTCATCTAGGGCATCATCAAAACCCCTGCAGTATAAGAAACTTGAAGTCTGCTACAAGTTTAGCAGAACTCAACAAGGTAGTTCTCTTCAACTTTTTGAGATACAATCATTTTTCTACATCATGGTATTTTAGTGGCCATGGCTGAAAGCAGTGATGCATTTTGTATGTTGGTTGTTGAGGGTAAGTTGAATGGTACCAATTACTCATTATGGTCTTATATGATGAATCATGTATTGGTTGCAAAAGGACTATGGAATATTGTGGAAGGTGTTGAAAAATGTCCTATTACACCTAGAAACATAGTTGCTAAAGCTGATGCAGATGGTGTTGAAGATGGCGATATTCTTCATGTTCTTGTTTGTGTTGCAGTTCCTACTGCACCTACTACAGAGAAAATTTGTTGAGATGGAGAGATGCTCAGGCACATGCATTGATAGCCTTTTCTATCAAACGTGCCACTAATCCTCACATTTGCTCTTGCAAAAAAGCTAAGGATGCTTGGGATACACTTACCATTTATAACAAGCAAGGAATGAGGCTCATGTTGCTTACCTCCAAAAATAGTTGGAGAGTGAGGACATGAATAAAGAAGATTCCATGGACAATTTTCTGACAAAGGTCAAAGATTTGAAGGAACAATTGATTTTGTTGATGAAGTCTGGCCTGATAGTTCACTTGTGCAGATTGTTCTGAATGGTCTTCTCAATTCATATCAAAGTTTTGCTTCTACTCTTTGATTGATGATCAAAGACAACCCAAATGCCTTAACATTTGAGGAGTTCATCTATGTTCTATTGTAGGAAGATCAGTCTAGGCAAGACACGTCCATTATGTGTGTTGTAGATCAAGCTTTCAAGGCTAGTCATAGGGGCAAAGGTAAATGGAGCTCTTCTACTAGTAAGCAAAAATCTACCAATTCTGTACAATCAAAGAAGGATGACAGAGACAAAAAGAAAAGAGAAAAGCAGAAATTGTTTTGCAAATACTATAAAAGAAATGATCATTTCATAAAGATCTATCCAAAAATGGCTACTAAAGACGCAAGGAAGAAAGAGACTGGAATGGTTGTTGCAGAGGCCTCTACACCCAAAACAGAGTCTGCTAATCTTGTGTAGAATGAAGAATGGGAATTACTAGTATTTGCTGTTTTGACCCATCTTCACATGAATAGTGTATGTCTATAGTAGACTCAGATGTTTGGTACTTTGATAGCGAGGCAACCAAACATATTACCTTGTAGTGCAGTGTCTTGTCTTCACTCAAGCCTACCCCTATAGGGAATACTATCGCATGCACCAACAACTCCTCTTATCATATTATGAGAGTTGGTAAAATCATTCTGACGACTACTGATGATAGTTCTTTTACATTGTTGGATGCTTTATTTGTGCCAAGGATCAAGAAGAATCTATTATCAGTTTTAGCTTTAGCCAAGATTGGCTTGGTTGTGAAATTTGTTGATGATAGTTGTACAGTTCCTGATTTGTCAAATGGCGATATAACTATTTCTTCTGGCATTTTATGTCATGGGTTGTATAAGCTCATGGACTATAAAAAATATGTGAATGATTCAGCATGCACAGTACATGATTCTCAAGCTTTGTCAGATGCAAAGCTTTGGCATGCATGTTTTGGTCATCTGAATTTTGCTAGTTTGCAACACTTGCAAAAATTTGAAATGGTGTCCTCTCTGCCCAAACCTGAGGCACCTGGTAAACATGTTTGTGAAGGTTGTATTTTGGGCAAAATGCAGCATTCCTCATTCTCAAAAGATGGTTCAATTCGAGCTACTAAAAAATTGCAGCTTGTTTAGAGTGATCTCTTGTCCTATGCAGACACCCTCTTTTGGAAACTATCTTTACTTCATGACTTTCATTGAGGATTTTTCCAGGCATGCATGGGTATATCCATTGAAAGCAAAGTTCAAAGTGTTTATGTGCTTGAAACAATTTTTGGTTTTGGTTGAAAATTTATGAGCATGTAAAATGGGCACCCTCCATTTTGATGGAGGGGAATATACATCTTGTGACTTTAATGCATTTTTGGCTGAACATGGGATAAAAATTTAGTGTATAATGTCATATAACCTCAACAAAATGAAGTTACTAAAAGGAAGAACAAGTCACTCATGGAGATGGCGAGGTGTATGGTCAAGAATTATGCTTAACCACATAGTTCCTAGCTTGAGGCTATTATGTGTGCAGCATATGTAGTTAATAGGATTCCCGATAAAGCATTGCAATCTATCACTCCATATGAGCATTCGCATGGTTGCAAGCCATCTGTTGCTCACCTGTGTGTTTTTGGTTGTCTTGTATATGCATTAGAAAACTGGATGATAAAGCAATGAAAGGTATTTTTGTTGGGTACAGTTCTAAAAGTAAAGGCTATCGTCCGGATCATCCACAACCTAAAGGCATTTTGGTGCTCTACCTAGGGAGAAGTTTGAAGCTTTCTGCAAAGCTATGGGCTTACTTCCTTTTGTGGATTGATTCCACATAGGTTGGCACTTCCTTATACATGAGTGCCAGCTCCTTTTTCACTGCATCATTGCGAGGGGGGATTTGTTGATATATTTAGGTAGTGATGTGTGTGAACACACTAGGACCATCAGGGCACTTTTTTCCCTCTTTAAGATGTTTTTTTCCCCTATGTTGCAGAAAAAAGAAGCAGAAGAAGTAGGCCCCAAAAATTTCAATTCTAGACATAATTTTTCTTCTTCAGATTTCCATGATTTCCTATCAAGAGCCATGCAAATGCTCTAGAGGAGTCCTCAAGATGCATAAATCCCAAATATTATAACACTAGCTTTGTATAATAGTAGGAATTTAGTGATTTCCAATAAAGTACTGGTCTCTTGTGTGAAAGAACTATTTTTAGGGCACATGTATATAAATCACTTGATGACTCTTTGTAAAGGACTTTTTGCCATTTGGAGTGATCAAGCTGAAATTTCAAATTTGCTTCTTCTCTACCCTTCCCTCTCTTATTTTAGTTACTATAGTGCATGTGTAAAGCTCAGGTGCTTTGACATTTCGAAAGGTTCCGAAAGTGATCAGCATTAACTCAAATATTTCGAGGCACATCTGTGCCATGATATCTGGTACATTTTTGAATCTGATTGCCCAGTGTCGGATGGTTGAAATCATGTAGTTGACCGTGGGTTGGCCACGAGGGGGTGTTAAGTAGACATAGTTTAGCCACTTTTCACATCCTTTAACTGTCAAAACTGTTTTGGTCTACTCTGGCCAAGACCTTTGTCGAAAGACAGGGCAGTAGCATGGGTTATACTTGATGTATAAAGGCATGTTATTCCAAGTGCATACCATCTCAGGGTATGTTTCGAGCAGACGTATCCTCCAGGTAGGTTGAAATATGTTCCCGTGTGGGGCGCTTGCAGGGATATCATATGGTATAAGCATTTGAAGTTCATTGTCTCTTCCATAGATAGTAAGTTTTTTGAGCTAGTCGATGCGTGAAGCTATCTGTTTTGTATCAAATCTTTCTCCTTCATGCTCCAAAGTACATAGCACATTTTATTGCACTTACCGCATTTCCTATAAGGTCTATTTGAGTCTCCATAAGCTCAAGGACTGGTCTTGTGCCGGTTGTTGGACCAAAATTCGATGCTTCACAAATCAATTTTCTACCTCCTACAAGCTTCTTCAAGTTCTTTCATCATGCACTCATGGTTATCACAAAAACTCTTTAGGATTCACTAAGAATGGAATCATGTATCTTATTTGAAATAAACCTGATGTACCAAGTACACCTTTAATACCACAGAGAGAACTTAGGAAACTTGTAAATTATACAAAATCAATAGTTTTTATGCTTCTTCCTGATGTAAATACTAGAAATAAAGTTTCCTATATTTTGTCTCCAAGTTCATTGGGTGTTTTAAGTAAAAAGAAAATTCAATGCAACTATCAATGCATTGAGTCACATCCCAATGTTGAACACCTTAATTTGTCTTCAAGTCAAGAATGAATTAATTGAAAACCATGAACATTATCGAAAAGCATGAGAAGTGGTTCAAGATTGAACCAAAAATATTGGATAATGCTCAAATCTTCATTATATTATTCCATTAAGAATGATAATTTATTGTAGAGCGATAAGCTTTGTATTCAAAGTAATCAAAATTTGTGAAAACTTTTTTTTGAGTGCCACAATGCTCCAAGTGTTGTACATCTTGGCATTACAAAATCTTGTGAGTTAGTTATGAATTATTTTCTTGGTCAAGTGTCCATAATGATGTTCAGCATCATTTTGTAAAATGTCCTAACTGCAAAGTCAATAAAGCATAAGTGCTTAAGATTTGTGGAATACTATATCCATTAGAAACTCCATCTAGAAGGTGGGGAAGTCTTTTAATGCATTCTATAATGGGACTTTCTAAAACCCAAAAAGGATGTGACTTACTCTAGGTTATAGTTGACGATTGGACTAAAATAGTCAAGTTCATGCAATCCCATACAACAAGGCACACATAACAAAATTCTTAGCTATTTTTGGAACATCTTTATCATTTCTATGGTCCTCCAATGACATAGTTTTTTATAAAGATCAAAAGTTTAACAACCATTAGGTTAGGAACAAAATTAGTCATGAGTGCCTTGGAACATCATTAGTCGGATTGTCAAATGGAAAGAATCAACCACATTTTGGGGGATATATGACTTGATTATATCTCCCATAAAGGAAAAAAAATCCAAAGATTGTCTACCGATTGTAAAGCTTGCTTATAATAGTTCAAAGGAATCAATAACTAGTTTCAATCCATTTATGTATGTGTTTGAGTGCATAGCCCTTTATAAAATAGGACTCTGCCATGAATTAGTTGACTTTGCTCAATATTTCTTAAAGGAAATAAATTTTAAACTTAAATTAGCAAAGCAACATGTAAAGAAAGCCCAAGATCCAGCTAAAACTTATGATGATCCATAGAGAAGGGAGTTTTCTTTTCAAGTTAGAGATCACTGATAGTTTTGAATTGTTGAGAAGCATGAAAATCTTAAGTGTGGCCTATGTCCTAAATATTTTGCATGATTTTGGGGCCCTTTTAAAGTTTTGGGAAAGGTGAGATCTTTAGCTTATGAACTGGATCTACTTCCAGATTCTTGGGGTACATGTATCTTATTTTCGAGTTCCTGAAAAGTATGAAACTCTTAAGTGTGGTCTATGTCCTAAAAACTTTGCATGATTCTGGGGCCCTTTTAAAGTTTTGAGAAAGGTGAGAGCTTTAGCTTATGAATTGGATCTACTACCAGATTCTTGGGGTACGTGTATTATATTTTTGAGTTTTTGAGAAGTATGAAACTCTTAAGTGTGGCCTATGTCCTAAATTCTTTGCATGATTTTGGGGCCCTTTTAAAGTTTTGGGAAAGGTGAGATCTTTAGCTTATGAATTGGATCTACTACAAATTCTTGGGGTACATGTATCTTTTCATGTTAGTTACTTAAAATAAAAATCAATTGACTTTCACAAATTAGGGCCACTTGAAGTTGTAATCCCCCTAATATCAATTCAGTGTGCTCATCATGAACCTAAAAGTATGCTACTCACTATGAAGGAGATCTAAAGAAGTAATTAATGCAAAGTGTAGCACGTTAAATGGAATGAGATAATAGAAGAAAGCACCACTTGAGAATGCGTAAGTTCCACACATAGTAGATTCCCCTCTTCAAGATTTGAATAAGAGAAGAGCCCCACCACAAAGATGAAAAAATGATCCATATCATTTGGATGATGGGCTGATGGATCTGCATACAATGCATATACAATAGTTTTAAAAAGAAAAAATGTTTTCCAAGGAGAAGAATGTTACAAAGGAAGTGAGTGCTGAATTGACTCAAATAGATTTGAAACCTAACATCAGTTGGTTGGTCTCGTATAGATACAATATCCTATTGTTGGATTTAAGTATAAGTTCATGTGCTCTTTAGATCAAGTAATGTGGTGCGATCTAGTAGTTCAAGTGAAAGGTCTTGGATTCAAGTGCTTGAAGGAGCATGAAAATTAGAGAATATTCCACTAACATCTATGGCCAATCATCTATGAGGTTCTAAGTTTAGTTAAGTAGGACACTTTGAGAATATTTAGATACATGGGATAACACTTGGTTGTGTAATACAAAGCTACCTAAGTAGAAAATTTGACGGAGAGAGATTTATATAGAGGCATAAGGTTGGGTGAAATCTTCATTAACGCACGCTATTGAATCCTTATGTATAAGAAATTATAATATAACTAAAATGTGAGGGCTCATGGATGGCTTCTCCTCATTAAGGGATCCCTTGTGAAACTTTGAGGATAGATCATTGAATATATGTAATATATGTGCATGTATATGTGTTTAAGTTTGCTTATATGTGTGTATAAGTGTATATATTTGTATGTGGATCTCTCTCTCTCTCTCTCTACACACACTTTATGCATTTATGTCCTAGCTAATAGATTTTTAGATTCAGAAAGAGGGTGGATGAAATTGTCAGAGTTAGAAAATGATATGATGAAGATTAAAGACACACTTTTACAATTTTTTTCATCACCTGTAAGTTACAAAATGATATGCTGAAGATTAAAGATACACGTTTACCAATTTCTCAAGGCCTCAATGTGTATGAGGCCTCAACGCATGATGTAAAAAAGAAGAACAGTTTTTTTTTTCAAATTTTATATAATAATTAGAAATTGTATGGGCCGTTGTACCTGAGACGATAATCGGTCCATTCCAATGCATAGAACGGAGAGATTAACTTTTGAAAATTTTTGAAAATCATACGAATAATCCAATGCACAATTTAAGTTCATGATGTAAGTGGTTAAACAGTAATATGAAGAAAAGCTTATCAAATTTATCTGAGTGTATGTGCCTCAAAATACTCAATCTATCGTACTAACGCTTTCCTGACATTTCCTATAGGATGAGCATATGATATGAAATTTGATATATGCATTCCAATCATATATCTCTTGAGTTCATGCTAATGATACATACATTTCTTACTTTACATTTTCTTGTATGCCTTACTTCCATTTACTTCCATCCCATATGTATAACCCCTGGGCACATCTAGAGGAATCAAACACCACAATTCCTAAAATGGTGTAGAACATTTACCAAGCACCTCTAAGTCAATATGCCACCACCAAATTTTCCGGATGATAAACCAAACTAGAATTTGGAATAAGAATCCATTTCAACACAGTAATACAAAGGGTGAAAGAAATTTGAATAATGTACAAATGGAGTACAACAAAAATTGTAAGGCACTAGGAAAATGAATGTATTGTGCAGTGCCTAATATAACTCCTTGCTACACTTATTATACTTATAGAAACCATAATTTTAATAATTGGTCCACTGAACAAACCTATGCCATCATGGATTAATGCAATCCCTTAGTTATGAAGATAGCCCCACAAGTTCAAGAGATGTGCATCATCTCTAAAATTTCATGTGATTTCCCTCTTCAATGGCAAATTGTAGTTGTGTTGTATGAATAATCTGAGATTTGTTTGCTAGAATAATGCCGATTTCTCTTTTAGGACACAATACAATCTAGCAAGCAAATAGTGGAGATTTGTGATTTTATTATTCATGAGGGGCTATTAAAACAAGTTACAATCATCAGTACTATGCTCGCTTATCTACATTGAGTATAATATAAGGTAATCTTTTCAAGGTAAATGTAGATAAGCAGAGTACCAAACCTTGAGAAATACATCCTATGCATCTGGGCATAGCTTATACATAAATATGAAACCTGCACATTGGCAAAGAATGTGCATATGTGATATCAAGTTAGTGATGACTAGTGCAACCCCGAAGTGCTGAACACACCATACCACATGTCAAGACTGTTTGGAGCAAAATTGATGTGTTGTCACAAAAGAGCAACATAATCCTTATGTACAACATCACCCAAACAAAGCATTGTGAAGAAAATAGCCTTCACCCAAGGTGTGATCATAGACTGCTGACAGATCGCCATGATATTCTCCATCACTTCCCTAATAATATTTTGTCTTCAACACTGCATTGAGCTTGTGGTTAAAAACCACATGTGAATTTCTCTCTATTCTCACATATGATGCAATTGATATGAGCGTGATAATGTATCTCAAATGTGATGAGCGAGATTATGTATCTCAAATGTGACGAGATTCATCTATCATAGGTTGTATGAAAGAGCACATGATTGAATAAACCAGAAATATGAAATGTGATTTAAGTAACATGACAAGGGTGAGGTAAGACTTTCTAATATTAGAGGTCTTCCTAGACTCCACGCTATGATGAAACCTAGATGCAAACACACTGATCCACAAAGATCTTCCTCAGTTTTGTCCTTCACCACATTTATCATTGTCGGGAGAGGGGGTATTGTTCTTTTCTTTGGTGAAAGATTAGAGGACTTGTCTTGCATAGCATGCACCACATGATGATAATGTTTTGTTACATATGTTCATCATCAGTTTGGATTGCTCAGATTTTCTTAACCTCCAAGCCTCCCAAGCCTGATCCTTCATGTACGTGAAAAGTTTGAGATCACTTTGCCCTATTCTCTTTACCATTCAACAAAAGGGCTTCTAGCGTTGCCATGTAGCAACCATGTGTGGGATTTAGACGTCCGAGGAAACACACGAAAAACACAAGGAAGAAGAAGAAGCTTGGAGCATAGCACACAATATTGAATGTATTACCACTATAATGTACAAAGATAAGTAGCCCGTTAGGGCAATAGCACTACAACATATCAAGGGAATACCGACGGTCAGTGTACCGACGGTTAGCTGTCCGCATCAGTATACCCCTCGGAGAATTTGGGAAAGCTGTTTTGCCTCGGAAAGATGTCAGTATGAGCGTCGGTATACGCGTCACTATTCTTCTGCAACTACTAACGCTTATACCGACGCTCATACCGACGCTCTCTTTTTAACCAAGCTCGAACCCCAAATTCGTCATTCTGAGCGTTTTGAATCTTGAGCTTCTCCTTTCGGGTTTGTGCGCGCCAACAGTAGAGATCTCTGTTTGTCATCCTCTCTCTCTCTCTCTCTCCCTCTCTCCCTCCCTTCCCTCTCTCTCTCTCTCCCTCTCTCTCTCTCTCCCCCTCTCTCCCTCCCTTCCCTCTCTCTCTCTCTCTCCCTCCCTCTCTCTCACTATCTCTCTCTCTCTCTCTCCCTCTCTCTCTCTCTCACTCTCTCTCCCAACTTCTCTCTCTCTCTCTAAATAGACCTCTATCTTGTTAGATCTGAAGTTTTGGTAAGTAGATCACACATATTGTAAAACTCTTTTTTCTATTTCTATGTTTTTTCTTTACTAATATGTTCTTTGTTTGGTTTTGCAAGAGATTTTGAGATCAAATCTTTGGAAATTCGATGAAGAAGAACTTCAAGTGGATTTTGCTGACCACGATTCAAACAATTCTCTCTCTTTCCCTCTCCTTCCCTCTCTCTCTCTCTCCAAACACACCTCTATTTTCATAGATCTGACGCTTTGGTAAGTAATTGCACATATTGTATCACTTTGTTTTTTTTCTTTATGTTTTTGCTTTTCTAATATCTTCTCTCTTTAGTTTTGCAAGAGATTTTTGAGATCAAATCTTTGGAAATTCAACCAAGGAGAACTTCAAGTGGATTTTGACAACCTTAATTCAAAAATTACATCAATTTAAATAAGACATATATCACTCTTTTATCTTTCTTTATATTTTTGTTTTCTAACATCGATCTTCTCTCTTTATTTTTGTTTGAGAGAGAGAGAGAGAGAGGGATATGCATATGCATACATACATGCATGCATATGCATACATACATGCATGCATATGCATACATACATGCATGCATACATTCATGCATATGAATACATACATGCATATGTATACATACATGCATGCATATGCATATGTATACATACATGCATGCATATGCATACATACATAGATGCATGCATGCATATGAATACATGCATATGCATACATGCATGCATATGCATACATGCATGCATATGCATACATGCATGCATATGCATACATGCATGCATATGCATACATACATGCATGCATATGCATACATGCATGCATGATATGCATACATGCATGCATGCATATGCATACATGCATGCATGCATGCATATGCATACATACATGCATGCATATGCATACATACATGCATGCATGCATACATGCATGCATATGCATATGTATCAATACATGCATGCATATGCATACATACATACATGCATGCATGCATATGAATACATGCATATGCATACATGCATGCATATGCATACATGCATGCATATGCATACATGAATGCATATGCATACATGCATGCATATGCATACATGAATGCATATGCATACATGCATGCATATGCATACATACATGCATGCATACATGCATGCATGCATGCATATGCATACATACATGCATGCATGCATACATGCATGCATGCATACATGCATGCATATGCATATGTATACATACATGCATGCATATGCATACATACATACATGCATGCATGCATATGAATACATGCATATGCATACATGCATGCATGCATGCATATGCATACATACATGCATCCATGCATACATGCATGCATACATGCATGCATACATGCATGCATATGCATATGTATACATACATGCATGCATATGCATACATACATACATGCATGCATGCATATGAATACATGCATATGCATACATGCATGCATATGCATACATGCATGCATATGCATACATGCATGCATATGCATACATGCATGCATATGCATACATACATGCATACATACATGCATGCATACATGCATGCATACGCATACATGCACGCATGCATACACATACATGCATACATGCATGCATATGCATACATACATGCATGCATGCATATGCCTATATGCATGCATACATGCATGCATGCATATGCATACATGCATGCATGCATATGCATACATGCATGCATGCATATGCATACATGCATATGCATACATGCATGCATGCATATGCATACATGAATGCATAGACATACATGCATGCATGCATATGCATACATGAATGCATATGCATACATGAATGCATATGCATACATGAATGCATATGCATACATGAATGCATATGCATACATGCATGCATATGCATACATACATGCATACATGCATGCATATGAATACATGCATGCATATGCATATGCATACATACATGCATGCATATGCATATGTATACATACATGCATATGCATATGTATACATACATGCATACATATGCATACATACATACATGCATGCATGCATATGAATACATGCATATGCATACATGCATGCATATGCAAATATGAATGCATGCATGCATATGCATACATACATGCATGCATATGCATACATACATGCATGCATATGCATACATACATGCATGCATACGAATACATGCATGCATATGAATACATACATGAATGCATATGCATACATGCATGCATATGCATACATACATGCATGCATACATACATGCATGCATACATACATACATGCATATGCATACATGCATACATGCATGCATATGCATACATGCATGCATATGCATACATGCATATGCATACATGCATGCATATGTATACATACATGCATGCATATGCATACATGCATGCATGAATGCATATGCATGCATGAGTTCATATGCATGCATGCATGCATATGCATGCATACATGCATATGCATACATACATACATGCATATGCATACATGCATACATGCATATGCATACATGCATACATGCATATGCATACATACATGCATGCAGATGCATACATGAATGCATATGCATGCATGCAGGCATATGCATACATACATGCATGCATGCATACATAAGTGCATATGCATACATACATGCATGCATACATGCATGCATGCATGCATATGCATACATGCATGCATATGCATACATACATACATGCATGCATATGTATATGTATATATATATGTATACATGAATATATGTATATTTTTGTATATGTATATGTATACATGAATATATGTATATGTATATGCACACATACTTTATATTTTTGTATATGTATATGTATACATGCATGCATGCATATGCATACATGAATGCATGCATATGCATACATGAATGCATGCATATGCATACATGAATGCATATACATACATGCATGCATATGCATACCTACTTTATATTTTTGTATATGTATATG
The DNA here is from genome assembly GCA_020310875.1 of Ceratopteris richardii. NCBI lineage: Eukaryota > Viridiplantae > Streptophyta > Polypodiopsida > Polypodiales > Pteridaceae > Ceratopteris > Ceratopteris richardii. The sequence goes on along the minus strand of CM035416.1, from coordinate 109,583,399 downwards.
TATACATGAATATATGTATATGTATACATGAATATATGTATATGTATACATGCATATGCATACATGCATGCATATGCATACATGAATGCATATGCATACATGCATGCATGCATGCATGCATATGCATACATGCATGCATATGAATACATGCATGCATATGCATACATACATGCATGCATATGCATACATACATGCATGCATATGCATACATGCATGCATATGAATACATGCATGCATATGAATACATGCATGCATATGAATACATACATGCATATGATTACATGCATGCATATGCATACATGAATGCATATGAAAACATGCATGCATATGCATACATGCATGCATATGCATACATGCATGCATATGCATGGATGCATGCATATGCATACATGCATGCATGCATATGCATACATGCATGCATGCATATGCATACCTACTTTATATTTTTGTATATGTATATGTATACATGAATATATGTATATGTATATGCACACATACTTTAAATTTTTGTATATGTATATGTATACATGAATATATGTATATGTATATTATACATGAATGCATATGTATATGTATACACACATGCATATGCATATGTATATGTACAAGTATGTATACAAGCAAGCATATGCATATGTATATGTATACATGTATGCATATGCATATGCATATGTATACTTGAATGCATATGTATACTTGAGTGCATCAGATGGGATCTCCACGTACACCTTGGGGTGCACATGATCATGACGAATCGAAGATCTATCATATCCGTAATGGAGGTCTAGTTATGGATGCAGCGGGAAAGTCAATGCGTCAGCGGATACGACAACTCTGCTCTATTGAATTCGGTCATTCAGTAATGTTAAAATGGACCGAACAGGATAGAGACTCTAAAAATTATATCACACAATGTATATATGAAGAGTACCGGCCAGCACCTGGCAATCCTATTGTGAGTTCCGAATGGATACAACATACAGCACGCGAAGTGATGTCACATCGACGATCGGAAGCTCGCGATGCTTTCAAAGCAGGCTTACCGAAGCCTGTATGGCTAGATGCCGAAGAATGGGAATCGATTCAGGATGAGCATCAACATACTCCTGATCGGTATCGGCAACAGAGAGATGCGGCGGCCACTCGTTTAGATACGGTTGGAACGTCGCATTTAGGTAGCGGCGGATACGACAGTATGCGCTACCAATTTGTAAGTATGATGTTAATTATTGAAGTTGTTTGTGTTAAGTATATTATGTATCTAAGATTTTGCATATTTACTATAGGAGTTGGCAGTGGGTCGTCCTCCAATGCGAACTGAAGACTCATATGGATATCGATATGGACTGATTGCACTGTTACAAGACTTAGAGGGACGCAGTGCAATCATCTCATGGGAGAATATTCTTGATTAGGTAAAGTTCTATCTTGGTTTTTTTGTTTTTAGTTGTTGTTTATAAATGTCATGTTAATTGGTCTTATTTTATACATATGTTTTGTTGCAGGATTGTAGGTGTAAATATTTTGATCAATGCCACAATTTTGTATCACACTTGCATACGACAATGATGAACCACAATTTTGTATTCGATTCCTATATGGTAGTGTTTTGTCACATTGCCAAAATTTTGTATTACACTCCTATGTGGCAATGATGTACCATAATTTTGTATTCCATTCCTATATGGAAGTGCTTTGCCACACTTTTGTACATTTTTCATTTATGGAATATACGACTTTCTGTACATGAATCATTGTTCATTTTTACTCATATAAGTTTATGTTTTGGTTGCCATTAGAGTACATAACACATGTACTCAGTTGGGCAGAGTGTATTGTCTTTTGCTAAACAACATCATGCTGTAGCAAAAGACAACACACTCTGCCCAAAAAAATTTGTGCAGATATGGTCGTCGGTATACGCGTCGGTAGCTCCAGTATGGTCGTCGGTATATGCGCCGGTACACCCAGCCGGTCGTCGGTATATGCATCGGTATTGACGCCGGTATAAGCGTCGGTATTTTTGATGCATATACCAACGATTATACCGACGCTTATACCGGCGCCATACGGGCGCTTTCTTTCCGACGCCTGTACCGACTGCTACACCTACATCATGAAGAAATCCCGCCTGTTCATTTGCCTCGGTAGCAGCCTCGGTATACCCTCGATATGTTGTAGTGTAGGCATATAAAAGGGGGGGAACCTCCTAAAGAGGGAAAGAAGTGCCTCGGTGGTCCTAGAGTGTTCACACACACCACTACCTAAATATATCAACAAATCCCCCTTGAGAGTGATGCAGTGAACAAGGAACTCAGATTCATGTATAAGGAAGGGCCAAGCTATGTGGAATCAATCCACAAAAGGAAGTAAGCCCAAAGCTTTGTGCAAAGCTTCAAACTTCTCCCTAGGCAGATCTTTCGTAAAAAGGTCTGCAATGTTCTCCTGCATGGGCACATATGCCAAGCTGACTCCCTAGCAGAGAACCTCTCCCTGACATAATGATAATGTACCTCCATGTTACACTAGCCAATTTGGCATAGTTTTTGTCTGCTCAATATCAACTCTCTCATCAACAAGTGCATCATGTAAATCTGCATCAAAAATGGAATGATCTGCATCATCACATGAAACTTGCAAAGGATAAGAAGTTGCCTCATTAGGACCAGCACTAGACTGTCCACATGTAAAAAGAGGTAGCAAAGTATTATACATGTCTTTGGAGCTAAAGTATGTCTACTTAATACATGAAAGTAATGGCTGAATAACATCTTCCACAAAAACAACTTCACGGATAACCAAAATGCGTTTAGTCTGTGGATGATACAAACGATAGCCTTTACTTTTAGAATTGTACCAAAAAAAATACACTTTACTACTTTATCATCCAATTTTTTGCGATGTTGTTCAGGCACTAATGCATATGCTACACAACTAAAAACACACAGATGAGCAACAGATGGATTGCGACCATTGGGCCAAGCCTCATATGGAGTGATAAACTGCAGTGCTTTAGTGGGACACTTGTTAAGTCCATATGCTGCACACATAACAACCTCAAGCCAGAAACTATGTGGTAAAGCCTGACTCTTGACCATACACCTCGCTATCTCCATGAGTGACTGTAGCTCAAGCGTAAGCACCACCTCCTTTACTTGTCAATCCGCGGAGACGTGAGGACCGGTATGAAGACCAGGAGCAAGTGAAGGCACAAGTGTGTGAGTGAAATCACACAAACATGCACACACATACACACACATGCACACAAGGTAAGATTAAAGAGAGGAACAATGGAAGGCTTCGATTGCAAAAGAGTTCTCTTACAAAGCTCTATTCTCTAACAAGCTAACCTCAAAAATGAGCTCTCTAGCTCTTTTTATAGTTTTTTGAGTAGTTTTGGCCCTATCCAGACCTAGTGTCCGGCCTAGTTAAAAATTAGATTCCAGGGCTTATTTGAGGGCTCAAACGAAGTCTAAAAATTATGAAAATTGGTACGATCGTACTTCTAATACTCCTCAAGCTCGATGACTCACCGACTTGAACAAAATGGAGTTATAAAAATAGAAAATGGTATTTACAATGGTTTTTAGTGATGGAAATCACTATTTTTGTAGGGGATTCTTCTAAAAATTTGACATGTACTTCTTGGAGATCCCTACTTTCTCCTTCTTCTTGTGTGTGTCCACCTTTCTGATGTGCTTCCATGCTTGTGCTTGACCTTGAGTTCCAACACTCCCTCCCCTCTCGAGTCTGTCGTCCCTGACAGACCCTTGTTGTAGTGGTTGTTCCAAGTAGTGCTTTGAGAGGGAGTGTCCCTTTGCAAAAGTCGTCTGGCTTCCAGATGTGGCAGGGTTGGTTGTCCGGTTCTTCATCTGTCACTGCGAGCCTTTGCAAGTTGTAGTGCCTTGGTATTTACTTCTTCGTTGGATTCTAGCATGACTGTGTCGTTGTGAGTCTGCGTTGATGTCCTCTAGATCTTCCAAAGTTGATGATCATAGTAGTCATGCTAAGTACTCATAACCCATAGTGGATGATGGGTAAGTGTGTTCGTGCATGGGTTGAGGAAAATATGTGCCTTGTGCACGGCCTTGTAATGTAGCCCTATGCATGCTTACTTGGAAAATGCATCGGAAGAAGTATATTGGTGCAAAAATTGGGGTTCTTGAGCTAAGTGCTCAAGGGTATGTCGACGAAGAGGTTTCCTAAGCTATCATGGTTATGATGTTTCCAAAGTAAAGATACGTACCATGAAGAAGGTCGATCGATGTTCATCTCTTCGTGTTGTACACTTGGCCTTTGGGATGGAACATTGTTGATGAATGTCCGTGTTGATGGTCCACTGATGAGATCTTTTGAATGGCTGATCCTGTCTCCTCATAAGCAGGAGTCTTCTCATCCAGTATATATACAAAGAGTTGCAGGGTACCAGAACTACTCCGTGCAGATATCTCGCTGGATGCTCTCGTACATGCAATAGTTAAGCATCACTCAAGTTGCGGACCTTCCAGCTCTTCACTCCTACCATGGTAAGAGGAAACCATAGTTCGTGATGCCATGTTCATGCCAAGTTCTTGAAATCTACCAGATAAGGCAGCAATTATATCATCTGTTAGCCGAGACACACTTGTATCAAAAACTGTTAACTACCGAGTAATCAATGGTTCCACCTTCAACTAAGCATGACGCATTCATGTTTCATGAGCCAAACCTGGAAACAAGTGTTTCCTCTCGCTCTTTTTTTTTTTTAATTTTGAGGAACAATGTCACCAAACAAGAAGACATATATTAGTATCAGAAAAAATAGTGGACATATGTCAATGTGCTCTTGTAGGGGCTCTCAAATGTGTCTATGCACGGCCATGTAATGTGGCCCTATATCAATGCATACTTTGGAAATGCATGACCTGAATGGTGCAAGAGACTGGGTTGTGCAAGGAGCATATGGTTGTCGCTCGTCGAGGCTTTCGATGTTATTTGCGGATGTTGATGCCATCTGTCGTGGAGGTATCCATTGCATCTCGAGATGACAACTGATCCATCCTCCTTATGGGGATCCATTTCAGAACGATCTGTGACTGTGTAGTGAGCACCTTTGGCCTATTCATCCTTGGCTGGTTTCTTGACTGTGGTGTCTTTGGCGCTTTGGTTTTGTAGGGGCCGCTGATGCTTTTGGTTTCCGAACCCATAGCTTTGTGGCTGGTGGCCTGACTCGCGTTGGAGAGGTTAGTTGGTTCACTTTTGTTCTTGGTGTTTGGTTCTGACCTTTGCCTTGCCTTGGCTTCCTTGTTGAGACTTCTGTGGCTACAATAATATACTCTACATGGGAGTTTCTAGCTGGGGGGTTAATAGGATCTATGAAGTCTATGCCCCACTTGGAAAATGCACGCCCTCCCATCATTGGCCTCAAAGGCATCTCATCTTTTCCAACTCGATACTGTGCATGTTGGCATGTGTCACATTTCTTCACATAGGTATGTGCATCCATATGGAGAGTGGGCCACCAAAGTCTTGAGAATAGAATGGTCTTGATCACTCGGTCAGGACCAAAATGTCCACCTACAACACCATTGTGTGTAGTCTCTAAGACCTTTAAATAGTCTGATTCATGAACGCACAAATTTAAGTAACCATCTTTGCCTCTTCGGTATAGATTGTCTCCTACTAAGGCATAGCCTTGAGCCTCTTGCTCCATGCTTCGTCTTCTTGCTAGGCTAGCCTCTTTGGGTAATCTTCCCGACCTCATAAACTCTACCAATGGAGTACTCCAATCTAGAATTAATGACACTTGATAAAGGGTTGCATGCTCCACTGGGGGCTTTTCCTGGCACAGAGGACAATTCTTAATCCACTCATGAATTTCTTTGTCCATGCTAGGCCAATACACTCCTAAACATTTTAGATTCTGCAATGTTCATTGTTTAGAATAGTGATTTCCTAGAAATCCTTCATGGGCTTGTTGCAACCAGCTAGTATGTTCATCATCCTCGACACAATAAGCAAGTACACCCTCCGTATCTTGTTTGTACATGCTTCCTGCCAATATGTGATATTTTTGTGATTTTACAATTTCTTCTTGTGAGGTTTTCACATTCTTATTTGCGGGTCCGAAGGTGAGGACTGGTACCAACTTATTTGCCCATTTGGGAACAACTTCCAAATTGAACAGATAAGCATCAGGTAGTTCATCAGACACTCCTTGCGGTGACTCTCCTGAAGTAATGCGAGAAAGGTGATCTGCCCGAAGGTGGGTTCTACCTTTCCTGACAACAACTTCAAAGTCATATTCCATTGATAAGAGGAACCATCTTACTAAGCGTCCAATATTGCAAGGTTTACTGACCAAATATAACAAAGCTTGATGATCAGTGAAAAACTTGAACTTGTTGGCCAATAAATAGTGTCTAAACTTCTTCATAGCATATACCATGCCTAAGCCCTCTCGCTCAGTTGTGGTATAGTTTCGTTCAGCTACGGTGAGCTGTCTACTAGCATATGCTATGGGCAAATCTAAGTTTCCTTCACTTGTGGGTTGTGCTATCACACATCCTATGGCATGATTGGATGCATCCACATGGACATGGAATGGTTTATTCCAATCAGGAGTGGTCAGTATTGGTGCTGTGCACAAATGTTTCTTCAGTTCATTGAAAGAATTCTCGCATTCGTCGTTCCACTCAAAATTAGACAACAAGGCATAAAGGGGTCTAGCTATGATCGCGTACATGTGGATAAACCTACGGTAATATCCACAATGGCCCATAAAGGCTTGTACCTCATTAACATTCCTTGGCCTTGGCAGCTCCGCTATGGCTCGTACCTTATCTTCATCTTTTGAGATTCCATTCTTAGAAACAATATGACCTAAGATTTTACCTTGACGCACCATGAACACACACTTTTCTGGTTCAGACACACTCGATATTCTCTAAACTTGTTGAAGATTTGTCTGAGCTCAGAGATGTGAAATCTTCTTTCTTGGGAATGAGCACATAAATCATCCACTTACACTTCTAAGCTCTTTCGCAAGAACTCTTTGAAGACATGACACATGAGCCTTTGGAATGTTGCAGGTGCATTGGTGAGCCCAAATGGCATCACACGAAATGCAAAGATTCCCCACTCTGTGGCAAAAGCTGTTTTGTGTTGATCTTCTGGGGCAATGGCTACTTGATTGTAACGAGAAAATCCATCAAGGAAGCTATAAACTTCCTTGCCTGCAACACACTCCAATAGGTGTTTCGTGATTGGAAGCGGATAACTATCTCTGATCGTAGCGGCATTAAATTTTTTAAGGTTAGTACACACTCGCAACTTCCCATTCTTCTTGGGCACCACTACGGTGAAGGACACCCATTCAGTATGCTCAATCTCATAGATGAATCCAACTTCAATCAGCCTATCAATTTCTTCTTTTATTTTGGCTGCATATGTATCATTATATGTGTAGGGCTTCTGTTTGGTGGGCTTGGCATCAGTAGTCATGGGGATAGTATGAGAGCAAACTGTTGGATCTACCCCTTTCAAGTCTCTATAGTGCCATGCAAACACATCCCTATATTCCCTTAATAGAGCTACGAGCTCCATTTCTTCTCTTGCACTTAGGTCATCTCCTATATAAGTACATCTCTCTTCGTTCTCTTCAATGGTCACTACAATTTTCTTGGTCTTTTCTTTAGTATCATATGATTCTCCTATGATGGCCTCTCTCTTAGGCATTCGTACCAAAATTTTGCGGTCGTCAATTTCATATTTCTTGAAGTTTTCTGGTACTTCAAACAATGATTCCTCCTCTTCTTGTTTCACTGCTTTTCTTTTCTTCCTCCTTTGACTGCTCTCACTTCCATCCTTTGAATTTACTATTTTAATACTTGTGAGAGGCTCTTCTTCTTTCTGGGTGAACACTCCTATATCTTCTAGATAGTGCTACTCTGAGTTAAAGCAACTATCCATCACAATGGACTCTAGATCATCGTCATTCTCTTCTTCTTCTATGACATCACTAGGGTCACATTCTTCTAGCAAGGGCTGACACATGAACACTGAGATATCATAACCCTCCTCATCACAATGAGGTGTCCATTGTTCTTCATTGACAACAATGTCCATGGTGGCTAAGATTTTTGGCCAGCCATGAGGCTCAAATTCCTCATCTGGAAAAATCATCGGTGTGTAGGCTGGGTCCCTAACTGGTCTATCTCCTGGCGAAGTTCCTTCTTCTCTTGCCTTTAAACATGTTTCCTCTTCCTCAGCGACCTTGCACATCCACAAATGAGTATCTTCATGCAGCCATGATGGATCAGGTGAACTTTCAGAATGCACAGAGATGGAATCTTCTTTTGCTTTGTGGATAGGATTCCACTGTAGGGGTGGCACATCTTTGAAGGAGTAATCCTTCAAATTGACCTTGGTGGTGACCCCTAAGTGTTGTAAGTACAAGGAGTTGGTCCCCCAATCCTGTACTATTTGCAATTGTCGTAGGAAGGGTCTTCCTAGGATCATCTCATAAACATTATTTTTCTCAAAGTCACATATAGCAAATGTGTGCTCAAACTCTACACCACAAGTGGTTAGAGTTATCCCTTCGAGAATTCCTAGAGGTCTTTCAAAATCACCGTCGGCCATTTGAAGCTTCATTCTAGTTGGTCTTAATGTGGGTTTTCCCCATTGCTTCCACAAGGAGGTGGTCGCAATAGCAACACCAACACCTGAATCTATGGTTGCTTTGGTTGTGTAGCCTTTGTAGGTGATTGGAAGATACATATTACCTTCTTCACCCTCACACATGTCCCCTATTTTGTTTAGAGGTATCTTTGGTACTTTTTGCTTAGAGCCTGCTTTTGGCATTTTGGAATCAAGTTCTGGAACTTGATCCTTGACATGATCCCATAGCTCAGGTTTTGCTTTGAGCAGCTCTTCTACAGTGAGATGACATTGAACCTTTGTGTTCTTCACGACATCAGTGTTCCTTGGGACCACTGAGTCTTCATGTCTTACCAATATTGTGGGAGCTCTGATCTGAAGAGATTCAGATTCCCAAGGGCCTGGAAATTGAGGTAGTTCTTCTAAGGTATTAGATTCAAAATCTAATCTTTCATCTTCTTGTTGTTCTGCTTCATCTCCGTAAATAGATGGAATTTCTTGGGGAAATTGATCATGAAGGTTATCAATCTCATGAATAGGAGGGAAATTACCCTTCTCCTTGGCCCATTTCTCCTCTTGTATTTCCCGCAAGACTCTTGAGAGTGCTCCTGAATTGAAGGAGGTATTCCAACATCCGTGGAATTAGGAACATACGCTCCCTTTGGTGGTGAGCTTCTTCTCTCAATAACTGGTTGAGCCTGTGGAGGTAAAGAAACTTGTGGTTTGCTTACCAACTGGTCTAATCCTTCTAGTAAGCCCTGGAAATGCAAATCTGGTTTGACAGAGTTTGTCTGATTGAACTTTTGACTAGTCTCGAGTATAGCTTGAGCTTGTTCTACCATTTTCATGCACATTTTCATCGGTTCAATCTCTAAATCTGCTCTAGGGTAACTCTTGTCTAGGTTTGCAGCTATTGGCCCTTCTTGAAGACGAGCCCCCAGGCCTTGAACATCATGTCCAAGCCTTCTGGGGTTGGATCTGCAAGAACAGACCCTGGTTGCAGCCTATTTACAATGGGTGGTGGGGTGGGATGAGGTGGAGTGCATGGAGTGTCGGCATGCAAGGGGTTTTGAGATGCGATGTCTTCTATTTTTGTTTTTACGTCTTTCAAGCTTTCTTCTAGTTCCGATAACTTTTTATTCCACTTGCGATTAGCCTTCTCTCTGGTATCTTTCCATGTCCTTGTTTTCCTCTTACTAGGTTCTCCCGATTCACTCGACTCTGATTGCTCTACTTGTTTATCCTGTTTTAATGCTTATGCTCTAGTAACTGCCTGTAAAGGCGCCACATTACTACAACTTGAACTTGAATCCATCACTAAGCCTACCACATTAATGGGTGTAATCTTGGGCACACTAGAGGGGTTTCTTGACAATCTCTGGGGAGAAGGTCTTTGCCACAATCAAGACAAAAAGCCTGTATGGTGGTAGCATGTCCTTGACTCGGAGATGGTGGGTGGGGACAATCACGAAGGAAATGGTCACCCTGACATCTGAAACATGGTCCTCTAGGGGCTTGTGGTCTTACTTATCTCAATTGGGGCCTAGGGTTAGCATTTGTGTACATGACATTGGAGTACTCAGGCTCCCAATTTTGTTCCATAGGTGGTGCCTCATATTGATACGAGTAAATCTCACTATGTTCAGGTGACTCTGTGTAATAAGCATGTGGACTACCTTCATGGGAGTAGTCCGAACTATGAGCATGAGAGTCATTCTTTGAGATCAGTGGGGTAAGTGGCACCAATGCTCCATTTGGATTTTCCTCTCCCATAGCCTACTTGACTGGAATCACGATGGCAGGAGCTGGTGGTTGGTTTCCCAATACTAGTTGTGGCCTATATTGTGCCTAATATTGCTGTTGTGGTCGATAATATGGACGTTGGTATTGGTTTTGATACGTACCTTGTTGGTAAGGTTGCTGATAAGTTTGTCTAACAGCCTGCTTATTGTAAGGACAATCTTGAGCCGTGTGGTTCGTGTATTTTCTCTCAATAGTGCAATATGGAGCATTCCTTTCTCTAATGTTTTGGTTTTGCATTGGGCATACGTTAGCCATGTGGTCCCCTCTATAGGTATAACATCGGTTCAATGAGGTGACTCTTTGTGTTTGTCTATTTTGGACACCCAGTTTCTTGGCAACTTGCTCAGCTATCTCATCTATTTCCGTGGAGATTTTTGAAGTATGACTAGTAGAACTATCACAATCCTTATAGAGTTTGGACAATCCTAACTCCTCACCCAAGTTATCTTCTATGTCAATGCACGTCCGCACACACTCTTCTATGGATCTGGGCTCTTTCAAGTAGACATATGATCTCAACTTTGTGCTCAGTAAGCCATCTAAGAACAAAGCCACTTGTTTGGCTCGTGTGGGTAACTCTGGAGCAGGGCATCTTTCTAGGTATTGTCTAAACCTTCTACCTTCTAGTCGCACTGTTTCTTGGGGTGTCTGCTTGAAACTGTGGATCAAAGATGATATGTTATGCCTGATACCACTCTTGGAAAATTCTACAATGAATTCGTCTAGGAGCTGACCTATATCGTGATAGTTGCGACTACTTAGTGGTTGAAACCAAGCTAAGGCAGTGCCCTTAAGAGTCAGACCAAATGCCTCATACTAGGTGAACAAATCCTCAACCTGTTCAGCTCTTAACACTTGTTTGAACTCGGCCACATGATCATAAGGATCTCCTGTCCCGTCAAAATAATTTTTCATTGCCTTGATCACTTGAGTGGGTCTAAGGGTTCTTGTGTGCTCTCAAGGTCTAAGCAATGGAAAATCCTTTTCATCTCTTTGTTGCCTATGTGCTTGATGCCTCTCTCTTTCAGGTCTTTCACCTTCAAATCCTGATCTATTCCTGCCCACAGTGTGTGCAAAACTTACCTCAGGTCTCTCTCTCGTTCTTTCTCTCTGGGTTTCATGAGCTTTGGATGATCCTACTCCTTGGAGGCCATGGGAAACATTGGATCTTGGTGGAGGGAAAATCAATTCACTCTTCCAAGTATATGCATGTCTATCATGTTCTGTTACCAAGAACACCTTCTCTGATGTGTTGTCCAGGTAGACAACTTTGCCTGGTATCTCAAGATCCTTGAACTTGTAGATGATGAGTATGCCCAATTGGCTAGGTTGATCTGGTTTGAATCTCCAAAAAGCTTCCTCTGTTTCTCTATTCAAGAATAGTTCTATGCTTTTGTTGTCTTGAGGGATCCAATCTGGAGTGATCACTCTGGTCAAAACTGACTTACCTCTAGGAGTCTGGGGTCCTTGTCCTACATTTCCTTGTTCTAGGTCTCCTATCTCATTTTCATTAATGATATTTACAAACTCATCAGTCCTATCAGGTAGGTTGGTGATCACATACATGGTACCTTCCTTATCAATGTATGAACCTTCTTCAAACTTGACTACTGGGTGTTGAAGTCCAAGGGGTTGATCTGGATTTTTGAGTTGGACCACTGATCGTCTCAGGCCATCCTCATAGATGCGAGCACCTAATCGGTTGGTCCGAATATATTCCAGTTGTGTCTTATAGGGACCTTCTGGTGTTTGTAGATGGGCAGTTCCTGAGCCACCTGCACGTTTCCCCATGCTAAAAGACATTTCTGAGTCACTTGTATCTGAACTTAGTCTGTAAGGATGACCACTTAGTTATTGTGCCCAAGACTTAGCTTTATGGTTGACACTAGCCTCAGAAGATCTAATGCTTTGTCTATCCTTGCCTAGGTGTCTACCAGATCTCAGGTTCACAAGCTTGGGTTAAGACTCCAAAATTTCTCCTTAGTATGGTTCAGAATCCTTTGGAGTCCCCTTGGGTTCTTGGTCCCATCGGAGGGTCAACTTCAAAATATCCTATCTGAAAATCAATGCATTATTCTTATAAAAAACATTTGAGGCCGTGTAGGATTTGAAACGAGCTTTCCAACGAGCTATAGAGCTCAAAAAATGGACTTTGGATGAAAAAGTTATGTCACATGTTGGAGCAAGTCTATGACAAGCCTAAGTATTGGCTTGAGTCCCACAAAGTCTTAGAAGAAGCTTCAAAATGAAGACTATGTAAAGTTCACTTGTGAACTACCTCTTGTAACTTTTGAAGAGTTTACTTAATGTAAAAGTAAGAGAATCTTAAGTAGTTGAGTCCAGATGATCAAAAAGGGAAAGAGGAGCCACAAATTCGTGATTTGTGGTAGGTAGAGAATCAAATCAATCATTGATTGTTTGGAGAGTGATTGAGGGAAGTTAGCCTCCCAAACTCAACTATAAATAGATGGCAGTTTTAGTCGTGGTTAGAGAGACCTATGTGAAGACCTCCAAGAGCTGAGCTTTATGCCATATCAAGGTGTGATTACAAGGCACACATATGTATCAGTAAGTCCATTGTATTTTACAAGCAATATACTTTCATTTTCATTATCATTTGGGTTCATATTTCCATGTTCTTGTGAAGTGTACTACTCACTGCCATATCTCTCAGTTTTCTCAATCAGGTTGCAGAGATGTTTTCTCTGAGCTTGGTGCATCATTTTCAGTGATTTAACTTGGTAATGTTAGCTCTATAAGTCTACTATATGCTCACAAATTTTCATGTCATTTGGATGTTTCAGTCTTCAGTTATGTTCATTTGAAGTCAACAGGGTCTGTTAATCTTCACTTCTTTGTCAAGTACCCGACTTTTTCACTCACCTTGTCAGAGCCATTTCTCTGTGGTTACTCATCCAACTTCAGTGATTTAAAGCTTGTTGAATTCAGCTTACAGTCTAGTATAACCGTACAAATGTTCATAATCATTGGATTCCTACATTTTGAGTTATGTTGATTTTTCTGCTCCCTGGTCTCAAACTGTAGCAGCCCCTGAAAATCGGGATGATGTCATCAGTTGTTAAAACTCATTCTCAGTGTGTGGTTCATTATTTTTGATGAGATTACTCTTGAACGTTAGCTCTTTAAGGTACCTAGACTTCCCCAAGAGGAATTAAGCTAATTGCTGCTCTGCTCAGAGAATTATGTGAAACACTAGACAGGTGTATGAACCAAGAATAGCAAGTTTTCACCTCTGAGCTAACTCCAACTTACTGTTTTGATCTATCTTTTTAAGAGTGATCTTCCAAGGTACATAGGGTGTCTAATACATCCATTGGCAAGCTAAAAGGGCCCATCATATACTTCTGGAGTTGATTTGGCTGGTGTAGATCAAGGATTTTGCAACACCTCTTCATCTTCAAGCACATACCTATCCATCTCTTCACAATGGTATCAGAGCAAGGTTGGACAACATGGCAGATGGATTTCCTTCATCAATTTACAAATTGGACAGAGGTAACTACTCAGCTTGGTCATTAAGGATGGAAGCTTATCTCCAAGGTAGAAGTTTATATGGTTATGTGGCTGGAGATGAAGTTATGCCAAGTTTCAGGAACAAAAGTCAACCAACACAAGAAGAGCAAGAAAGATTGAGCACATGGTGCTCCAAGGATGCACTTGCAAGGTCTTATCTCCTCAACTCTATCTCAGATTTTTTGTTGCCTCACATTAGAAGTTGTAAGACATCTCAGGAAGTGTGGGATGCACTTGAAGCTTTCTTTTCTTCAAGTACTAAAGCTAGGAAGCATCAACTATGGCTGGATTTCACAACTCTCAAGAAGGCTCCCAAACAAAATGTGACTGATTTTGTCACAAAGCTCAAGGACATAGCAGATCAGTTGGGAAGTATTGGAGAGGTAATAGATGAAGAGCAAATTGTAAGGCAGGTCATCAATGGCTTGAAGGCAGATGACAAGTGGGAAGCATTCACCACAGCTATGGATTTGTACATGGACATGCATGTACCTGATTTCAACACACTCATTGGACAACTACTTACTCAAGAGGCAAAGCTTATCAAAAATGGAGAAAGCTCTAAAGGTAATCAATCTTCAGCTTTATACACGGATAAAAGCAAGTCTAAAGATAACAAAGGAAAGGCAAAGAAAGTGGATGATGAAGCAGGTACATATCAAGCTAACTATGCAGGTAGAGGAAGACATGGCAGAGGTAGAGGAAGAGGAGGTAGACAAGGCAGGGGGAGATCCCAAGACTCCAACTCATGTTCTATTTGTGGATTAACTAATCATACAACTGAAAATTGCTTTAGGAATTCGAGGAATCAAAGAGGAAGAGGATACCTTAGAGGAAGTTATGGCTACTCAAGAGGAAGGTTCAACAACTATCATGGCAACTACAACAACTACAATCATTCAAACTATCAAGGAGGCTACAAAGGAAGGAGAGACTACAATAACTACACAGAAGACTCAAACAAAGAGGATTCATTATTGATCACGAACATGACTATGCCACAAGGTAAATCTGATGAGCATGTTTTCTACATAGATTCAAGTTGTTCAAATCATGTGGCAGGAAATGTGGCACTCCTATCAGATTTAGAAGATCCAAGGAATAAGCATGAGGTACAAACAGGAGATGATACAAAACATCCTGTGGAGAAAATAGGTAATGTCAAAGCACCTGATGGAAACATCAACCTACTCAGTAAGGTACTCTATGTCCCTACCATTACAAAGAATTTGATAAGTGTTGGGCAGATAGTAGAGAAAGGGTTGCAAGTCAGGTTCACAAAAGCAGGAGCATTTGTTGAAGATCCAAGTCAAGGATTCAGAAGAATTGCAAAAGGTGAAAAGACAAGTAGATTGTTCACATTTGAATTGCAGGACACTAGAAACATTGCTCTCTTTAATTATGGTAGTCAGACACTCACAGAATTGGAAGTATGGCACAAAAGGTTAGCACATATTGGTGAAAGGTCATTAAAGCAAATCTACAGGGACCAAAGTGTACTTGGACTCCCTAATTTGTCAAAACAACATATGATTTATAAGTGTAGTGCATGTCAATTTGGAAAGTCTCACAGGTTACCATTCATGAAGAAAGGTTATATGCATGGAGATCTCTTGGAGTTGGTTCATACAGATGTATGGGGACCTAGCAAGGAAGCTTCAATATATGGATCAAGGTATTATGTTTCCTTTATTGATGATTGCAGCAGATGGACTATCCTATTCTTTATGAAACACAAAGATGAAGTTTTTTCATGTTTCAAAAGATATTTGGCTCTTGTGGAGAATCAAACAGGTAAATCACTAAAAAGGCTAAGGTCAGATGGAGGGGGAGAATACTTCTCCCATGATTTTGATTCTTTTCTTCAAGAAAGAGGAATCAAAAGAGAGGTAACTACAAGGTACACTCCTGAGCAAAATGGAGTGGCAAAAAGGAGGAATAGGACAATTGTTGAAGCTGCAAGGTCTATGTTAAATGAAAAGCATTTACCTAATTATTTATGGGATGAGGCTATATCTACAGCCACTTATTTGATTAACAGGTTGCCTTCAAAATCCCTTGATGGGATGACTCCATATGAGGCTTGGAATGGAAGAAGACCAAGCTTAGATCATTGTAAAATTTTTGGATGTATTGCTTTTGCTCATGTTCCTTCACAGGTTGGAGGCAAGATGGATCCAAAGGCAAAAAGGTGTGTATTTATTGGATATGACAACAATCAAAAGGGCTACATGTTATACAACCCTACCAACAAAGGATTCTTGGTAAGCAGAGATGTAGTTTTTGATGAGAACAATTCATGGTATGAAGATTCATGCAGGAAGGTCAATTTACCATATAATCTTGAAGAAGATTTTCCAAAGCTTGGTAGAGAACAACCGAAGATTGAAGAACAAGACACCTCAGAGGATGATGAAGAATCTCATATGGAAAAGATCAAAGCATGGAAGTCTAAAGGTAAAGCAAAATTGCAGGAACTTGGACATGAGGCAGAATCATCACATCATGGCCTAAGAAGATCTATGAGGGAAAAGAAAAAACGAGAAAGGTATGGGTTTGACACCTCATTAGTAACTAAACACTCTATCTACATAGCACAGGATATAAACCAAGAGGAGCCATCATCATTTGAAGAGGCCAAAGCAAAAACAGAATGGAAGCATGCAATGAAGGAAGAGATTGAAGCACTTGAGGAAAACAACACTTGGGATTTGGTGCCCAAGACTTCATCCATGAAGGTAATAGGCTCAAGATGGGTCTATAAACTCAAGAAGAATTCTGATGGTCCAATTAACAGGTATAAGGCAAGGCTTGTAGGAAAAGGCTTTGCACAAACTCAGGGAATTGATTATGAGGAGACCTTCTCTCCTATGGCAAAGATGCCTACTATTAGGGTTTTGCTTAGTATTGCCTCTTCCAAGAATTGGAAGATACTTCAACTAGATGTAAAGAATGCATTTTTGAATGGTTGGATAACAGAAGAGGTATATATGGCACAACCACCTGGTTTTGAGAATCAAGTTTATCTTGATTATGTGTGTAAACTTAACAAAGCATTGTATGGTCTCAAGCAAGCTCCAAGAGCTTGGAATTTCAGGCTTGTTTCATTCTTGCAGGACAAAGGCTTTCAACCAAGCAAGGCAGATCCTTCACTCTTTATTAAAAAGAGTAATTCCGAGGTCATCTACCTATGTGCATATGTAGATGATATTATATTGACAGGAAATGATGCAGATGGTATGAAGAAGATCAAAGATCAGATGAGAGAAGAGTTCAAGATAAGTGATTTGGGTTCACTTACCTACTTCCTAGGTTTGGAAGTTGTCTACAAAGATCATGGTTTGTTTCTCACTCAAAGAAAGTACATTAAGGACATGTTGGCAAAATTCAAGATGCAAGATTGTAAGATTGCAGGTACTCCAATGGAGGTCAATCACAAATTGAGCTCACATGAAGGTGAAATCATAGAGGACATCACATCATATCAAAGTCTAGTGGGTAGTATCAACTATGCCACATTGACAAGAGTAGATATATGTTACAGTGTGAGTGTGCTAAGTCAATTTATGCACACACCAAGGAAACCACATATGGACACTGCCAAAAGGATTCTCAAGTATCTCAAAGGAACCATCAATGAAGGACTTTATTATCCTTATGTATCTGATTTAGGTTTGAAGCTATTTTCTGATGCAGATTCGGATGGCTCCAAGGAAGATAGAAGGAGCACTTCAGGTTATCTTACCTTTGCAGGTTCAGAGCTTATTTCATGGTCATCCAAGAAGCAACCCACAGTTGCTCTCTCTTCTACTGGAGCTGAATATAGAGGTCTTGCCATAGCTACACAAGAAGCTATGTGGATGAAGACATTATTCAAAGATCTTGGATTGGAGTTTGGAACTCCAACTATTTTTGGTGACAATATGAGTTCTATTCATTTGGCTGCTAATCCTATTTTTCATGCAAGGACTAAACATATTGAAGTTCATTATCACTATGTACGAGAGAAGGTTCTAAGCAAAGAGATTCAAATATCATATGTGTCCACTCATCAACAATGTGAAGATATTCTAACCAAATCATTGGATGGTACAAAGCTTTGCAAATTCAAGGCTATGATAGGTTTCCAGGTAATCTTGGAAGATTGAAGACCTCAAGCATACTTGGCTTGAGGGGGAGCTGTTGGAGCAAGTCTATGACAAGCCTAAGTATTGTCTTGAGTCCCACAAAGTCTTAGAAGAAGCTTCAAAATGAAGACTATGTAAAGTTCACTTGTGAACTACCTCTTGTAACTTTTGAAGAGTTTACTTAATGTAAAAGTAAGAGAATCTTAAGTAGTTGAGTCCAGATGATCAAAAAGGGAAAGAGGAGCCACGAATTCGTGATTTGTGGTAGTTAGATAATCAAATCAATCATTGATTGATTGGAGAGTGATTGAGGGAAGTTAGCCTCCCAAACTCAACAATAAATAGATGGCAGTTTTAGTCGTGGTTAGAGAGACCTATATGAAGACCTCCAAGAGCTGAGCTTTATGCCATATCAAGGTGTGATTACAAGGCACACATATGTATTAGTAAGTCCATTGTATTTTACAAGCAATATACTTTCATTTTCATTATCATTTGGGTTCATATTTCCATGTTCTTGTGAAGTGTACTACTCACTGCCATATCTCTCAATTTTCTCAGTCAGCTTGCAGAGATGTTTTATCTGAGCTTGGTGCATCATTTTCAGTGATTTAACTTGGTAAAGTTAGCTCTATAAGTCTACTATATGCTCACAAATTTTCATGTCATTTGGATGTTTCAATCTTCAGTTATGTTCATTTGAAGTCAACAGGGTCTGTTCATCTTCACTTCTTCGTCAGGTACCCGACTTTTTCACTCACCTTGTCAGAGCCATTTCTCAGTGATTAGTCATCCAATCTCAGTAGTTTATAGCTTGTTGGATTCCGCGTACAATCTAGTATAACCATACAAATTTTCATAATCATTGGATTCCTACATTTTGAGTTATGTTGATTTTTTTGCTCACTGGTCTCAAACTGTAGCAGCCCGTGAAAATCAGGATGATGTCATCAGTTGTTAAAACTCATTCTCAGTGTGTGGTTCATTATTTTTGATGAGATTACTCTTGAAAGTTAGCTCTTTAAGTTACCTAGATTTCCCCAAGAGGAATTAAGCTAATTGCTGCTCTGCTCAGAGAATTATGTAAAACACTGGACAGGTGTATGAACCAAGAATAGCAAGTTTTCACCTCTGAGCTAACTCCAACTTATCTGTTTTGATCTATCTTTTTGAGAGTGATCTTCCAAGGTAAATAGGGTGTCTAGTACATCCATTGGCAAGCTAAAAGGGCCCACCATATACTTTTGGAGTTCATTTGGCTGGTGTAGATCAAGGATTTTGCAACACCTCTTCATCTTCAAGCACATACCTATCCATCTCTTCACGGGGGTCAAAACAGGCAAACAGGACCTTTTGGAAAAAATCGCGATTTTGTGAAATGAGAGAATTGCGATTGTGTGAAATCAGAGAATCGCGATGCTGTGAAGTCAAAGAATCGCGATTTTGTACCTTGAGAATCGTGTTGTCACAAAATCGCAATTTGAATTTTCACAGAATCGCAATTTTCATCACAGAATCGCGTTTTTTAGCGGGAACTTCAGATTTTTGAGCGCCGAGCAATGGCGAGCTCCGTATGAGCAGAAAATCATGAAAAACATAGGCGCTTGCTCTCCCTTGCACTTCCTAACTCCTTCCCACACAATAATGCATGAAAAATGGTATGAAAATGATGAAAATGCACTAAAAACAAGAAATTTCTATGAAGAAGAAGATGGAAGAAATTGGAGATGATGACGATGAAGAAGATGAAGAAGAAAAATCTGAAAATAACAGAAATGACAGATTTTTTTACCTTCCAACGTCGCAAATCTACGATCTTACCATCACAACGCTCGTCCTCGAAGCTCTCTCCCTGGCAACGGTGCCAAAATTTGGTGTAGCTCAAGCGTAAGCACCACCTCCTTTACTTGTCAATCCGTGGAGATGTGAGGACCGGTATGAAGACCACGAGCAAGTGAAGGCACAATTGTGTGAGTGAAAGCACACAAACATGCACACACATGCACACAAGGTAAGATCAAAGAGAGGAACAATGGAAAGCTTCGATTGCAAAAGAGTTCTCTTACAAAGCTCTATTCTCTAACAAGCTAACCTAAAAAATGAGCTCTCTAGCTCTTTTTATAGTTTTTTGAGTAGTTTTGGCCCTGTCCAGACTTGGTGTCCGGCCTAGTTAAAAATTAGGTTCCAGTGCTTATTTGAGAGCTCAAACGAAGTCTAAAAATGATGAAAATTGGTACGATGGTACTTCTAATACTCCTCAAGCTCGAGGACTCCTCGGCTTGAACAAAATGGAGTTATAAAAATAGAAAATGGTATTTACAATGGTTTTTAGTGATGGAAATCACTATTTTTGTAGGGGATTCTTCTAAAAATTTGACATGTACTTCTTGGAGATCCCTACTTGCTCCTTCTTCTTGTGTGTGTCCACCTTTTTGATGTGCTTCCATGCTTGTGCTTGACCTTGAGTTCCAACAGTGACCTATTCTTCTGTTCAACAATTCCATTTTTTTGAGGTGTATATGACACTATACACTGATGTTTTATCCCACCTTCAACAAAAAATGCATTAAAGTCAAAAGACATATATTCCCCCCCTTGATCAGAAGGGAGGGTGCCCATTTTACATGTTGACAGATTTTCAACCAAAACCAGAAACTGTTTGAAGCACATAAACACTTTGGACTTTGCTTTCAATGGATATACCCATGCATGCCTGGAAAAATCATCAATGATAGTCACGAAGTAAAGATAGTTTCCAAAAGAGGGAGTTTGCATAGGACCACAGACATCATTGTGAACAAGATGCAATTTTTGCATAGCTCGAATGGAACAACCTTTTGGAAATGAGGAATGCTCCATTTTTCCCAAAATATAGCCTTCACATACATGTCTACCACGTGCCTCAAGTTTGGGCAAAGAGGACACCATTTTAGATTTCTACAGGCATAGCAAACTAGTAAAATTGAGATGACCAAAGCGTGCATGCAAAAGCTTTGCATCTGACATAGCTTGAGAATCATGTATTGCACATGCTAAATAATTCACAAATTTTCACAATCTATGAGCTTACATGGCCCACAAGATAGAATGCTAGAAGCAATAATCATGTCGCCATTTGACAAATCATGAATTGTACATTTGTCATCAACAAATTTCATAACCAAGCCAATCTTAGCTAAAGTTGAAGCTGATAACAGATTCTTCTTGATCCTTGGCATAAATAAAGCATCTCCCAAAGTGAAAGAACTACCATCAGCACTAGTCAAAATGATCTTACCAACTCCCTTGACAGGATAAGAGGAGTTGTTGGTGCATGTGACAGTATTCCCTATAGGGGCAGGATCGAGTGAAGAGAAGAAACTATGCTGCGAGGTTATAGCTTTGATCGCCCCACTATCAAAGTACCAAACATGTGAGTCAATTGTAGACATGCACTAATCATGAGAAGATGGGTCAAAATTGCCAACAGTAGTAAACACCCATTCTTCATCCTGCACAAGATTAGCAGACTCTATTTTCAGAGTAGAGGCCTCTGCAACAACCATCCAGACTCTTTCTTCTTTGCCTCTTTAGCAACCAGTTTTGGTCAATTCTTAATGACATGATCCTTTGCTTTACAGTATTTGCAAAACAATTTCAACTTTTCTGATTTCTTCTCATCTTTGTCTTCCTTCTTCGATTGTGCGGACTTAGCAGATTTTTGCTTACTAGTTGAAGAGCTCCATTTTCCTTTGCCCTTCTGACTAACCAGGAAAGATTGATCTGCAACACGCAAAATAGACCTGTTCTACCTAGAATGATCTTATTGCAATAGAACAAAAACTAACTCTTTAAATTTTAAGGCATTTGGATTGCCTTCCATCATCAACCGAAGAGTAGAAGCAAAACTCTGATATGAGTAAGGAAGACCATTCACAATATTCTATACAAGTGAACTATCAGAAATGACTTCATCAGCAAAAATCAATTGTTCCTTCAAATCCTTGATCTTTGTCAAAAAATTATCCATAGAATCACCTTCATTCATGTGATCACTCTCCAACTGTTTTCAAAAGTAAGCAACATGAGCCTCATTCCTAGCCTGGTATAATGTAATAAGTGTATCCCAAGCATCCTTAGATGTTCTGCAAGAGGGAATGTGAGGAATAATAGCATTTTTGATAGAGAAAGCTATCAATGCATGTGCCTGGGCATCTCTACCATCCCAACAAATTTGCTCTACAATAGCTGCAACAGAAACTACAACATGAATAGGAATCTGCACAATATCACCATCTTCGACAACTTCTGCATTAGCTTTAGTACCTACGATTGTAACACTTGCAGGTGTGATAGGACATTTTTCAACACTTGCACAATGTTCCACAGTCCTTTTGCAACCAATACATGTCACATCATATAAGCCCATAACAGGTAGTTGGTACCATCCAACTTATCCTCAATAGCCAATATACGGAATACATCCCTGCTTTCAGCCATGGTCGGTGGCTAAAATACCTTGATACAGAAAATTGACTATATCTCAAAAAGTTGGACAGAACTGCCCAGATGAAGTTTGCTAAACCTGTAGCACACTTTGAGATGCTTATACTAGCAAACTGAAACTGGTATATACCTTTGGCACGCAAAGACAAAATAGTCTGCACAAGCATTATGAGTGCATTCGGAGGCCAAAACGAGCTCAGATTGTGATTTTGCCACAATAGGGCGAAGCAGTTTTGATCTCTGAAACACCCTAAGTATGCTCACCAAAATTCATGCGATTATGAGACTGCAACCGAAGAGGTGTGGACGACACCCTAGATGATGCGGCGACGTGCTCTGATACCAATTGTTGGAGTTAGACATCTGTGGAAGCATGCAAACAACATAAGGAAGAAGAAGAAGCTTGGAGCACAACACACAATACTGAATGTATTACCAGTAGAATGTACAAAGATAAGTAGCCCATTAGGGCAATAGGCGTATATATAAGCCAGGGGAAGAAAACCTCCTAAAGAGGGAAAAAAGTGCCCCCACGGTCCTAGAGTATTCACACACATCACTATCTAAATATATCAACACCATGCAGCTGACCCATAAGGATGTGTTCCCCCATCTTCTTTATATAAAGTGCCAATGAGCTACAAACCTTCTTTATAGTTGCTATGACATTCATGGACACACAAATGTCATAGCAGCTAGCTTAGTTAAAGTCAAAAGAAGCATGTAAATGTGGCGGTGGTGATCCCCCTTGGGATAAAATAATCCAAGTGGCCAGGTATCACTCAAGTAGTGAAAGATGCACTTAACCACTTGACAATGCTTGACACCTGGGAAATGCATAAACCTACTCATCTGAGAGACAAAAAATTAAATATCAACCCGAGTAATGCATAAGTAAATCAAGCATCCAATGGCCCCCTGATTGAGAACAACATCAAATGCATCTTCAACATTATGAACACTCAACCATTAACCTATTTCCATAGGAGTGGTAATAGGTTTGTAGCCTTCAAGGCCAAAACATTGCAATCATGTGTCAATATATTTTGTTTCACACAAAGCTATCCCCCATCAATGTGCATAAACTGAATGCCCAAATAATGATGCAAATGCCCTTAATATGATATCTCAAAAGAGACATGCAAATGAGTCTTAAAATAAGCAATATGCTTCTCATTAGGACAAATGAGTAGCACGTCATCAATATAGACAACAATGATCAAAAGCACATCATTTGCACACTTAATATAAAAGATTCTCTCAACTAGATCGTTCTCAAAACCATGTGCAATCAAGTAGGCATGTATGTTTTCATACTGAGCACGTGGTGCTTCCTTCAAACCCTACAATGCCTTTTTCAACTTGCACACTTTGTTTTTTGCCCTTTCTGCACAAAACCATGGGGCTAAAATACATACACTTCTTCATGTAAATCAACATTCAAAAATGCAATTTTAATGTCCAACTAATGTACATTCAAACCATGTTAGCTGCAAGTGCACAATGCTACAAAGAGTAGTCATTCAACATGTGGTTGCAAAGATCTCATAAAAAACAATGCCTCATTCCTGAGCATAACCTTTTGCAATAAGCCTAGCCTTATACCTATCAACTGTTTCATCAAGATTAGATTTCAACTTGTATAACCATTTAGTGCCAATGGCCCGGATGCAAATCACATAATGTAGCGTTTCCTCAATCACAATCTATCCCCAATCACAATCTTTCGATTACTAAGAAATAACAGTGGAGAGAAGAACACATAGATTGCACAAGGTAAAGAAAATCTGATGCGGAAGAGTAGAACAAATATGACACAGAGAAGGAAGAATTCTGATATTATAGATGTGAATCAATGGTTACAGTAGCTTTGGACAATAGCTTCTTGACGAAGCCTCTACCTCCCGACCACCCCCGAGTTATCACAATCGCATTCTCACTCGCACTCTCAATCACACTCTCACTCTCACTCTCACTCTCAATCACACTCTCAATCACAAGGTAATTCTCAGATTTCTGTGTGTCCTCCGTGTTGATGAGCAGGCCTTCTTATCTTTTTCCCTTTGATCGCAACCGTGCTCCCCAAAGAAGTGTGCGATCCACCAAATTTAGAAAAAGTCGAGGTTCTCCAAAACTTTTGCAAAAAGCCATGTGATCGTAGTGTACTTCCTTTCTTTAGCATACCTGTCAAAAATAATTAGACATGGTGACACGTGAGCATGAGAATCACGGATTCGAATAGAATTAGACAAGCCCTCGTGTTTTTTTTTTTTAAGTGTTGGAAAAAACGGCACTTTTCAAAGCCCTCTAACTCAAAAACAATGAGGAATTAGGTTAAACTTGTGAGAGACACTTTTATTCAATTTTCCGATCTGCACAATAGTGTTAGAGACGTCCAAGGTCCAAATCCACCTCCAAATGCCACTTTTGAGCCTTGCAAGGTTTAAAATTCTAGAGAGAGAGTAAAATCAAGGCATTTTCTTACAATGAACTAAAGGTAGGACCCTGAACGAGGTACTTAGAACATGATTCACAAAAATCTCACACAGGCACTTTTATTCTCTTGTCAAAAATAATTAGACATGGTGACACGTGAGCATGAGAATCACGGATTCGAATAGAATTAGACAAGCCCTCGTGTTTTTTTTTTTAAGTGTTGGAAAAAACGGCACTTTTCAAAGCCCTGAAACTCAAAAACAATGAGGAATTAGGTTAAGCTTGTGAGAGACACTTTTATTCAATTTTTCGATTTGCACAATAGTGTTAGAGACGTCCAAGGTCCAAATCCACCTCCAAATGCCACTTTTGAGCCCTGCAAGGTTTAAAATTCTAGAGAGAGTGTAAAATCAAGGCATTTTCTTACAATGAACTAAAGGTAGGACCTTGAACGTGGTACTTAGAACATGATTCACAAAAATCTCACACAGGCACTTTTATTCTCTTCTACTTGCTCTATCTTTCCCTCATACAAAGTTTTCCTTAATTCTTTCATCTTCACCTTCAAAATCCCATTGGAAAACATGATGCAATTAAGGTCTACAGAGAGAATATGAAACTTGTCAACCCAAAATTTTTCCTACATGCATAAAATGACCTAATTATTTGTTCTAAGCATTATCCCCACAATGAAATTCAAAAAGTTCAAAATGAATTATTTCACTAGAAAAGAGGCCTATTACAATTCTTCCCCCCTTTAAGAACTCTATCCTCAAAGTTGGAAAGAAGGATAATGTGTTAGAAAGTCATCTAAATTCACCCAACTCGAATCTTCTACTGAGTATGAATGCCATTTCACCAAAATTTCTACTATAGATCTATTTCTAAGAAATCTTTCCTTCCTATCTAATATTATTTCCGGCTGAAGCTCAAAAGAGCCATCGTCTTTCAGCTTATAATTCTCCTGCAAAACATGAGCAACATTAGACACATATCTTTTAAGTAAGCTGACATGAAATAGAGGATGCACATTTAGATATTTAGGTAATTCCAGCAAATAAGCAAGAGATCCGATCTTTTTCAAAACTTTAAAAGAGCCTGCATATCGAGGAGAAAGTCTATGATCCTTCCCTAGCAACAAGTTAGATCGGTGAGGATTAACTTTAAGAAATACCATATCATCAACTTGGAATTCAAGTGGTCTTCTCTTTAAATCATAGAACTTCTTTTGTCTTTTCTGAGCTTCTCTTATATGTTTCTTAATTTTTCCAAGTTCTTCATCCATCTTATCAAGCATTTCTTTGGATACTTCTACTTTATTTGGAAAACCCAAAAACGAAGGTGGAGTCAAACAATTATAACCATACATAGCTTCAAACGGAGTCATTTTTATAGATGCATGCCATGCACTATTGTATGCAAACTCAACCAAGGGTAAATATTCACTCCAATTATCCTGCTTTTCATTCACGCAACATATCCTCAACTACCCTGTTAACCCTCTCGGTTTCCCCATCAGTTTGTGGATGGAAAGCTGTACTCATACGAAGTTGAGTTCCAATGGATTCAAATGTCGCTTTCCAGAAGTTTGACGTAAATCTAGAATCTCTATCAGAAATTATGCTTTTAGGCATTCCATGCAATTGAAATATTTCTTTTACAAAGATTCTTGCAACATTCAAAGCAGTATCAGTCTTTTTCATAGGAAAGAAGTGTGCCATCTTGGTAAGCTGATCGACTACAACAAATATGGTATCATGCTTACTTCTGGTCATAGGTAGCTTAGTGATGAAGTCCATAGAAATAGACTCCCACTTCTGATTTGGAACATCCAAAGGTTGAAGCATTCCTGGCATCCTCTTAAACTCAGATTTCACCTATTGGCACTTCAAACATTCATTTACATATTTTCTAATATCCCGCTTCATACACGGCCAAAAGTAAGAATACTTTGTTTTAACATATGTCCTTGAATAACCTAGATGTGCAGAAAAAGGTGCATCATGACAATCATGCAGTATTTTAACTTTTAGTGGAGATTCAGAAGATAAGCATAGCCGATTGTTACAATACAGTGTTCCATTATGCAAATGAAATTTTTCCTCATACGTCGATCCCCTGTTTGCATTCAAAGCATTCAAAATAGGTGCATAAAAAGGATCCTGTTTTATCTCTTCTTGAATTTGATTGAAAAAATCAGAATTTATTACAAAAACAAGATTACACAAAGGTCTCCGACTCAATGCATTAGCAACCTTATTTACCAGCAAGATACTTAATGTCAAAATCATACTCGCTTAATAATTCAATCCAACGCTTCTGCCTGTTGTTAAGTAATGGTTGAGTGAAGATGTATTTTAGACTTTGATGATCTATTTTCAATTCAAACTTAACCCCTAACAATAGATGTCTCCAATGCTTAAGTGCATGCACAACAGCAAGCATTTCTAAATCATGAGTAGGATAGTTAAGTTCATGATTTCTTAGTTTACTGGACTCATATGCGACCACCCTGCCATCCTGTGAAATAACACATCCTATCTGACTACCACTTGCATCACATGCAACCACAAAAGGGTTTCCCATTTTTGGTATTTTCAAAACACAATTCTCAACGACTTTTTGTTTCAATGTTTCAAATGATTTTTGACAGGCATCACTCCATGCAAATCCTACATTCTTTTTAGTTAATTCAGTGAGGGGAGTAGCTATCTTAGAGAAATGCTTAATATGTGCTCTTTCATATTGTGCCAACCCAAGAAAACTTCTAACATCCCTTACAGTCTTAGGAATCGGCCAATCAACTATTGTTTTTACTTTATCTTCATCTATAAGGATTCCTTCTTTTGATATTACTCTTCCTAGATACACAAGTTTATCCTTAGCAAAGAAACACTTACTCTTTTTCCCATACAATTTGTGTTCTCTAAGAGTTTGCAAAGTCTTCTTGAGATGTACCACATGCTCCGAATCATCTTTAGAGTACACAAATATATCATCAAGGAAGACTAAGATGAATTCATCTAGGTAATCGTGAAAAATATTATTCATCAAGCACGTGGCAGGAGCGTTTGTTAAACCAAAAGGTAGAACCGTAAACTCATAGTGACCATATCGTGTTTGAAAAGCCATCTTAGGAATATCCTCTGTTTTGATCCTAATTTGGAGATATCCAGATCTTAAGTCAATCTTTGTGAATACAGTCACTCCACTTAATTGACCTAATAAGTCATCTATGTGAGGGAGTGGATACTTTTTCTTAATTGTTCTTTTATTCAACCCCCTATAGTCAATGCATAATCTGTAAGAGCCGTCTTTCTTCTTCTGAAATAAAACAAGCGCACCCCAAGGTGAGACACTCGGTTTTATTAAGCCTTTCTTCAAAAGATCATCTAATTGAATCTTAAGCTCCTTTAGTTCATCAATGTTAAATCTATAGGGTGCTCTAGAATATGGTTCACTCCCTGGATATAGGTCAATGGAGTGGTCAATCTGCCTAGGTGGGGGTATACCAGGCAAGTCTTTTGGAAATACATCGGCATATTCTTTCAAGAGATTTCCTACGTAATCTAGAATATCTTCGTCATTACCTTCCTGATGCAGATTGTTCACATATACTACAAATGTTTTGCAGCCATCACGTATACCTCTAACTATCTGCATAACAGAAATAAGAGTAGGCTTAGGATTAAAGACATCACCTAGAATATGAATAAATTCATCATTTAGCTTCACAGTGATCGTTCTTTGTTCACAATTAATTGTCGTAGCATTTTTAACTAACCAATCCATGCCTATGATTACATCACTCTGTTTCATCTCAATTACATGGAAGCTTCCAGAAAAGCGTCTATTAGAAAGAGTAAATTCAAGGTTTTCAACATATTCTTTCGTGTAGTGTAATCGTCCATTGGCCATCTCTACAGGTCTGGTTATCTGCATATTTAGGGCTATCCCTAGATTCTGTACCAATTTGAAAGATAGAAAACAATGGGTACTACCTGAATCGATCAAAAATCTGGTTTTATGCGTAGAAATCATACCCGGAATCGTGATTACAGAAATCTTTGGGAAAGAACTAACCACCATGCAATGTAAAGTAGAGTCAGCGCACTTACCCCCATCATCTGCTTCCTCAATAATTGTACCCTCCTCGATGATGTTTATCGCTTTTGATTGTGCGGGTCGAAAGACTGCCTTGTTCGGGCACTCATATGTCCGATGCCCTTGCTTCCCGCAACGAAAACACAGACCAAGTCTTTTTGCCCTCTCAATAAAATTAGGGTCTTGTTGCCACTCAATTGGTTGACGCCTCCTTTGATTTTCCACCGGCCGAGCAGGGTTCTTACCTTGGTCATTAGAAGATGGAGTTTTCTTTGAATTGTTCATGTTCATTGCAACAGGTCTTTGTGGCCTATGTCCCGTTGCAATGAATCTGCTTCTATTTGCCTTCTGCAAATTGAACTTCTCCATCTTCTCAAAGTTCTCAGCCATCACAACAGCATCAAGAAAATCAATGCATCTAGATCCCTTAACTTGATAGCGAAGTTCCTCACGAAGCCCTTCAATAAATTTACTCTTTTGAGCATTACCACTAACCTCTAATGCATATTTATGAAGACATAGGAACTTCTCTTTGTACTCATCAACAGATAAGCTATGCTTTTCACTTTCGTGTTGTCGGAAATTGTAGAACTCCATCTTCTTCTCCATATGGTAGTGTGGAGAACAATAGCGTTTTTCAGCTTGTTCTCTAAATTCCTTCCATAGAACAGGACCAGAACGCATTCGAGTCTGCATATATGACTTCCACCATAGCTTCACGATCCCATGCAGATGCAGGATCCCAACTTTAGCCTTGGACTCTTCACTAAATTGTCGAAGGTCAAAGAAATCCTCTAGTTCTTCAATCCATGCCTCAAGATCTTCACCACTCTTCTTCTCGCCATCAAAATCATTTAACTTTGCCTTCTTAAAGACCTGGTTAAGGGCAAACTCACATGGTTCCATATCTTCAGAATTGCGTTTTTGTTTTTTGCGAGGTACACTAGATGTTCCCGCACCTTCATCTATTTCATCGTTCAACTCCACAAACAAATTTGTTGCTCCTTCTGGTTGCTTTCCCCCTCGTTCTTTGCGCAATTCACCAAGAAGCTTCTGAATAAGCTCCTCTTGTTCACGAACCTTTTGTGTTAGACCTTCCATCGTTCCCGCGGATTGATTTTGCTCTGATACCACTTGTAGCGTTTCCTCAATCACAATCTATCCCCAATCACAATCTTTCGATTACTAAGAAATAACAGTGGAGAGAAGAACGCAGAGATTGCACAAGGTAAAGAAAATCTGATGCGGAAGAGTAGAACAAATATGACGCAGAGAAGGAAGAATTCTGATATTATAGATGTGAATCAATGGTTATAGTAGCTTTGGACAATAGCTTCTTGACGAAGCCTCTACCTCCCGACCACCCCCGAGCTATCACAATCGCATTCTCACTCGCACTCTCAATCACACTCTCACTCTCACTCTCACTCTCAATCACACTCTCAATCACAAGGTAATTCTCAGATTTCTGTGTCCTCCGTGTTGATGCGCATGCCTTCTTATCTTTTTTCGTTTGATCGCAGCCGTGCTCCCCAAAGAAGTGTGCGATCCACCAAATTTAGAAAAAGTCGAGTTTCTCCAAAACTTTCGCAAAAATCCATGTGATCGTAGTGTACTTCCTTTCTTTAGCATACCTGTCAAAATAGCAGAAAAACACCAAGAAGACATATCCGAAAACATACATAATTAGACATGGTGACACGTGAGCATGAGAATCACGGATTCGAATAGAATTAGACAAGCCCTGTTGTTTTTTTTTTGTTTTAAGTGTTGGAAAAAACGACACTTTTCAAAGCCCTGTAACTCAAAAACAATGAGGAGTTAGGTTAAGCTTGTGAGAGACACTTTTATTCAATTTTCTGATCTGCACAATAGTGTTAGAGACGTCCGAGGTCCAAATCCACCTCCAAATGCCACTTTTGAGCCCTGCAAGGTTTAAAATTCTAGAGAGAGTAAAATCAAGGCATTTTCTTACAATGAACTAAACGTAGGACCCTGAACGAGGTACTTAGAACATGATTCACAAAAATCTCACACAGGCACTTTTATTCTCTTCTACTTGCTCTACCTTTCCCTCATACAGAGTTTTCCTTAATTCTTTCATCTTCACCTTCAAAATCCCACCGGAAAACATGATGCAATTAAGGTCTACAGAGAGAATATGAAACTTGTCAACCCAAATTTTTTCCTACATGCATAAAATGACCTAATTATTGGTTCTAAGCATTATCCCCACAATGAAATTCAAAAAGTTCAAAATGAATTATTTCACTAGAAAAGAGGCCTATTACACAAAGACCAAGTATCATTCTTCATAATAACATCATATTTTGATTGCATGGAAGCTATCCAATTTTCTGAATTTTGCACATTATCAAAAGAAACAAGCTGATTCTCATCACAAAGACTAGAGGCATCCATAGCATAGCAATCTAATTCAAAAGAAGCACTATGAAATCCTCAATGAGCATGATATGATAGATTTGTATCTAGTTTGCTATCTCAAAAATTTTGCACTAGGAATTTAGGCATAAGTTTTCTGTCATTTATATCAGCCCTCTCATCAACAAGTGCATCATGTAAATATGCATAAAAAATGGAATGATCTGCATCATCATGCGAAACTTGTAAAGGATTAGAAAATACATTACTTGGACTAGCACTTGACTATCCACCTATAAAAAGAGAAAACAAAGTGTTATACACTTCTTTGGAGCTAATTGATGTCTGTTAGAACATGAAACTAATGGATGAATTGCATCTTTGGTAAAAAAAACATCATGTTAGCATTTAGTATATGGATGATATAGATGCTAGCCTTCCCTTTCAAAACTTTATGAACAAAAATACATTTTACTACTTTATCATCCAATTTTCTATGTTGTTGTTGAGGCACTAATGCATATGCTAAACAACCAAAGACACATAGATGAGCAACACATGGCTTGCGAACATGGCAAGCCTCATATGGAGTGATAGATTGCAATGCTATTGTTAGACACTTGTTAAGTACATATATTGCACACATAACACTCTCAAGCCAAAAGTGATGTGGTACAACCTGAATTTTGACCATACACCTTGCCATCTACGTGAGAGACTTGTTCTTTCTTTCAAAAACTCCATTTTGTTGAGGTGTATGTGACACTCTACACTAATGTTTTATCCCATATGCAACAAGAAATGCCTTAAAATCAGAAGACATGCCCCCCCCCTCGATTTGAATGGAAATCACAGTATTTTAAGCACGTAAACACTTCAGACTTTTCTTACAATGGATACACCCATGCATGCTTGGAAAAATCATCAATAAAAGTCACTTCCAAGACCTTTGTTCCATAACTTCTTTGTGTTGGAACAAGTCCATGGAACTTCCAAGTGATGGCTTGGGTCATCAAAAGGCTTAGAAATTTAAAGGAAATGTCTTGTAATTTTTGAAGACTTTACTTGATGTAAAAGTAAAGGAATCTAAGTGGTTGAGTCCACTCGATGAAAAAAGAAAGAAAATCCACAAATTTTGATTAGGTGAATAGGAGAATCAATCATCAAAAGATTGGAGAGTGATATTAGGCAAGATTCAAATTCAAATCTTGGCTCCAAAGATGACTATATAAACATGGCTCTTTAGTCACGTTTTGAAGACCTCCATGAGCTGAGCCTTATGCCATATCAAGGTTTGGTTTCAAGGCACAAATATGTATCGATAAGTCCAATGTACTTTACAATAAATATACTTTCATTTTCATGATCATTTGAGTTCATATTTTCATGCTCTTGTGAAGTGTACTATTAACTGCCATATCTCTCAATTTTGTCAGTCATATTGTAGAGGTGATTTCTCTGAGCTTGATGCATCATTTTCAGTGGTTCAACTTGGCAAATTTATCTCTATAGGTCTACTATATACTCACAAACGTAAATTGCAATTGGATGTTTCCATCGTCAGCTATGATCATTTGAAGTTGACTATATCACTTCATTTTCTACTTCTTTGTCAGGACTACTCTCAGAACAATCACCTTCTCAGAGCTTTTTCTCATTGTATACTTCATCGTTTTCCATGATTCAATGCTTATTAGAATCAACCCTATCTAGTAGATGCCTACAAAATTGCATAAGCATTGACGTTTTAAATCTTGGCATATTGCCATTTTTCTGCTCACGGGTCAGAGTACTGCTACAACTCGTGAAAATCGGGATGGTCCTATGACTTGCTAAGTTCTTTTCTCTTTGTGTGGTTCATCTTTTTTGATCAAGCCACTCATGATTGTTAGCTTATTAAGTTTATAAGAGTTCCCCAAAAGGGATTAAGTTAATTGCTACTGTGGCCAGAGAATTGTTCAAAATTTTGGACATGTGTATGAACATAAATAGCAAGTTTTTGGCTCTTGAATCTACTTCAAATTATCTGTTTTGATTCATCCTTTTGAGAGTGATCTTCCAAGGTACATAGGGTATCTAATACATCTTTTGGCAAGCTAAAGGGGCCCATTGCATATCTCTAGACTTGCACTTGATGCCTTCTTCTGTTCAAATACAAAGGCCAAGAAGCATCAACTATGGCTAGAGTTCATAACTCTTAAGAAAGCTCCCAAACAAAATGGGACAGATTTTGTCATAAAGCTCAAGGACATAGCAGATTAGTTAGGAAATGTGGCCCTCCTATCAGATTTAGAAGATCCAAGGAACAAACATGAGGTAAAAACAGGAGATGATACAAAACACCTTGTGGAGAAAATAGGAAATGTCAAATCACGTGATGGAAACATCAACCTACTCAGTAAGGTACTCTATGTCCCTACCATTAGAGAGAATTTGATAAGTGCTTGATAGATAGTAGAGAAAGGGTTGCA
Source organism: Ceratopteris richardii (assembly GCA_020310875.1). Classification (NCBI taxonomy): domain Eukaryota; kingdom Viridiplantae; phylum Streptophyta; class Polypodiopsida; order Polypodiales; family Pteridaceae; genus Ceratopteris; species Ceratopteris richardii. Next base: position 109,549,417 of record CM035416.1, on the reverse strand, counting down.
AGTCAGGTTCACAAAAGCAAGAGCATTTGTTGAAGATCCACATCAAGGATTCAAGAGAATTGCAAAAGGAGAAAAGACAGGTAGATTGTTCACATTTGAATTACAAGATACTAGAAATATTGCTCTCTTTAATTATGGTAGTCAGACACTCACAGAATTGGAAGTATTGCACAAAAGGTTAGCGCATATTGGTGAAAGATCATTAAAGAAAATTTGCAAGGACCAAAGTGTACTTGGACTCCCTAACTTGTCAAAACAAAATATGATTTATAAGTGCAGTGCATGTCAATTTGGAAAGTCTCACAGGTTACCATTCATGAAGAAAGGATATATGCATGGAGATCTCTTGGATTTGGTTCATACAGATGTATGGGGACCTAGCAAGGATGCTTCAATATTTGGATCAAGGTATTATGTATCCTTCGTTGATGATTGCAGTAGGTGGACTATATTATACTTTATGAAACACAAAGATGAAGTCTTTTCATGCTTCAAAAGATATTTGGCTCTTGTGGAGAATCAAACAGGTAAAACACTAACAAGGCTAAGGTCAGATGGAGGGGGTAAGTACTTCTCCCATGAATCTCACTCCTTTCTTCAAGAGAGGGGAATGAAAAGAGAGATTACTACAAGGTACACTCATGAGAAAAATGGAGTGGCAGAAAGAAGGAATAGGACAATTGTTGAAGCTCCAAGGTCTGTGCTAAATGAGAAGCACTTACCTAATTACTTATGGGCGGAAGCTATATCCAAAAACACTTATTTGATCAACAGGTTACCTTCAAAATCACTTGATGGCATGACACCATATAAGGCTTGGAATGGAAGACGACCAAGATTGGATCATTGTAAGATTTTTGGATGTCTTGCTTTTGCTCATGTTCCTTCATAGGTTAGAGGCAAGATGGATCCCAAAGCAGAAAGGTGTGTATTCATTGGATATGATAACAATCAAAAGGGCTACAAATTATACAACCCAACAACCAAGGGATTTTTGGTGAGTAGAGATGTAGTATTTGATTAGAATAGTTCTTGGTATGAAGATTCAGGTAGAAAGGTCAACCTACCTTATGATCTTGAAGAAGATTTTCCAAAACTTGTTAAGGATAATTCTTCTAAAGTTGAAGAGCAGGATACCTCAGAAGATGATGAAGCAACTCAGTATGAAAAACTCAGAATGTGGAAGTCCAAAGGTAAAGCAAAAATGCACGAACTTAGACAAGAGAAAGCCAGAAAGGTATGGGTTTGATACTTCTCTAGTCACTAAACATTCAATCTATCTATCATAGGACATAAATCAAGAGGAACCCTCAACATTTGAGAAAGCAAAGAAGAAATCAGAATGGAGGCATGCAATGGAAGAAGAAATTGAAGCTCTTGAGGAGAATAACACTTGGGAGTTGGTTCCCAAGTCTGCGTCAATGAAAGTGATAGGCTCTAGGTGGATTTACAAATTGAAGAAGAACTCAGATTGCTCCATTAACAGGTATAAGGCAAGGCTTGTGGCAAAAGACTTTCCACAAACTCAGGGAATTGATTATGAAGAGACCTTCTCTTTTGTGGAAAAGATGCCTACTATTAGGGTTTTTCTTAGTATTGCCTCTTCCAAGAATTGGAAGATACTTCAATTGGATGTAAAAAATGCATTTCTTAATGGATGGATAACAGAAGAGGTATATATGGCACAACCGCCTAGTTTTGAGAATCCCATATATCCTGATTATGTGTGTAAATGTAATAAAGCTTTATATGGACTCAGTCAAGCCCCAAGGGCTTGGAATCACAGGCTTGTCTCATTCTTGCAGGACAAAGGATTTCAACATAGCAAGGCAGATCCATCACTATTCATAAAAAGGAGTAAGTCGGAAGTCATCTATTTGTGTGTGTATGTAGATGATATTATACTTAAAGGAAATGATACAGATGGCATGAAGAGAATCAAAGAACAGACGATAGAAGAATTCAAGATAAGTGATTTGGGTTCACTTACCTACTTCCTAGGATTGGAAGTTGTCTACAAAGATCATGGTTTGTTTCTTACTCAAAGAAAGTACATTAAAGACATGCTGGCAAAATTCAAGATGCAAGATTGCACGATTGCAAGTACTCCAATGGAGGTTAATCATAAATTGAGCTCACATGAAGGTGAACTCATAGAAGATGTGAGAGATTATCAAAGCCTTGTGGGTAGTTTGAACTATGCCACATTGACAAGGGTTGATATATGTTATAGTGTGAGTGTGCTAAGTCAATTCATGCACACACCTAGGAAAGCTCACATGGAAGCTGCCAAGAGGATACTCAGATATCTCAAAGGGACCATGAATGAGGGGTTATACTACCCTTACATATTTAATTTAGATTTGAAATTCTTATCTAATGTAGATTGGGCTGGCTCCAAGGAAGATAGAAGGAGCACCTCAGGTTATCTTACCTTTGTAGGTTCAAAACTTATTTCATGGTTGCTCTCTCTTCCATAGAGGCTGAATACAAAGGTCTTGCCATAGCTACTCAAGAAGCTATGTGGATGAAGACACTATTCAGAGATCTTGGTTTGGAGATTGGAACTCTAAATATTTTTGGTGACAATATGAGCTCTATTCACTTAGTTGCTAATCCAATTTGTCATGCAAGGACTAAACATATTGAAGTTCATTATCACTTTGTAAGAGAGAAGATTGTGAGCAAGGAGATTCAAATATCATATGTGTCCACTCATCAACAATGTGCATATATTCTAACCAAAGCATTGGATGGTACAAAGCTTTGGAAATTCAAGGCTATGATTGGTTTGCAGGTGATCTTGAAAGATTGAAAGCCTCAAGATCACTTGACTTGAGGGGGAGTTGTTGGAACAAGTCCATGGCAGGTCCAAGTGATGGCATGGGTCATCAAAAGGCTTAGAAATTTAAAGGAAATGTAAACTCCTTGTAGAGTTCACTTGTCAACTACGTCTTATAATTTTTGAAAACTTTACTTGATATAAAAGTAAAGTAATCTAAGTGGTTGAGTCAACTTGATGAAAAAGGAAAGAAAAGCTACAAATTTTGATTAAGTGAGTAGGAGAATCAATCACCCAAAGATTGGAGAGTGATTTTAGGCAAGATTCAAATTCAAATCTTGGATCCAAAGATGACTATAAATACATGGATCTTTAGTCACGTTTTGAAGACCTCCATGAGCTGAGCCTTATGCCATATCAAGGTGTGGTTTCAAGGCACACATATGTATTAGTAAGCCCATTGTACTTTACAATAAATATACTTTCATTTTCATGATCATTTGAGTTCATATTTTCATGCTCTTGTGAAGTGTACTGTTCACTACCATATCTCTAAGTTTCTCAGTCAGATTGCAGAAGTGCTTTCTCTAAGCTTGGTGCATCATTTTCCGTGATTCAACTTGATAAATTTAGCTCTCTAAATCTACTATATACCCAAAAATTTACATTACAATTGGATGTTTTGAACATCAACTATGTTCATTTGAAGTCGATTGTATCACTTCATTTTCTACTTCTCTGTGAGAACTACTCCCATGATGATGGCAAGGTGCATAACAACAAGAGGATTTCATGTCATTATCCATATCCATATTTTGAGCCTGAAATTAGGAGAATTTTAACATTAAATTCATTTAGATGAACAACAACACTATCTGTGTCGTTCATGCAAAGGTCATATAACTTTCTCATTAGATACACATTATTTGATGTTGTTTCTTCTTTATATGTATTGCATAACTTCTTCCAAAGCTCCTTTGCACTTTCACTATCTAATAATGTAAAGTAGTTATCATCTGCCCAATGGAATCGAATGGTAGACTTGGCCATTTCATCCAACTTGTCCTAGTCATCTTCATCCATGTCAGTAGGGCTCTTTGAGATTCCATTTATTGGATTCGATTGCCTCCTCTAAATTAGCACCTCTTTAATATGATTCTTCCATAGAGCAAAGTTTTTGCCATCAACTTTTGGATCTCAAAATGGTCTTTGCCTTGCAAGATATAGCTCCTCCTCAAAACACTAGTACTAGATCCTGATCCACCAGACAAGCCTAAGACATTTGATGCCATGATGATAGAGAACTGAATTGAATGATAATGGAGCTAGATGAGTCCAAACACCACTAAGGCTCAAAGAAGGATGATCAAGTGTCAGATTCTAGGAGAACTTCAAGAGTATTCCTAGAAAAATGAATTCATGAACAATAACGAGCAACCAAAAGGATTATGTGAGAATAAATTTTTGGAGTTTGAGGTTTGTGAAAGCACGCAAATAGCACAAGGAAGAAGAAGAAGAAGCTTGGAGCACAACACACAATACTGAATGTATTACCAAGAGAATGTACAAAGATGAGTATCCCATAAGGGTAATAGGCATATACACAAGCCAAGGGAAAAAAAAACCTCTTAAAGAGGGAAAAACATGCCCCCATGGTCCTTGTGTGTTCACACATAAACCTACCTAAATATATCAACAAATCCCCCCTAGGAGTGATGCAATGAACAAGGAGTTGGCACTCATGTATAAGGAAGTGCCAAGCTATGTGGAATCAATCAACAAAAGGAAGTAACCCCAAATCTTTGCAGAAAGCTTCAAACTTCTCCCTAGGCAGAGCCTTTGTGAAAAGGTCTGCATTGTTCTCCCATGTGGGCACATATGCCAAAATCATGTCTCTAGGGGAGAACCTCTCCCTAACATAATGATATTGCATAGAAATGTGCTTTGTGCGAGCATGGAACAAAGGGTTCCTCACAACTGCCAATGTGCTCTTAGTATCAATGAAGATGGTGGTGCCAAAAGACTGATCACCACCCAAATCAGCCATAAGGCATCTAAGGCACACACACTCAACAGTAACTGTCAAAGTTGCCCTATACTCAGCCTCACAACTAGAAGTGACCACATTAGGCTGCTTCTTGCTCAACCAAGATATACATGACCTACCAAGCATGGAGCAAAAGCCACTAGTGGATACATGAGTGTCATAGCAACTAGCCTAAATAGAGTAAAAAAAAAATGTAAATCTAGTTGTAGTGATCCCAACTTGGGATAAAACAATCCAAGTAGCTGAGTACCAATCAAGTAGTGAAAGATGTGCTTAACTACTTGCCAATGCTTGACACCCAGGCAATGCATAAAGCTGCTCATTTGTGAGACAACAAGCTGAATATTAAGCCCAATAATGCATAAGTAAACCAAGCATCCAAAAACCTTCTGATAGAGAACATCATCAAATGCATCTCCAACATTATGAATAATCAACCATAAACATGTCTCCATAGGATTCACAATAGGTTTGCAATGTTCAACACCAAAACATTGCAATAATGTGTCAATATATTTTGTTTGACACAAAGCTATTCCACCATCAACTTGCATAAACTGAATGCCCAAATAATGATGCAAATCTTGACATCTCAAATGAGGCATGTAAATCAGCCTTGAAATCAACAATATGCTTCTCATGAGGATCAGTTAGCAGCATGTCATCAACATAGACAAAAATGATCAAAAGAACATCACTTGCATAGTTAACATATAAGGTGCTCTCAATTGGACTCTTCTCAAAACCATGTACAATCGAATAGGCACATATTTTCTCATACCAAGCACATGGTGCTTGCTTCAAACATTTCAAATTCTGCAATGTTCGTTGTTTAGAATAGTGATTTCCTAGCAATCCTTCATGGGCTTGTTGCAACCAACTGCTATGTTCATCGTCCTCGACACAACAAGCTAGTACACCTTCCTTATCTTGTTTGTACATGATTCCTACCAATATTTTACAGTTTTGTGATTTTACAATTTCTTCTTTATTTGTTCTCACATCCTTATGCAACGGTCCGAAGGTGAGGATAGGTACCAACTTATTTGCCCATTTAGGAACAACTTCTAAATTGAACAGATAAGCATCAAGCACTTCATCAGACACTCCTTGTGGTGACTCTCTTGAAGTGATGCGAGAAAGGTGATCTTCCCTGAGGTGGGTCTGACTTTCCTAACAACAACTTCAAAGTCATATTCCATTAGTAAGAGGAACCATCTTACTAAGCATCCTGTATTGCAAGGTCTAATGACCAAATATAGTAAAGCTTGATGGTCAATGGAAAACATAAACTTGTTGGCCAATAGATATTGTCTAAACTTCTTCACAACATATACCATGCCTAAGCCTTCTCTTTCAGTCATTGTGTAGTTTCGTTCCACTGCATTGAGCTGTCTGCTAGCATATGCTATAGGCAAATCTAGATTTCCTTCACCTGTGGGTTGTGCTAGCACACATCCTATTGCATGATTGGATGCATCTACATGGACATGGAATGGCTTATTCCAATTAGGAGTGGTCAATATTGGTGCTGTGCACAAACATCTCTTCAGTTCATTGAAGGAATTTTCACATTCATCATTCCACTCAAAATTTTTCAACAAGGCATTTGGGTTTAGACACACTCGATGTTCTCTACACTTGTTGAAGATTTGTCTGAGCTCAGGGATGTGGTTTCTTCTTTCTTGGGAATGAGCACATAAATTGTCCACATATACTTCTAAGCTCTTTCACAAGAACTCTTTGAACACATGGCACATGAGCCTTTGGGATGTTGCAGATGCATTGGTGAGCCCAAATGGCATCATACAAAATGCAAAGATTCCCCACTCGGTGGAAAAAGTCATTTTGTGTGGATCTTCTAGGGCATGGCTACTTGGTTGTAACCTGAAAGTCCATCAACAAAGCTATAAACTTCCTTGCGTGCAACACGCTCCAGTAAATTTTTAGTGATTGGAAGTGGATAACTATCTCTAATCGTATCAGCATTAACGTTTTTAAGGTTAATACACACTCGCAACTTTCCACTCTTTTTGGGCACCATTACAATGGGGGACACCCATTCAATATGCTCAGTTTCATAGATAAATCTAACTTCAATCAACCTATCAATTCCTTCTTTTATTTTACTTGCATAAGTGTCATTATATGTGTAGGGCTTGTCTTTGGTGGGCTTGGCATCAACAGTCATGGGGATTGTATGAGAGCAAATTTTCGGATCTACTCCCTTCAAGTCTCTATAGTGCCATGCAAACACGTCCCTATATTCCCTTAATAAAGCTACAAGCTCTCCCTATTCTTCTGCACTTAGGTCGTCTCCTATGTATGTACATCTCTCTTTGTTCTCCTCAATGGTCACAACAATTTTTTCGGTCTTTTCTTTATTATCATATGATTCTCCTATGATGGCCTTTCTTCTAGGCATTCGTACCAAAATTCTTCGGTCTTCAACTTCATATTTCTTGAAAAGTTTTGGTACCTCGATCAATGATTCCTCCTCTTCTTGTTTCACCGCTTTTTTTTTTCTTTCTCTTTTGACTACCTTCACTTCCTTCCTTTGAATTTACCATTTGAATGCTTCTGAGAGTTCTTCTTCTTTTTGGTTAAACACTCCTACATCTTCTAAATAGTGCTTTTTTGAGTTAAAGCAACTATCCATCACAATGGACTCTAGATCTTCTTTGTCCTCTTCCTTTTCTATGACATCACTAGGGTCACATTCTTCTAGCAAGGACTGACACAAGAACACTGAAATATCATAAAACTCCTCATCACAATGAGGTATCCACTGTTCTTCATTGACAACAATGTCCATGGTGGCTAAAATTTTTGCCCAACCATGAGGCTGAAATTCCTCATCTGGGAAGATCATCAGTGTGAAGGCTAGGTCTCTAATTGGTCTATCTCTTGGGGGGTTCCTTCTTCGCTCGCTTTTAGGCATTTTTCCTCTTCCTCTATGACCTTGCACATCCACAAGTGGGTATCTTCATGTACCCAGGATGGATCGAATGAACTTTCAGAATGCACAGAGATTGAATCTTCTTATGCCTTGTGGATAGGATTCCACTGTCGGGGTGGGACATCTCTGAAGGTATAGTTTTTTAGATTGACTTTAGTTGTGACCTCTAAGTGCTGCAAGTACAAGGAGTTGGTTCCCCAATCCTGTACTATTTGCAGTTGTTGTAGGAAGGACCTTCCTAGGATCATCTCATAGACATTATTTTGCCAAAGCCACATATAGCAAAGGTGTGCTCAAATTCTACACCACGAGTGGTTAGCGTTATCCCTTCTAGCAATCGTAGAGGTCTTTTAATATGGCCATCAGCCATTTGAAGCTTCATTCTAGTTGGTCTCAATGCGGGTTTTCCCCATTGCTTTCACAAGGAGGTGGTTGCAATTGCAACACCTGCACCGAAATCTACGATCATTTTGGTTGTGTAACCTTGGTAGGTGGTTGGAAGATATATAAGTATTACCTTCTTCACCTTCACTCATGTCTCCTATTTTGTCTAGAGGTATCTCTGGTACTTTTTGCTTAGAGCCTGCTTTTGGCATATTGGAATCAAGTTTTGGAACTTGATCTCCCACGTTTCCATAACTCTGGTTTTACTTTGAGCAGCTCTTCTATGGTGAGATGACACTGAACCTTAGTGTTCCTCACGACGTTAGTGTTCCTTGGAACGACTGGGTCTTCATTTCTTACTAGTATTGTGGGATCTCTTATATGAAGAGATTCAGATTCCCATGGGCCCATGAATTGTGGCAACTCTTGCAAATAATTAGACTCAAAATCTAATCTTTCTTCTTCTTGTTGCTCTACTTGGTCTCCATAAATAGATGGAATGTCTAGGGGAAATTGATCATTGAGATCATCAATTTAAGGAATAGGAGGGGGATTATCCTTCTCCTTGGCCCATTTCTCTTCTTGTATTTCCCGTAAGAACTCTTGCGAGTACTATTGAATTGAAAGAGATGCTCCATCATCTATGGAATCAAGAACATAAACTTTCGTTGGTGGTGAGCTTTCTCTTTCAACAACTGGTTGAGCCTATGGAGGTAAAGAAACCTGGGGCTTGTTTACCAACTCCTCTAATCTTTCTAGTAAGCCCTGGAAATGCAAATCAGGTTTGATCGAGTTTTTCTGATTGAACATTTTACTGGTCTCAAGCATAGCTTGAGCTAATTCTGCCATTTTCATGCACATTTTTGTCCATTCAGTCTCTAAATCTACTCTAGGGTAACTCTTGTCTAATTTTGCCACTGTTGGCCCTTCTTCAAGACGAGCCTCTTAGGCCTTGAACATCATGTCCAAGCCTTCTAGGGTGGGATCTGTAAGAACAGACCCTGGTTGCGGTCTATTTACAGTGACTGGTGGGGTGGGATAAGGTGGTGTGGGTGGAGTTTCAGCATGCGAGGGGGCTTGAGATGCAATGTCTTCTATTTTTGTTTTTGCATCTTTTTGGCTTTCTTCTAGCTTGGATAGCTTTTTATTCCACTTACGATTGGCCTTCTCCTTGGTATCCTTCCATGTTCTTGCTTTCCTTTTACTAGGCTCTCTTGCTTCAATTGAATCTGATTGCTTACCTGGTTTATCTTGTTTTAAGGCTTATGCCCTGGTAACTGCGCGTATAGGAACCACATTAGTGCTACTTGAGCTAGAATCCACCACTAAGTCTACCACATTAATGGGTGTAACCTTGAGTGCATTAGAGGGGTTCCTGGGACAATCTTTGGAAGATGTTCTTTGCCACACTCGGGACAAAATCCTTGTATTGTGATGTTTTGTCCTTGTCTCGGAGTTGGTGAGTGGGGACATTTACGAATGAAGTGGTCACCTTGACATCTAAAACATGGTCCTCTAGAGGCTTGTGGTTTACTTGTCTCGATTGGGGCCTGGGGTTAGGATTCGTATACATGACATTGGAGTATTCTGGCTCCCAATTTTGTTCCATAAGTGGTGTCTCATATTGATAGGAATAAGCCTAACTATGCTCTGGTGACTCTGTGTAATAAGCTTGTGGACTATCTTCATGGGTGTAGGCTGAACTATGAGCATGAGAGTCATTTTTTAAGACCAATGGGGTTAGCGGCACCAAAGCTCTATTAGGGTTTTCCTCTGCCACTGTATACTTAACTGGAATCACATTGGCAGGAGCTAGTGGTTGGTTTCCTAGGACTAGTTCTAGCCTATATGATGCTTGATATTGCTGTTGGGGCCTATAATATGGCTGTTGGTATTGATTCTGATACCTACCGTACTGGTAAGGTTGGTGATAATTTTGTCTGACGGCCTGCCTATTGTACGGACAATCTTGAGCCGTGTGGTTCGCGTTTTTTCTCTCAATTGTGTAGTATGGAGCATTAGGGTTTCCTTGGGGTTGAGCCATCATTGGGCAAACATTAGCCATGTGATCTCCTTCGACATCGCTTCAATGAGGTGACTGTTGGTGTTTTTTTATTTTGAACTCCTAGCTTCTTGGCAAGCTGCTCAGCTATCTCATCTATCTCCATGGAGGCCTTGGAGGTATGATTAGCAGAACTGTCAGAATCCTTATAGAGTTTGGATAGTCCTCACTCCTCACCCTGGTTGTCTTCTATGTCAATGCATATCGGCACACACTCTTCTATGGATCTAGGATCTTTCAAGTACACATATGATCTTAACTTGGTGCTTAGTAAGCCATTTAAAAACAAGGCCACTTGTTTGGCGGGTGTGGGTAACTCTCGAATATGGCATCTTTCTAAGTACTATCTGAACCATCTTCCTGCAAGTCGCACGATTTCTTGGGGTGTCTGCTTGAAGTTGTGGATCAAGGATGATGTGTTATGCCTGATACCACTCTTAGAAAATTCTACAATGAATTCTTGTTTCGGTAATTATGGTTGTGCAAAGGTTAAAACCAAGCCAAGGCAGTACCCTTGAGAGTCAAACCAAATGCCTTGAATTGAGTGAACAAGTCCTCGACCTGTTCCACTCTTAACACTTGTTTGAACTCGGCCACATGATCATAAGGATCTCCTCACCCGTCAAAGTAGTTATTCATTGTCTTGACCACTTGAGAGGGTCTAAGGGTTCTTGGATGCTCTCGGGGTCTAGGCAATATAAAATCAGGTTCCTCTCTTTGATGCCTATGTGCTTGATGTCTCTCTCTTTTAGGTCTTTCCCCCTCATGTCCTAATCTCTCTCTACCCACATTGTGTGTAAATCTTACCTCAGGTCTCTCTCTGGTTTGTTCTTGTTGGATTTCATGAGCCTAGGATGATCCTGCTCCTTGGAGGCCATGGGAAACATTAGACCTTGCTGGAGGGAAAATCAATTCACTCTTGCAAGTGTATGCATGCCTGTCATGTGCTATTACCAAGAATATTTTCTCCAATGTGTTATCTAGATAGACAACTTTGCCTGGTATCTCAGGGTCTTTGAATTTGTAGATGGTGACTATTGGGTTAGATTGATCTAGCTTGAATCTCCAAAAGGTTTCCTCTATTTCTCTATTCAAGTATAGTTTTATGCTTTTCTTGTCTTGAGGGATCCAATCTGGAGTGATTACTCTGGTCAAAACTACTGTTTCCAAACTCATTTGTCCTATCTGGTAGGTTGGTGACCACATACATGGTTCCTTCCTTATCAATGTATGAACTCTCTTTGAACTTGACCACTAGATATTCAGGTCCAAAGAGTTGATCTGGATTTTTGAGTTGGACCACTCATTGCCTCAGGCCATCCTCGTAGATGCATGCACCTAATCGGTTGGTCCTGATATACTCCAACTGTGTCTTATAAGGACCTTCTGGTGTTTGTAAATAGGCAGTGCATGAGTTACCTGCAGGTTTCCCCATGCTAAAAGACATTCTGAATCACTTGTGTCTGAACTTAGTACATAAGGATAACCACTTAGTTGTTGTGCCCAAGACTTAGTTGTATGGTTGAAACTTTCCTCAGAGGAGCTAATGCTATGTCTATCCTTGCCTAGGTGTCTACCAGATCTTAGGTTCATAAGATTTGTCTTTTCGTACCAAAATTCCTCTTTATATTGCTCAAAATCCTTTGGAGCCCCCTTGGTTTCCTAGTCCCACTTGAGGATCAACTTCAAATTAGTCTATCTAAAAATCAACGCATTATTTGAAACGAGCTTTCCAACGAGCTATAGAGCTCAAAAGATGGACTTTTGATGAAAAAGGTATGTCAACTCTAACTCCTGGGGGTCAAAACACGAAACACGATCTTATGAGACAATCATGATTTCGACTGAAAATCAGGATCTTGAACAACCTTGAAAACCACGATTTTGAGTGAGAATCGCGGTTTTGAGCAATCCCTAAAAAAATGCGATTTTGAGTGAAAATCGTGGAAAACATGATTTTGAGTGAGAATCGTGAAAAACGTGATTTTGACTGAGAATCGTAAAAAACGCGATTTTGAGTGACAATTGTGAAAAATGCGATTTGAGTGACAATCGTGAAAAATGTGACTTTGAGTGAGAATCCTAAAAGATGCGATTTTGAGTGAGAATCCTGGAAAATGCAATTTTGAATGAGAATCGTGAAAATGCGATTTTGATAAAAAATCGTGTTTCTGTGAAAATCGCGATTTTAAGAACAATAAAAAAATCGTGTTTTTGATTGAAAATTGTGTTTTGTCAAAATCATGTTTTTGGCTTGAACATCACGATTTCGAGAACGATAAAAAAATTACGATTTTGATCACTGAAAATCGTAATTTTGTATGAAAATCATGTTTTGTGAAAATCGCAATTTTTGAGAACGATCAAAAAATTCCGATTTTAATAAAAAATCATGTTTTCTCAAAATCATGTTTTTGACATGAAAATTGCGATTTTGACTGAAAATCTGTCTTTTGAGAATTGCCAAAAAATCACGCTTCTGAGAATGACCAAAGAATCGTGTTTTTGAAAAACTTAGAGAATCGCAATTTTGAGCACAACCAGAGAATTGTGATGCTGAGAATGACCTCAAAATTGTGTTCTCTTCAGAATGCTTTTAGGTGGAAAATAGAAAATCGCGATTTTCAAAAAAAAAGAATTTTTCACAGAATCGCGATTTTCAAGATTTTTGGCAGGAACTTCGAATTTCAGGACCGAGGCCTGTGCGTCAAGCATAGGGTCATGGAAATCACAGAAACTTGCACACACAGGCACCTTGCCTCTCCCTCTCTCCTTCTTGCACACCCATGAATGAAAAATGAGGTGTAAATGTGGAAAAGCTAGTGAAAAACAAAAAATTTCAATGAAGATGAAGATAGAAGAAGATGGAGATGGTGATGATGATGAAGATGAAGAAGAAAAATCAGAAAAATAATAGAAAATAACTATTTTTTACCTTCCAACATCACAAATCTACGATCTTACCATCACAACGCTCATCCTCGAAGCTCTCTCCCTGGCAATGGCGCCAAAATTTGGTGTAGCTCAAGCGTAAGCACCACCTCCTTTACTTGTCAATCTATGGAGACGTGAGGATTGGTATGAGGACCATGAGCATGTGAAGTCACAAATGTGTGAGTGAGAAGGACACTAGCATGAACACACATACACACACACACATGTGCACACAAGGCAAGATCAAAGAGAGGAACAATAGAAAGCTTCGATTACAAAAAGATTTCTCTTACAAAAGCTCAAATCTTTAACATGCTAACTCTCTAACAAGCAAATGTCAAAAATGAGATCTCTAGCTCTTCTTATAGTTTTTTTAGTAGCTTTGGCCCTGTCCACACCTAATGTCAGGCATAGTAAAATATTAGGTTCTAGAGCTTATTTGAGGGCTCAAACGGAGTCTAAAAATTATGAAAATTGGTAGGATGATACATCTAATACTCTTCAAGCTTGAGGACTCCTTCGCTTGAACAAAATGGAGTTACGAAAAGGTAAAATGATATTCACAATGGTTTGAGTGATCGAAATCACTGCTTTTGTAGGGGATTCTTCTAAAAATTTGACATACACTTCTTAGAGCTTCCTACTTGCTCCCTCTTTCTTGTGTGTCCACTTTTCTGATGTGCTTCAATGCTTGTGATTGAGCTTGAGTTCCAACACCATATAATGCCTTTTTCAACTTGCACACTTAGTTTTCATGCCCTTTTTGCACAAAGCCATATGGCCAAAAAACATACACTTATTCATGCAAGTCATCATTAAGAAATGTAGTTTTAATGTCCAACAGATATAGATTCCAACATGATGAGCTGCAAGTGCACAGATGCTATGAAGAGTAGTCATTCGACATGTAGGAGCAAAGGCCTCATCAAAATCAATGCCTCCTTCCTCAGCATAACCCTTTGCAACAAGCCTAGCCTTATACCTATTAACTATTCCATCAGGCTTATGCTTCAGCTTGTATACCCACTTAATGTTAATGGCCTTCTTGCTATGATGCCATGAAGATCAGTCTAGGCTGAAGAGGTCCATTATGTGTGTTGCTGATCAAGTTTTCTTGGCTAGTCAGAAGGGCAAAGGTAAATGGAGCTCTTCTACTAGTAAGCAAAAATATGTTAATTGTACAGAATCAAAGAAGGATGACAAAGACAAGAAGAAAAGAGAAAAGCAAAAATTGCATTGAAAATAGTGTAAAGGAAATGATCATCTCATAAAGATTTATCCAAAATTGACTGCTAAAGAGGCAAAGAAGAAAGAGGTCAGAATGGTTGTCGTAGAGGCCTCTACACCCAAAACACAATCTGCTAATCTTGTGCAGAATGAAGAATGGGTATCTACCACTGTTTGCAGTTATGACCCATCTTCTCATGAATAGTGTATGTCTGTAGTAAACTCAAATGTTTCGTACTTTGATAGTGGGGCAACCAAACATATTACCTTGCAACATACTTTCTTCACTTCACTCAAGCATGCCCCTACACAAAAACTGTCACATGCACCAACAACTCCTCTTATCATATCATGGGTATGTTATCAATCTTAGCTTTAGCCAAGATTGGTTTGGTTGTGAAATTTGTTGATGATAGATGTATAATTCATCATCTCTCAAATGGCAATGTCATTGTTGCTTCTAGCATTTTATGTCATGGGCTATATAAGCTCATACACTATGAGAATCTGTGAATGATTCAGCATGTGTATTACATGATTCTCAGGATTTTTGAGATGCAAACCTTTGGCATGCATGCTTTGGTTATTTAATTTTTCTAGTTTGCTATGCCTCTAGAAATCTGAAATGGTGTCCTCTCTGCCCAAACTTGAGGCACCTGGTAAACATGTCTATGAAGGCTATATTTTTGGCAAAATGCAATGTTCCTCATTCCCAAAAGATGGTTCAGTTTGAGCTACTAAAAAATTACACCTTGTTCATAGTGATATGGTCCTATGTAGATAGCCTCTTTTGGAAACTATCTTTACTTCATGACTTTCTTTGATGATTTTTCCAAGAATGCATGGGTATATCCATTGAAAACAAAGTTTTAAGTTTTTATATGCTTCAAATAGTTTCTAGTTTTGGTTAAAACTCTGTTAGCATGTAAAATGGACACCCTTCGTTCTAATCAAGGAGGGGAACATGTGTCTTCTGATTTTAATGCATATCTTGTTGAACATGGGATAAAATAGTAGTGTACAGTCGTGTATAAACCTGAAAAGAATGGAGTTACTAAAAGGAAGAATAGGTCACACATGGAGATGGTGAGGTGTATGGTCAAGAGTTAGGCTTTACCACATAGTTTCTTGCTTGAAGCTGTTATTTGTGCAGCATAGGTACTCAACAGGTATCCCACTAAGGCATTACTGTTTATGACTCCATATGAGGCTTGGCATGGTTGCAAGCCATCTATTGCTCACCGACATATCTTTGGTTGTCTGGAATATGCATTATTGTATGAACAACAACATAGGAAATCGGATGATAAAGTAATAAAACGTATTACTAAATATATATCAATATCACTAACTAAATATATCAACATAAATGTGCTCACACCAATAAGCGTATCAAGTAGTAATTGACCACTTTATAGTTGATAAAGCCCAAAAATCTAGAAAATGTTTTGCAGAGTATCCTCTACAAAATGAGCATATGACCAGTATCAGAATCTCATAAAATTGCAAGTATTGACACGTTAACCTACAATATGAATCTGCGACTCGACTCCATATAATCAATTAACTTAAAGAAGCCATTAGTCTTCCACCCGCATCACCAAAGAGAATCGGACATCTAGGTGTCTCCCAATTAAGATAACCTCACCATGACTCTCTTTATCAAACGTAAAAGGCTTTATGCAAAATACATGATTGCTATATCAATGACTACATGGACGTGCATAAGCGGTATCCACAAAAGCATACATAGTGTGTATGTACTTAATATATGCAATAAAATGGCAGACTTACGATGACTGCTCCCATCACAACTAAAACCTTTCAAGAAACCTATAAATTTACTAGTGTGGCTGCAAATAGAGCCCACAAAGGTGAACATTCATTATCAAAGCAGTACAAAGAGAACTCTTGTTGATGTTCTTGGACATATATAAAGAGAACTACACATGAAAGTACTCCAAGATGGATCCAAGAATCACCCTAAAAATGCTTCAAAATAGGCTTTGAAAGCAAACAATGAAGCTTTGAGGGCCCAAACATGCTCAAGATAGTGTTAACCTTAGTCTTTCCCTTCTTCAAACACCACAAGAGTGTAGCTTAGTGGCAATATATTTTTGGTTAAGCGAGCTCTGGGGGAATAGTACTAGGATGTGTGACTTCCCAAGAAGTACCAGGAATCTTTCTCTTCCTTGATCCTTTGAGGTCTTCCCTTGCACATAGCCAATGATGCTAGTGGTGACTTCAATGACAAGGTCTATGGTTTGGTCATCACCTTCATCGCCAGCCTTGGAGAAAGCCTTGGGTGGGTGAGCACGTGCTCTCTTTGGTCGCACAAAAGGAACAACACTGTTGCATCTAAATGCTCTGATACTGGTGAAGTATTTTGGTAGCGATGCACCTTAATGGACTCTCCTTCTTGAGAGATCCACAAAAATACCCCTTCTCTAGAAGCCCAAGCTCTGACATCACACATAGTGCACTCAAAAGGGTTGTAGAATACACAAAAAACACACAGTACACAAGCCTCAAACATAGATTTCTTAGGTCATACAAATGCTCTTGAACTTTGAGTCTTTGTCTGACCAAACTACTATATGTCTTATCAAAGAACATATACAAAACTATCTGACGGCCATTTGGCATTTCCCATGGATACTAATGGTAACAACTAGTTTGAATCATGCACATCACTTAAGTAAGTAGTGAAACATTTTTGCAAAACTACTAAGGAAGCCTATTATATGGGATCATGTAGATGGATTTCATGAGAGAGCATCAACGGGTGCTGATGTGATTTGAATGATGGTTAGGAAGGCCATCGTCATGGCACTAACTCTATGATTAAGAGTATAGACCCCTCAGTGATGAATATTTTCGGGTACCCAATACATGTATGTATGTTGGGATCTAGAGAGAGATACTAAGATTCAGCCTTGGTACCTAGGAACAACTTAGTCTGGAATAGAAAGGGATATCCATTATCAAATGTTGACTAAAACCAAACTAAACTAGTTCAAGGATATGAGACTCATTAGATTCTACCTACATATTTCACTATATATATATATATATATATATATATATATATATATATATATATATATATATATATATATATATATATATATATATGGAATATACATTTAATTTAGTGTAGGTATGATACCATGAATTAGAAGAAGGATCCACTAGTATGGGATGGTTGAAATGATTTTCATTTGAGTACCCTTCTTATACGGACAAGGAGAAAAGGACTCATCATTCATGGGGACATGTCTCACTTGATCAAATGATAGATCTTCCAAGTGTATGCATGCCTGTCATGCTCTATTACCAAGAACATTCTCTCCGATGTGTTATCTAGATAGACAACTTTGCCTGGTATCTCAGGGTCTTTGAATTCGTAGATGGTGACTATTGGGTTAGATTGATCTAGCTTGAATCTCCAAAAGGCTTCCTCTATTTCTCTATTCAAGAATAGTTCTATGCTTTTGTTGTCTTGAAGGATCCAATCTAGAGTGATTACTCTGGTCAAAACTGATGTTTCCAAACTCATCTGTCCTATGTGCTAGGTTGGTGACCACATACATGGTTCCTTCCTTATCAATGTATGAACTCTCTTTGAACTTGACCATTGGGTATTCAAGTCCAAAGAGTTGATTTAGATTTTTGAGTTGGACCACTGATTGCCTCAGGCCATCCTCATAGATGCGTGCACCTAATCGGTTGGTCCTGATATACTCCAACTGTGTCTTATAGGGACCTTCTAGTGTTTGTAAATAGGCAGTGCATGAGTTACCTCCATGTTTCCCCATCCTAAAAGACATTTCTGAATCACTTGTGTCTGAACTTAGTACATAAGGATAACCACTTGGTTGTTGTGCCCAAGACTTAGCTGTATGCTTGAAACTTTCCTCAGAGGATCTAATGCTATGTCTATCCTTGCCTAGGTGTCTACCAGATCTTAGGTTCATAAGCTTTGTCTTATGGTTCCAAAATTCCTCTTTATATTGCTCAAAATCCTTTGGAGCCCCCTTGGTTTCCTAGTCCCACCTGAGGATCAACTTCAAATTAGTCTATCTAAAAATAAAGGCATTATTTGAAACGAGCTTTCCGACGAGCTATAGAGCTCAAAAAATGGACTTTTGATGAAAAAGGTATGTCAACTCTAACTCTTGGGGGTCAAAGCACGAAACACGATCTTATGAGACAGTCATGATTTCGACTGAAAATCACGATATTCAACAACCTTGAAAACCACGATTTTGAGCGAATCGCGATCCTGAGCAATCCCAAAAAAAAAAATGCGATTTGGAGTGAAAATCGTGGAAAACACGATTTTGAGAGAGAATCATGAAAAAGGTGATTTTGATTGAGAATCGCGAAAAACGCGATTTTGAGTGAATCGTGAGAAATATGATTTTGAGTGAGAATCGTGAACAATGCGATATTGAGTGAGAATCCTGAAAAATGTGATCTTGAGTGAGAATCTTGAAAAATGCAAAATTTTGAATGAGAATTGTGAAAAATGCGATTTTGACAAAACGTCGTGTTTTTGTGAAAATCACGGTTTTGAGAACCATCAGAAAATCGCGTTTTTGACTGCAAATCGTGTTTTGTCCAAATCATGTTTTTGGCCAAAAAATCGCGATTTCGAGAACGATCAGAAAATTGCACTTTTGGTCACTGAAAATCGTGCTATGTAAAAAGTGTAATTTTGAAAACGATAAAAAAATCTCAATTTTAACTGAAAATCATGTTTTCTCAAAATCGTGTTTTCTCAATCATGTTTTTGACATGAAAATCGTGATTTTGACGGAAAATCGTGTCTTTGAGAATCGCCAAAAAATCACGCTTCTGAGAATGACCAAAGAATCATGTTTTTGAAAAACTTAGAGAATTGCGATTTTGAGAACAACCAGAGAATCGCGATTCTCAGAATGACCTCAAAATTGTGTTCTCTTCAGAAAAGCTTTTAGGTGGGAAATAGAAAATCGCGATTTTCAAAAAATTTGAATTTTTCACAGTATCGCGATTTTCAAGATTTTTGGCGGGAACTTTGAATTTCAGCACCGAGGCCTGTGCGTCTAGGGTCATGGAAATCACAGAAACTTGCACACACAAGCACCTTGCCTCCTTCTTGCACACCCACGAATGAAAAATGAGGTGTAAATGTGGAAAGAAGATTGAAAAACAGAAAATTTCAGTGAAGATGAAGATAGAAGAAGATGAAGATGGTGATGATGATGAAGATGAAGAAGAAAAAAAAAAAAAAAAAAGCTATTTTCTACCTTCCAACGTCGCAAATCGACGATCTTACCATCACAATGCTCGTCCTTGAAGCTCTCTCCCTGGCAATGGTGCCAAAATTTGGTGTAGCTTAAGCGTAAGCACCACCTCCTTTACTTGTCAATCCGTGGAGACGTGAGGATTGGTATGAAGACCATGAGCATGTGAAGTCACAAATGTGTGAGTGAGAAGCATACTAGCATGCACACACATACACACACACACACACAAGGCAAGATCAAAGAGAGGAACAATAGAAAGCTTCGATTACAAAAAGATTTCCCTTACAAAAGCTCAAATCTATAACATGCTAACTCTCTAAGAAGCTAAC
Organism: Ceratopteris richardii; assembly: GCA_020310875.1. Taxonomy (NCBI): domain Eukaryota; kingdom Viridiplantae; phylum Streptophyta; class Polypodiopsida; order Polypodiales; family Pteridaceae; genus Ceratopteris; species Ceratopteris richardii. The sequence continues at coordinate 109,529,399 of CM035416.1, read as the reverse complement.
GTGAAAAATGAGCTCTCTAGCTCTTTTTATAGTTTTTTGAGTAGTTTTGGCCCTATCCAGACATAATGTCTGGCCTAGTAAAAAATTAGGTTCTAGAGCTTATTTGAGGACTCAAACGGAGTCTAAAAATTATGAAAAGTTGTAGGATGATACACCTAATACTCTTCAAGCTTGAGGACTCCTTGGCTTGAACAAAATGGAGTTACGAAAAGGTAAAATCATATTTACAATGGTTTGAGTGATCAGAATCACTGTTTTTGTAGGGGGATTCTTCTGCAAATTTGACATACACTTCTTGGAGCTTCCTACTTGCTCCCTCTTCTTGTGTGTCCACTTTTCTGATGTGCTTCAATGCTTGTGCTTGACCTTGAGTTCCAACACCATATATTGCCTTTTTCAACTTGCACACTTAGTTTTCATGCCCTTTTTGCACAAAGCCACATGGCTGAAAAACATACACTTATTCATGCAAGACACCATTAAGAAATGCAGTTTTAATTTCCAATAGATACAAATTCCAACATGATGAGCTCCAAGTGCACAGATGCTATGAACAGTAGTCAATCGACATGTAGGAGCAAAGGCCTCATCGAAATCAATGCCTCCTTCCTCAACATAACCCTTTGCAACAAGCCTAGCCTTATACCTATTAACTATTCCATCGGGCTTATGCTTCAGCTTGTATACCCACTTAATGTTAATGGCCTTCTTGTTAGGAGGCCACGAAGATCAGTCTAGGTCAAAGAGGTCCATTATGTGTGTTGCTGATCAAGTTTTCTTGGCTAGTCAGAAGGGCAAAGGTAAATGGAGCTCTTTTACTAGTAAGAAAAAATATGTTAATTGTACAGAATCAAAGAAGGATGACAAAGACGAGAAGAAAACAGAAAAGCAAAAGTTATTTTGAAAATACTGTAAAGGAAATGATCATCTCATAAAGATTTATCCAAAATTGACTGCTAAAGAGGAAAGGAAGAAAGAGGTTAGAATGGTTGTCGTAGAGGCCTCTACACCCAAAAAAGAGTCTGCTAATCTTGTGCAGAATGAAGAATGGGCATCTACCACTGTTTGTAGTTATGACCCATCTTCTCATGAATAGTGTATGTCTGTAGTAGACTCAAATGTTTCGTACTTTGATAGTGAGGCAACCAAACATATTACCTTGCAACATACTTTCTTCACTTCACTCAAGCATGCCCCTACACGAAATACTGTCACATGCACCAACAACTCCTCTTATCCTATCATGGGTGTTGGTAAGATCATTTTGACTATGAGTGATGATAGTTCACACAAGGAACAATAAGGAGAAGAAGAAGAAGCTTGGAGCACAACAGACAATTTTGAATGTATTACCAAGAGGATGTAGAAAGATGAGTAGCCCATTAAGGTAATAGGCATATATACAAGCCAGGGGGGAAAAACCTCCTAAAGAGGGAAAAAAGTGCCCCGATGGTCCTAGTGTGTTCACACACGTCAGTAACTAAATATATCAACATAAATGTGCTCACAGCGATAAGCGTATCAAGGAGTAAATTGAACACTTTATAGTTGATAAAGCCCAAAAATCTGGAAAATGTTTTGCAGAGTACCCTCTACAAAATGAGCATACGACCACTATCAGAATCTCATAAAATTGCAAGTACTGACACGTTAACCTACAAAGTGAATCAACGACTCGACTCCATATAATCAATTACCTTAAAGAAGCCAACTGTCCTCCACCTGCATCACCAAAAAGAATTGGACATCTAGGTGTCTCCCAGTTAAGAAAACCTCACCATGACTCTCTTTATCAAACATAAAAGGCTTTATGCAAAATACATGATTGCTATATCAATGACCACATGGACGTGCATAAGCGGTATCCACAAAAGCATACATAGTGTGTATGTACTCAATATATGCAATAAAATGGCAAACTTGCAATGGCTGCTCCCACCACAACTAAAACCTTTCAAGAAACCTATAAATTTACTAGTGTGGCTGCAAATAGAGCCCCAAAAGGTGAACATTCATTATTGTTACCGTTAGTGTCCATGTGAAAGGCCAAATGGCCACCGGACACTTCTTTGTATATGTTCTTTAATAAAACATATAGTGGCCTGGTCAGTCACAGACTGTAAGTTCGACCGCATTTGTAAGACCTAAGAAGTCTGTCTTCGTGCTCCCTGTATACTGCGTTTTCTGCGTATTGTACAGCCTCTGTGCGGAGTACTGTGTGTGGCGTCAGGAGTTCGTTTTTCTACTCCGAGCATATCGTCGTGGAGCTCTCGAGAAGGAGAGTGCAGTGTGGTGCATCGCCATCCAAATACTTCACTGGTATAAGAGCAGTTCGAGGCAAGAAGCGTTGTAGGTGGCAACCAAGGCATAGACCTTGGCATACCTTGTCATCCGAGTCACCGAAGTCACCGTTGGCGCCGTTGGCTGCGCGCGAGGGAGGACCTCAACGATCAAGGAATATAGAGGTTCCCGGTACTTCCCGGGAGGTCACCCATCCCAGTACTGTTCCCCCCAGAGCTCGCTTAACCGTGGCAATCTCTTGCCACTAAGCTACACTCTTGTGGTGTTTGAAGAAGGGGAAAGACTAAGGTTGACATTACCTTGAACAAGTTTTGGTCCCTCAAAGCTTCATTTTTTGTTTTTAAAGCCTATTTCTGAAGCAATTTTGGGGTGTTTTTGGAGCCATTTCGGAGTACTTTCACACGTAGTTCTCTTCACACAGGTCCAAGAACATCAAGAAGAGTGTTCCTTGTACTTCTCAGACAATAAATATCAACCTTTGGGGCTGTATTTTCAGCCACACTCGTAAAACTACAGGTTTCTCGAGGGGTTTTCAGTTTTGGTGGGAGCAGTCGCTGCAAATTTATGCAGGTTTTTTAAAGCCTAAAACATCAGAGGTGACAGACACTTGCAGGTGTTATTGGCTAGTTTTTGGGCTGTGTATTCAGCCTTTCAGTGTCATTTTACTGCATATATTGAGCACATACACACCATGTACGCTTCTGTGGATACCGCTTATGTACGTCCATGTGGGCATTGATATGGCGGTTACGTTCTTTGCATAAAGCCTTTTACGTTTGATAAAGAGGGTCGTGGTGAGGTTTTCTTAACTGGGAGACACCCAGATGTCGGGGTCTCTTCGGTGATGCAGGTGGAAGACTTACCCAGCCTCGCCATAGGAGATGTATGATAGTTGTTCATAGGTGCTCGATAAGCCTAGTTGGCTTCTATTGGGTAACTGATTATATGCAGTGGAGTCAGTGATTCACTATGCAGGTAGACATGTCAGTACTTGCAGTTTTATGATACTTTGACACTGGTCATATGCTAATATTGCAGAGGATACTCTGGGAAAATTTTTCCAGATTTCTGGTTTAGTCAACTATATAGTGGTCGATTTACTCCTTGATACACTTATTTGTTGGTGTTTGGACTCTTCTAGCTCCATTATCATTCTATTCAGTTCTCTACGATCATGGCATCAGAGGTCTCAGGCACATCCGGTGGATCAGGGTCTAGTGCTAGCGTTCCGAGGAGGAGCTATAACTTGCAGGGCAAAGACCATTTTGAGATCCGAAAATTTGATGGCACAAACTTTGCTCTATGGAAGAATCAGATTAAAGATGTGCTGATTCAAAGAAGGCAATGGAAGCCAGTAAATGGGATTTCAAAGAAGCCTGCTGACATGGATGAAGATGATTGGGATGAGTTAGATGAAATGGCCAGGTCTACCATTCGCTTGCACCTAGCAGATAATGTTTACTTTACAGTATTAGACTGTGAAAGTGCAGAGGAGCTTTGGAAGAAGTTATGCAATACATATGAAAAAGAGACGGCATCAAATAAAGTATATCTGATGAGAAAATTATACGACCTTCGTATGAAGGACACAGATAGTGTTGCTGCTCATCTAAATGAGTTTGATGCCATATTCTCCCAGTTATAGGCTCAGAAAATGGATATGGACAATGAAATGAAAGCAGTATTGCTGTTATGCACCCTGCCATCATCATGGGATACATTTTGCACAGCTATTAGCAATAGTGCACCAGGTGGTAAACTCGTCTATGATGACATATGTGGAGCACTCTTGAGTGAGGAGATTCGTAGAAAATCTATGGTTGGCACTCAGAGTGGAGATGCATATAATGTTCGTGATTCTTACCAAGGAAAGAATCAACAACGTGGTAGGAGCAAGAACAAGGAAAAGAATGGTCAACGGAATAAGAGCAGAAGTAAATCAAGGAAGAGGGATATTGAATGCCATTATTGTCATAAGAAAGGACACATGAAGAAAGACTGTTATGCATTAAAGAATGCTAAAGGTAAAGGACAGAATGTTGATGGGCATGTTAAACAGTTACCTGCACCATCTACTTCGACTGTGAAGATTGAAGAAATTAATGCTATTTCTGATGATGCTGATGTGTTGACACTTGATAGTACTGTGCCATCTGAGGCACTTATGGCTGATTCTCTTTCCCACACCTGGCTGCTAGATTCTGGTGCTTCTTTCCATGTGACACCACATAGAGAATGGTTCTCTAATTATGCAGCAAAGTCTCTTGGTACCGTGAGACTTGGTGACTCTTACCAGTGTGATGTTGTGGGGATTGGAGATGTGGTTGTGCAGTTCATTGACGGTTCAAAATTTACTATGCATAATGTACGCCATGTACCTCAGTTATCACGCAGTTTGATGTCAGTTGGTCAACTTGATGACCTTGGTTACAAGGTGGTCTTCTATGCTCAGTCCTTTCGTATATCAAAGGGCAATATGGTTATTGCAAAAGGAAGGAAAGTTGGCTCACTTTACCCTTTATTTGTATCACAGAAAGAACACTTGTTAGCTGTTACTGAACAGCCTATGGCTTGTATTTGGCATGGTCGTTTGGGCCATATATCTCGTAGTGGAATGGAAAATCTTTCTCGTTCTGGCTACTTACCTGTGTTATCTTTCTCTGATTTTTCATTTTGTGAGCATTGTCAATATGGAAAGCAAACCAGAAATGTGCATAAAACGCACATTGACTCTTCAATTCAGCCTTTAGATCTTGTTCATACAGATGTGTGTGGTCCTATGCCCACTAGGTCCTTAGGTGGTTCTCTTTACTTTGTCACTTTCATAGATGATGCTACTAGAAAAGTCTGGGTATATCCTATCAAATCGAAGGATGATGTATTCCCTACTTTCAGAAAATGGCTTGCTTCAGTTGAGACTGAAAAAGGAACTAAGCTTAAGGCTTTACGTTCAGATAATGGGGGTGAGTATACCTCACATGAATTCAGCTTTTTCTGTCAGTGTAGAGGGATTCGTAGAGAGTTTACAGCTCCTTATACCCCAGTACAGAATGGTGTAGCTGAGAGGATGAATAGAACTATTCAAGATAGAGTAGTCTCTATGTTGCATCATGCAAACCTCTCACAAGGTTTTTGGGCAGAAGCAGTATTGACTGCAGTTCATGTGATTAACCTTTCACCTAGTACTGCCAAAGGTCTGAAAGTGGCACAAGAGTTATGGACAGGGAAACCACCATATTATGATCATCTTCGAGTTTTTGGGTGTGAAGCATATGTTCATATACCCAAGAATCTTAGACAGAAGTTGGACCATAAGTCAAAGAAATGCATTTTTCTTGGATATGGTCGAGAAGGACAATTTGGATATCGCTTATGGGATCCTGAAACACGGTCAGTGATCAGAAGTAGTGATGTCATTTTTAATGAGTCTAAGATGCATAAACAGCCGATTAAGGAGGTTGAAGTGAGAAGAGTGGTGTTTGAGGATACTAGTCCTCCGGTTAGCATGCATAAAAATGCTGCACATAGGGATGTTCAAGAGAATGTCCATTCAGATCAGTTTGCACATGTTCCTGTTCAGCAACCATTGAGACGTTCTGCACGTGTCTCATATCCACCTGATAGATATGTTCCAGGTTTGGATTTTGTTATGCTAACAGATGCCGGTGAGCCCTCTTGCTACAAAGAGGCTATGCAGACAGAGGATCATGTCAAGTGGGAGCGTGCCATGAAGAGTGAGTTGGATTCTATTCACAAGAATGGTACTTGGGACTTAGTACCTTTGCCAAAGGGAAGGAAAGCTTTACCATGTAAATGGGTATATAAACTGAAATTCACATCAGATAGTGCTTCTCCAAAATATAAAGCACGACTTGTTGCAAAGGGTTTTAAGCAACAACATGGTGTTGATTTTGAGGAAATCTTCTCTCCAGTGGTCAAGATGACTACTTTGCGCATGTTGCTTGGATTCGTTGCAATGGAGGACTTAGAGCTAGTCCAAATGGATGTGAAAACAGCTTTCTTGCATGGAGACCTTACAGATGAGATCTATATGGAACAACCAGAGGGTTATGTAGTTCCTGGCAAGGAAAGTCTAGTTTGTAAGCTCAAGAAGAGCTTGTATGGACTTAAACAGTCTCCTAGACAATGGTACCAAAAGTTTGATGCTTTTATGAAGTCCCAAGGCTATTCTCGGAGCAATGAGGATCATTGTCTCTACACAAAGAGATGTTCTGATGGCAGCTTGATATGCTTGATACTTTACGTCGATGATATGTTGATTGCTGGGAAGTCCTCTTATGATTTGTCAATTCTCAAAAAGAAGTTGAGTCAGACATTTGATATGAAGGATTTGGGGGATGCCAAACATATTCTTGGCATGCGCATTACTCGTAATAGGAGTAAAAGATGCATATACTTGTCTCAAAGTGAGTACATATCCAAAGTACTTCATCGATTCAATATGCAGGGTGGAAAGGCATTGAGTACACCTTTACCCACATATGTGAAATTGAGCAAGGATGACTGCCCCAAATCAGATGAGGAAAAGGAATTCATGACCAAAATTCCCTATCAGTCTGTTGTTGGTAGTCTCATGTATGCTATGGTAGCTACGAGACCAGACATTGCATTTGCAGTGGGAGTTGTGAGCAGATATATGTCTAATCCTGGCAAGAAACATTGGGAAGCGGTCAAAATGATTTTGAGATATCTGAGTGGCACTAAGGACAAGTGTCTATGCTTAGGTAGAGGGAAAGCATCCATTATTGGTTACACAGATTCTGACTATGCTGGTTGTGTAGACAATCGTAAGTCTACATCAGGGTACATTTTTCATTTTGCTGGAGGTGCTATCTCTTGGAGATCTCGTCTTCAAGAATGTACAGCTGTTTCCACCACAGAAGCAGAGTATGTTGCAGCAAGTGAGGCATGTAAGGAAGCATTGTGGCTTTCTCGTCTTGCTTGCGATATGGGTTTGCCTCAGCATGTACCTCACTTGCTCAGTGATAGTCAGAGTGCCATTGCTTTGGCTAAGAATCCGGTCTATCATGCAAAGACCAAGCACATTGAGGTGAGGTATCACTTCATTAGAGATTGCTTAGCCACTGAGAGCATTATTCTTGAGAAGGTTCACACTCGAGATAATGCTGCAGATGCTTTGACTAAAGCTCTACCACAGGATAGCTTTCGACACTGTTGTCACTTGATGGGGGTTACTTGATTCTTGATCTTACACAGTCACTTGTATACTGTGTAACATGCCCATCAGGTGGGAGGTATAGTTTGTATACGTACACTCAGGTATTCTTTATCATTCTTTCTTTTTTCTCCCATAGTTACTCTGGCCATATTGGCCTTTAGTGGGAGATTGTTACCGTTAATGTCCATGTGAAAGGCCAAATGGCCACCGGACACTTCTTTGTATATGCTCTTTAATAAAACATATAGTGGCCTGGTCAGTCACAGACTGTAAGTTCGACCGCATTTGTAAGACCTAAGAAGTCTGTCTTCGTGCTCCCTGTATACTGCGTTTTCTGCGTATTGTACAGCCTCTGTGCGGAGTACTGTGTGTGGCGTCAGGAGTTCGTTTTTCTACTCCGAGCATATCGTCGTGGAGCTCTCGAGAAGGAGAGTGCAGTGTGGTGCATCGCCATCCAAATACTTCAATTATCAAAGCTGTACAAAGAGGACTCTTGTTGATGTTCTTGGACATATATAAAAAGAACTACGCATGAAAGTACTCTAAGATGGATCCAAGAATCACCCTAAAAATGCTTCAAAATACGCTTTGAAAGCAAAGAATGAAGCTTTGAGGGCCCAAACATGCTCAAGATAGTGTTAACCTTAGTCTTTCTCTTCTTCAAACACCACAAGAGTGTAGCTTAGTGGCAAGATATTTTTGGTTAAGCAAGCTCTAGGGGAATAGTACTAGGATGGGTGACTTCGCAGGAAGTACCAGGAATCTGTCTCTTCCTTGATCCTTGAGGTCCTCTCTTGCACATAGCCAATGATGCTAGTGGTGACTTCGATGACAAGGTATGCCAAGGTCTATGGTTTGGTTGTCACCTTTGTCGCCAGCCTTGGAGAAAGCCTTGGGTGGGCGGGCAGGTGCTCTCTTTGCGCGCACAAAAAGAACAACGATGTTGCATCTAAATGCTCTGATATCGGTGAAGTATTTTGGTAGCGATGCACCTCAATGGACTCTCCTTCTCAAGAGCTCCACAAAAATACCCCTTCTCTAGAAACCCACACTCTGGCATCACACATAGTACACTGAAAAGGGTTGTAGAATACACAAAAAACACATAGTACACAAGACACACACATAGATTTCTTAGGTCATACAAATGCTCTTTAACTTTGAGTCTTTGTCTGACCAAACTACTATATGTTTTATTAAAGAACATATACAAAACTATCCAATGGCCATTTGGCATTTTGCGTGGATACTAATGGTAATAAATAGTTTGAATCATGCACATCACTTAAGTAAGTAGTGAAACATTTTTGCAAAACTACTAAGGAAGCCTATTATATGGGATCATGTAGATGGGTTTCATGAGAGAGAATCAACAGGTGCTGATGTGATTTGAATGATGGTTAGGAAGGCCATCGTCATGGCACTAGCTATATGATTAAGAGTATAGATCCCTTAGTGATGAATATTTGGGATACCCAATACATGTATGTATGTTGGGATCTAGAGAGAGATACTAAGATTCAGTCTTGGTACCTAGGAACAACTTACTTTGGAATAGCAAGGGATATCCATTATCAAATGTTGACTAAAACCAAACTAAACTAGTTCAAGGATATGGGATTCATTAGATTCCACCTACATATTTCACTATATATATATATATATATATATATATATATGTATATATATATATATATATATATATATATATATATATATATATATATATATATATATATATATATATATATATATATATATATATATATATATATATATATATATATATATATATATATATATATATATATATATACAGAATATACATTTGATTTAGTGTAGGTATGATACCATGAATTAGAAGAAGGATCCACTAGTATGGGATGGTTGAAATGATTTTCATTTGAGTACTCTTCTTATATGGACAAGGAGAAAAGGACTCATCATTCATGGGACATGTCTCACTAGATCAAAGGATAGATCTTAGAAGACACTTCTTTAGCATTTGGAGTTATCATTCATAGTGTATAGAAGATTTATCTTCCAATAGAGTATGAGCTGAGTGCTTTTATCTGCATAGACATCACATACTCACTTTATAGTTTTTAGGATGGATGATTCCATTAGTGTTGATATATCTTATATATTCATACATAGAGAATGGTTGGCAGAGATAGTCTCCTTAGTATGAATACACATCTATTCATTGTGGTATCATGTCATATCATTGCTAATCATTTCAATAGAGGGCTTTGAACGTTAGAAGGAATTCATTTTCTCCACTGTTCAATACATATACCTTCATTAGTTATGGGATATTGGTTCTCCATCTTCATAGGAATGAATTGAAATTAGGGACTATGCATTAGTTTGTAAAAGAGAGACTCAAAAAAATTCATTAATCGCTCTTGTAACAAAAGGATAAAGTGGGAATCAGATCAGAGATTGAGGAGAAATATCACTTTAGCTGAGAGGTCTCACTTTAGCTCCTATTCTTTGAAATAGGAAAAGAAAGGGAAAACTTCATAGGAGAAGAATAGAGCATCATTTTCGTTTGAGAGATGTAATGTTTAGAAGACATCTCTTAGACTAGATTTTAGAAGGAATTAATCAATTCTTTTCTTCAATTTATTTTTTATTCACATGGGGATTTGATTCTCCACTATTTTGGAAGTGAAAACATAGAAAACGTATGTACATGTTCTCATTGTTGGATGAGTAGAGCAAATGGATTCAACAAAATCACTTTCAAAGGGAAAGGGAAAAGAGGAATATATTCCACTACTAGAGCTCTTTTCCTTCGATGAGATTAGAAAGACAAAGAGAGAGTTTAAATTTTTTTGGATTAAATTGTCTAGATATGAGTAGCACTCTTTTATCAAAGACAGGAGGGAGGTCAATTAATCATGATGGTTAGATTCAGTCTCAAATGGAGACTCCAGAGACAACCAATTCCGGTATTTCTAGTGATAGTCCTTGACTAGATAAGATGATCTAGTTATTGACATTAGTGAGACTGGAAGTCGAGTTATGACTCTTCTGTTTAGGGTTTCTAAGAGATAGGGAATATATCTAACCTATTGGGTTCCAAAATTAGAATTGATGTTTCATCATGAGGATGATGCATGAACATCAATTCGGAGGATGGATACTTATGGAGTATCTGAATATCAAAGGGAATGCTTTTTTCATTCATATGGCAACAACAAGGAAGACAAATGTTAGAGTTTGCACTAATCCTAATTGATGCTCTTCCAATAGAACATAGTCCAAAGGTAATGGATAAAAAAGTAAAGATTTCTTGGTTGGTGGAGTGTTGAGATTGCATTTTACTAAGAAAAAATCCTTATTTGTGAGCTAAGATATTGGATTTGCATAATTCACAAGGTAACTTAGATTAAACTATTACTTGTGAGTACACTCAAGGTGAGGAAGACCTAGAGTGGCATGGGAGGAAATCTATCATTTAATCCTAGTTGGGTTTGGAGTCACTTTTAATGGGACTTTGTTCTATATTTTAGAGGATTCTTAATATCTCCATTATGCTATGGTAAAGCTTATAAGCTTGGCATGTTTCATTTACTTTTCATACTATTACTCCATAGAGGATACTTCATATGGACTTAAGACATTTTGATGATGTTACATGTCATGGGTGTGATAGTTGGGAAGGTGAGTCTATATGAGAGATAGTAGGCATCACACATATGGTTTCCCACCTTTAAGGTGATCTCAAATTAGACTTCTTAAGCGGAAGGATATGGAGAAACAACACATAGAGATGACCATGTACATAGAGTATATGGGGTTCATGGGAGTCCAAGCACTTTCTTCTACTATTATGGAGGAACATTTCATTTACATTTTCGAGGAAAAAATGCTTTCAAGGGGAAGGAAATCTCATATTTTATATAGAAGATGGTGTGAAAACATACTTAGGGATGAGTTGCATGGTTGCCACATGGCAAGCTTAGAAGCCTTTTTGTTGAATGGTAGAGAGAAGTGGGGAGAGAGATCTCAGAATTCTCATGTATGTGAGGGATCATGCTTGGTAGGTTGGGAGATTAACAAAATTGTTATTGTGTGTGAGGTGAAGCAGACAAGTAGAAGCTTCTTATGATACACTCATGCATATCTTGGTTGAGCAAGAAGTAGGCTATAGTGGCCACTTCTAGTTGTGAGGTTGAGTATAGGAAAGCTTTCATAATGATTTTTGAGTGTGTGGCGCTCAGACACCTTTTGGTTGATTGGGTGTTGGTTAGTCTTCTACCACCAGAGCTTCATTGACACTCAAAGCACATTGGAAGTTGCGAGGAACGTTGTGTTCCATGCTCCCACAAAGCACATTGAGGTGCATTATCATTATGCTAGGGAGAGATTCTCTGCTAGAGAGATCACTTTGACATATGTGCTCACACATGGTAACATTGTAGATCATTTCATAAAGGCTCTGCCTTAAGAGAAGTTTGAAGCTTTTCGGGAAGCTTTGGGATTACTTCCTTTTGTGGATTGATCTCTTTCCACATAGCTTGGTACTTCCTTATACATGAGTTCCAGCTCCTTGTTCATCGCGTCACTCCCAAGGGGGATTTGTTGATATTCTTCACTAGTGATGTGTGCAAACACACTTAGGGGCCCTTTTTTCCCTCTTTAGAAGGTTTTTCCCCCAGCTTGTGTATATGCCTATAACCCTAACATGTCACTTATCTTTGTACATTCACTTGGTAATACATTCAATATTGTGTGTCATGCCCCAAGCTTGTTCTTCTTCCTTGTGCTATTTGTGTGCTTCCATAGACCTCAAATTCCAAAATATTTGTCCTAGAAAATGGCAAGATTAAAAGCAAGTGGGTCGTTCATGAGGGAGATGAGAAAATCATCAAACTTTTGTGAAACTCTTATCTCCCATTGATTCTTAGTAAAGTCTCCCATTGATTCTTAGTAAAGCTATCGTGCCTTTGGCTGGGATACCCTTGCTTTTTGGGATAGATGGGATCCCAAAGACACAATGATCATTTATTGTATTGTACTTTGCTCTTTTATTAGTTCAAGGATGGGAGAGTAGGCCTCAACCGAACTTCCTTTTGAGAAAAAAAAATCAAAACAAAACATATATATTAATAAGAAGAGCCAAACTTGTTCTTAAATTTTGTACTTTGGTAATATTTAATGTGGATAAAACTTGGTAGACTGGTAAGAATTTGTGTGGATAGATTTTCTGATTTGTACTTCAAACGCAATTGAATGGTGATGCATGTGCAGAAGTTCTGCGTTCCAAATGATGACTTAATTCAATTTAAAGCAAGGATTGATGGACTCAAATATACATCGATTGCATGGAAGAAACTTAAAGGTAAATGCATTCTCAATCAACTAAGAAATTTTCTCATGAGATGATGATCTTCTCAAAAGCATTGGATTTCTGAGTAAAGTGAACTTCCACTATCTGAGTAAGACCTTACGTTATGTACTCAGATTATGTAAATTCAGATTATTTTGTAAAAAGCAAAGGTAAAAAAGGAAGATCATTGACTGTAAGCTCTCCATGAAGTCTAGGAATATGCAACGGTATCGAAAGAATATCCATAACAAAAAGAGAAGAACATTAGAGACGTGTCCAAGGATATAATTCTGTCTATCAGATTGCAGAAACGTAACGGCACGAAAACTATGGATGCAATACAAACATATCTCTACATATGTGTATAGATATCTGCAAACATATCTATAGAAGTTTTACACAAGTATATACAATTATATGATATGGACGTACACGTTTTGTGGCAAGGTCTTGATGCAGACCATGCCACAGATTATTCTACAAATCAACAGCTATTTACAGATGCAAGCAGGTAAACGATTTAAGCAGGTAAACAAATCGTGATTGTGGCTTACCGCTTTCGAATTTCAACTTCCTTGGCTGATATTTTTATCTGTACATGTCGAACAACATGAGCAGGAGCCTGAGGCTCTTGCGCCATGTTTCTATGTTTCTTATGTTCTTCGGCTTGCACCTTCACCAATGGTGTCGGCTCTTTCGCCTTTTGAATTTCAACTTCCTTGGCTGATATTTTTATCTGTACATGTCGAACAACATGAGCAGGAGCCTGAGGCTCTTGCGCCATGTTTCTATGTTTCTTACGTTCTTCGGCTTGCACCTTCACCAATGGTTTCGACTCTTTTTCCTCTTGAACTAACATCTTCCTGTATATTTCTTCATCCATTGTATCGACTCTCTTCCATGATCTGTAGTTCTGTTCATTGTTCGCTTTCTCTCCGGCGGCGTTGCTAGCTAGGGCGCCTCTGGTGATGTGGCCCCAACACCTCAGGTCATCTGTTGCAGCCCAAGAAAGGCGAGTGGTGTCGTAGTGAGAACAGAGATCTCCGAAGCTTCTGTCTGTAGGCCTGCCCATTTGTGTGCTAGAGTTAGGAAGGAGATGGCGATTGATACCATTAACTGCGGTGGCGGCGATGTCACACCCAGAATACAGCTCCGAGGAGGTGCTCGCTGTACGCATTTTCGTGTGCATGTCAGCGCGTGGATTCAAAGGAGCACGATTCGTAGTATTTCTTGCAGCCCCGAGGGCCCGGTGCGTAGAATCTTGATCCTTGTTGGTGCTCCATATATTATGCTTCGGCCTCTGCATATCAGCTTTCGGTTTCAAAGAAGCATAATTGTTATTGTTATCTGCAGCACCGAGCGCACGCTGCATAGAAGACCCACCCTCCGAACTGTTGGCTCTAGGATTTTCCCTGCGCGCTCTAGTGGGCATACCGAGGGGGCGGGCATTGTTATTGATGGGTGCATCGCAAGCGGTACCCCTGGCAAAATGTTGAACCTTCGTGAAGTTGGGGTTACGCTTGTGATACGCCATAGCCACTCCACGGAAGACCAGTTGAAGAGTGAAAGGACTTAAAACTGTTCAAGAGAGAGAAGTCGCATGCCCATTATAATATAAATTCTGCACTTGGAGTAGACCAGCATTCGCATCTAGACTTGAAAATAAATATGATTCGCATTTTCGTAAGCATGACACATTCTACTGAAGACAGCAAGCTCCTGCGGTAAGTTCATTGTTAATCCTTCACGTTAGTCCATTAGCATACGGAATATGAGTATGATAGAGGAATCACAAGCCCGGTCTTTGCGCACTGTGCTAATTGATTAGCCTTGCATTGCGAGATGCAGGGGATTCGAAACTTGCTAAGCGCTACACTGTCCCTTCAACTGAATTGCATTCTTGGGTCCCGTGAAGAAGCCGACGATAAGGTTGAAGTTTGCACGTTCTTAAAAACACAAAAAGAATTCAGGCCTGATCTCTTGGGCGTGCTTAAGGGTGGATACAGCTTCCTGAATGTTTTAGGAAACACGTGATCGTATTTGTCGCATAAATTACTCTCCTCGAAGTTCATGTCCTTTGATAACCATTTATTAAGAATTTATGATTATTGTTGAAAATTCTATGGTTGTCCTTGAGGATCCACCTCTTGAGGCAGAGGTTTGAAACATTTACCTTTGCAATGTTTTCAGGTCATTGAAATTAGATGCGTTCAGACAACTCTTTCTTCCTTTTGCTTGAGCAATCTAACCCTTGCTTTTTTAGATACGATGGTCTCATGGGTTTTATGCCCTACACATTCGTAACGTTTGGACTCTTCGTGCTCTTAGTTGATGTAATGCATTGTACTTAACCTAACCTTTGCTTTGTGGGACAAGTGAGGCCCAAGAGATTAAGCTTCTATCGAAATTTCTCTTTCAAAGAAAATTCTATCGTTGACCTACCCTTCGTGGTTACACACCCTTACCATTCGGGATTTCCTTGTTCGTATCGATGCAAGACACATCTAGGACTTCGGGTTGCTTATTTTATGGCATAAATAATCTGGCTCAAGGTAAATGTCCTTTTTGTTACTCTAAAAAACTTTAACTATCGAATTACATTTTCTTCAATTTTATTGAAGCTTTTTTTATGAACATATAACATGTATAAATTTGATAAGTTAACAAAGAAACATGGGGAAAATTTGTCTACTTATTTGCATTAGGGAAACACTTTATGTAAAGTTAGAATCGAGCTTTTTTGGACTCCCACAGTCTTCTTTTTCAATCTAATTAGTAATTTGAGCATGGTAAATACATTGGTAATCAACCGAAGCGCCAAAAAAGGAGGACTATTGAAGGGTTTAAAGAGGTACAATGGAGCATTTTGAAACTTCATCTCAATTTGAAAGAGTTAAAAGACCGCCACTTTTTCTCATGTTATAATATATATAATAAAAATGAGCTTCGAAAGTAATAATTAGATACATATTGAAGTATTTCTCTCGCAAAGCATGGTGGTGGACTCTCCTTCTTGAGAGCTCTTAAACAATACCTTTGTAGTAGAACTCAGAACTCTGGCACCACACCCAATACTCTACACAAGGAGTGCAAAATACATAGAAAAATAGAGTACACAGACCACTCGCAGAAATTTTTTAGTTAGCTCATACGAATGCGATCGAACTTATAACCTCTGGTTGAACAATCCACGATTTGTTTTATTTAAAGAACATATACAAAAAGTGTCTAAAAGCCATTTGGCCTTTCCCATGGACACTAACGGTAAAAATCTCGCACTAAAGTCCAATATGGCCAAAGCAACTATGGTAGAAAAATAAAGAATGGGAAAGAATACCTGAGTGCAAGTATAAAAAGTATGCCTCCCACTTGATGGGCATCTTACACTATATATAAGTAATTGTGTAAGATCATGAATCACCCCCATCAAGTGACAACAATGTCAAAAGCTATCTTGTGGTAGAGCTTTGGTCAAAGCATTTGCAGCATTATCTTGAGTATGAACCTTCTCAAGAATAATGCGCTCAATGGCTAAGCAATCTCGAATGAAGTGATAGCTTTTTCTTTGCATGATAGATCCAACTATTATCCAAGGCAATGGCCTCTGCCTATAACTAAGCAAATGGGGTACATGGTGAGGTAGACCCATATCACAAGCAAGACGAGAAAGCTAGAATGCTTCCTTACATGTCTCACTTGATGAAACATAACTCTACTTGTATGGTGGAAACAACTGTACATTCATGAAGACCAGATCTCCAAGAGATAGCACCTCCAACAAATGAAAAATGTATTCTGATGTAGACTTACAATTGTCTTCACAACCAACATAATAAGAATATGTGTAACCAATAATGGATGCTTTCCCTCTACCGAAGAATAGATTAGGCATCTTGAACCCTTCCCAATGCTTCTTCCTAAGATTAGGCATATACTTGCTCACAAATCCCACTGCAAATGTAATGTTTGGTCACGTACCTACATAGCATACATGAGACTACCAACAATAGATTGATAAGGAGTCTTGGTCAAGAATTTCTTTTCCTTCTTTTATTTTTGGCAATTATCGTTGCTCAATTTCACATATGTGGGTAAAGGTATACTCAATTCCTTTCCACCCTACACATTGAACCTATGAAGCACTTTGGATATGAACTCACTTTGAGAAAAGTTCATGCATCTTTTACTCCTATCATGAGTAATGTGCATGCCAGGAGTATGTTTGTCATCCTCCAAATCCTTCATATCATATGTCTGACATCAACTTCTTTTTAAGGATTGACAAGTCATAAGAAAAATTCCCAGAAATCAACATATCATCAGCATAAAGTATCAAGCATATCAAGCTACCATATGAGAATCTCTTTATGTAGAGACAATGATCCTCGTTGCTTCTAGAATAGCCTCGAGACTTCATAAAAGCATCAGACTTTTGTGTCTATTGTCTAGGGGTTTGTTTAAGTCCATATAAGCTTTATTAAGCTTATAAACTAGAACTTCTTTATGAGGAATCGCATAACCCTCTAGTTGTTCCCTATAGATCTCATTTGTAAGATGTGCAAGCAAGAAAGTAGTTCTCACATCCATTTGAACTAGCTCAAAGTCCTTCATTGCAATGAATCCAAGAAGCATGTGTAGAGTAGTCATCTAGACTATTGGAGAGAAGATTTCCTCAAAATCAACACCATGCTATTGCTTAAAACCCTTTGCAACAAGTGATGCTTTTTACTTTGGAGAAGCAGTATCTGATATGAATTTTAGCTTATCTATCCATTTACATGGTCATGCTTTCATGCCCTTTGGCAAACATACTAATCTCAAGTACCATTCATGTGAATAGAATCCAACTCTCTTCATGGTGCACTCCCACTTGACATGATCGTTTATCTGCATAGCCTCTTTGTAGCAAGAAGGATCACAAGCATCTGTTAACATAACAAAGTCCAAACCACAAACATATCTATCAGGTGGATGTGAGACACGTGCTACTGTGGATGTAAGGATCATGTGACCTTATCCATTTGTTCATATATATACATAACTTATAGATCAGCAATACCTCAAGGGGTATCATTATGTGGGTTTCAAGGCTCCTACATATATGTGCACGTCTCCCTTCTCTTCTCTCTTCCTCTATCTTCTCCTTGCTCCTCTTCTTCTACACACCAAAGTCCTTCATTGGTATCAGAGCTTGTTGAAGGCCAGTGTGCAAGAAGCTTCAATGGAAGCTTAGGTCACAAGAGGTGAAAGTGCAAGTTGGCACTTCTCAATAGTTGTTCAGTAGTTTGAACATACCTCGAGTTCGGAAGCTTGAATTGATGCATTTTAAAGTTCTATGTGTAGCTGAAAGAAAGGGTTACAACATCATAGAAGGGCACAGAATCTGATTCGGAGTTTGAAAGTGCCAAAAATTCAAAAAATATAGAATAATGTAGAAGACAAATCTAGAATCACTTCAACAGCAGGTCAGTTTTTGAGGCATAACTTGAGTTTTGCAAGTCAGATTTGAGTGATTCAACTTGATATGCATAGCTTGGAAACGAAGCTACAACTTTCTAGTTTGAAGATAGGTTCTTGTTTCTGAGTGATAGGTTGCCAAAATTGTGGAATACAAAGCAGTAGAGCTGTAGGTGAAGGTGAAATTGACAATTGATGCTTGTTTTATATATATCTTGAGCTACACACCTCCGATTGAGGGATTCTATATATCGTTACGTAGCCAAAAAAAGTTCTTGAAGTTTGATGTAGAGAAAAAGTTCAAATTTAGAGGTTATCATCTCTCAAACAGGAAAACATAGAGTAGCATATTTTCACCATAAGACCCCTAATTGCTTCTGGAGGTTCATTTTTTGTGGAACCTCTTTGAGAGAGAATTTTTGGTGTGCTATCTCTTATTTCTAGAGCTTGCATGCATTATCCATGTATGATTACTATGGTAGCTCCTTTGTATGAGAGTAGAGCATGATCGTGTCACGTGTTTGGCATGTGAGATGACATTGTGGTATACCTTATTTTTAGGTTTATGTCATTATGAGTTTGATCATGGCATCGTCATTAGATGTATAGTGGCATTGTGTTCTTTGTCTTGCTTATGCCACTTGGTTACGAATTTACTGTCAGTTACACACATTTTATGAGAGTTTATCTTGGATCTTGGTTCGTACTTGTATCTTTGTTTTTTTGCAGGTACATGATCTAGATTGGAGCCTTAGATGCACATCCATTTGTCACCTTCATTGGCTATTATTTTAGTATATGTTCATTGATTTCATATCTTATTTGTGGATGTGATTCTTCACATATGTGAATGGTGATTCCCATATGGTCTGTTTGGTTCAGAGTCCATTTTACAGAGGAGATGCTGTTGGAATTTTGTTGGCTTATATGCTAGAAGAATACTCTAGTAGATCCTTTATGCTTGTGTGATAGCTTTGGATCATTGCTTATCTCCATTTACTTGGACTTGGTCATAGATTATTTGTGATAGATTAGTCCATCTTGCAAGATTCATTCTTGAGTCGGAGATGTATTGTCATTATATTGGTGTGTATTACCATCTGTTTTTTGGCATATGTATTTGCCACTATCTTTGGTTGGATCAGTGACACGTGGTGACAGGTTACTCATTATTTTTTTGTTATTGGTTATCTTGTAATGATTGCTCAGTTTACAAGGGATATTCTGTTGAATGTTTTCCAAGATTCTTTCACATCTAATTGATCAATTTGGAGACTTAGTGAGTAGGCTTATGCTCATAGTTTTATGTGCATGCTAGATGCATGTTTATATGATAGGTGGTACACATGGTTTTTCTTCTCTAGTGGGACATATGTGATGTGAGTTATGCATATGGATATGTAGATGTGCGCCAAAAAAGGAGGACTATTGAAGGGTTTAAAGAGGTACAATGGAGCATTTTGAAACTTCATCTCAATTTGAAAGAGTTAAAAGACCGCCACTTTTTCTCATGTTATAATATATATAATAAAAATGAGCTTCGAAAGTAATAATTAGATACATATTGAAGTATTTCTCTCGCGAAGCATGGTGGTGGACTCTCCTTCTTGAGAGCTCTTAAACAATACCTTTGTAGTAGAACTCAGAACTCTGGCACCACACCCAATACTCTACACAAGGAGTGCAAAATACATAGAAAAATAGAGTACACAGACCACTGGCACAAATTTTTTAGTTAGCTCATACGAGTGCGATCGAACTTATAACCTCTGGTTGAACAATCCACGATTTGTTTTATTTAAAGAACATATACAAAAAGTGTCTAAAAGCCATTTGGCCTTTCCCATGGACAGTAACGGTAAAAATCTCGCACTAAAGTCCAATATGGCCAAAGCAACTATGGAAGAAAAATAAAGAATGAGAAAGAATACTGAGTGCAAGTATAAAAAGTATGCCTCCCACTTGATGGGCATCTTACACTATATATAAGTAATTGATGGCCTTTCCCACTTGATGCGCATTATAAGTAAGAAAGAATCATCCCCATCAAGTGACAACAATGTCAAAAGCTATTTTGTGGTAGAGCTTTGGTCAAAGCATTTGCAGCATTATCTTGAGTATGAACCTTCTCAAGAATAATGCGCTCAATGGCTAAGTAGTCTCTAATGAAGTGATAGCTTTTTCTTTGCATGATAGATCCAACTATTAGCCAAGGCAATGGCCTCTGCCTATAACTAAGCAAATGGGGTACATGGTGAGGTAGACCCATATCACAAGCAAGACGAGAAAGCTAGAATGCTTCCTTACATGTCTCACTTGATGCAACATAACTCTACTTGTATGGTGGAAACAACTGTACGTTCATGAAGACCAGATCTCCAAGAGATAGCACCTCCAACAAATGAAAAATGTATTCTGATGTAGACTTACAATTGTCTTCACAACCAGCATAATAAGAATATGTGTAACTGATAATGGATGCTTTCCCTCTACCCAAGCATAGATTAGGCATCTTGAACCCTTCCCAATGCTTCTTCCCAAGATTAGGCATATACTTGCTCACAAATCCCACTGCAAATGTAATGTTTGGTCACGTACCTACATAGGATACATGAGACTACCAACAATAGATTGATAAGGAGTCTTGGTCAAGAATTTCTTTTCCTTCTTTGATTTTGGGCAATTATCCTTGCTCAATTTCACATATGTGAGTAAAGGTATACTCAATGCCTTTCCACCCTACATATTGAACCTATGAAGCACTTTGGATATGAACTCACTTTGAGACAAGCTCATGCATCTTTTACTCCTATCATGAGTAAGGTGCATGCCAAGAGTATGTTTGTCATCCTCCAAATCCTTCATATCAGATGTCTGACATCAACTTCTTTTTAAGGATTGACAAGTCATAAGAAAAATTCCCAGAAATCAACATATCATCAGCATAAAGTATCAAGCATATCAAGCTACCATATGAGAATCTCTTTATGTAGAGACAATGATCCTCATTGCTTCTAGAATAGCCTCGAGACTTCATAAAAGCATTAGACTTTTGTGTCTATTGTCTAGGGGTCTATTTAAGTCCATATATGCTTTATTAAGCTTATAAACTAGACTTTCTTTATGCGGAATCGCATAACCCTCTAGTTGTTCCCTATAGATCTCATTTGTAAGATCTACAAGCAAGAAAGTAGTTCTCACATCCATTTGAACTAGCTCAAAGTCCTTCATTGCAATGATTCCAAGAAGTATGTGTAGAGTAGTCATCTAGACTATTGGAGAGAAGATTTCCTCAAAATCAACACCATGCTATTGCTTAAAACCCTTTGCAACAAGTGATGCTTTTTACTTTGGAGAAGCAATATCTGATATGAATTTTAGCTTATCTATCCATTTACATGGTCATGCTTTCATGCCCTTTGGCTAACGTATTAATCTCAAGTACCATTCATGTGAATAGAATCCAACTCTCTTCATGGCACACTCCCACTTGACATGATCGCTTTTCTGCATAGCCTCTTTGTAGCAAGAAGGATCACAAGCATCTGTTAACATAACAAAATCCAAACCACAAACATATCTATCAGGTGGATGTGAGACACGTGCTACTGTGGATGTAAGGATCATGTGACCTTATCCGTTTGTTCATATATATACATAATTTATAGATCAGTATTGCCTCAAGGGGTATCATTATGTGGGTTTCAAGGCTCCTACATATATGTGCACGTCTCCCTTCTCTTCTCTCTTCCTCTATCTTCTCCTTTCTCCTCTTCTTCTACACACCAAAGTCCTTCATTGGTATCAGAGCTTGTTGAAGGCCAGTGTGCAAGAAGCTTCAATGGAAGCTTAGGTCACAAGAGGTGAAAGTGCAAGTTGGCACTTCTCAATAGTTGTTCAGTAGTTTGAACATACCTCGAGTTAGGAAGCTTGAATTGATGCATTTTAAAGTTCTATGTGTAGCTGAAAGAAAGGGTTACAACATCATAGAAGGGCACAAAACCTGATTTGGAGTTTGAAAGTGCCAAAAATTCAAAAAATATAGACTAATGTAAAAGACAAATCTAGAGTCACTTCAACAGCAGGTCAGTTTTTGAGCCATAATTTGAGTTTTGCAAGTCGGATTTGAGTGATTCAACTTGATATGCATAGCTTGGAAAGGAAGCTACAACTTTCTAGTTTGAAGATCGGTTCTTGTTTCTGAGTGATAGGTTGCCAAAATTGTGGAATACAAAGCAGTAGAGCTGTAAGTGAAGGTGAAATCGACAATTGATGCTTGTTTTATATATATCTTGAGCTACACACCTCCAATTGAGGGATTCTATATATCGTTACGTAGGCCAAAAAAGTTCTTGAAGTTTGATGTAGAGAAAAAGTTCAAATTTAGAGGTTATCATCTCTCAAACAGGAAAACATTGAGAAGCATATTTTCACCATAAGACCCCTAATTGCTTCTAGAGGTTCATTTTTTGTGGAACCTGTTTGAGAGAGAATTTTTGGTGTGGTATCTCTTATTTCTAGAGCTTGCAGGCATTATCCATGTATGATTACTATGGTAGCTCCTTTGTATGAGAGTAGAGCATGATCGTGTCACGTGTTTGGCATGTGAGATGACATTGTGGTATACCTTATTTTGAGGTTTATGTCATTATGAGTTTGATCATGGCATCGCCATTAGATGTATAGTGGCATTGTGTTCTCTGTCTTGCTTATGCCACTTGGTTACGAATTTACTTATCAGTTACACACATTTTATGAGAGTTGATCTTGGATCTTGGTTCGTACTTGTATCTTTGTTTTTTTGCAGGTACATGATCTAGATTGGAGCCTTAGATGCACATCCATTTGTCACCTTGATTGGCTATTATTTTAGTATATGGTCATTGATTTCATGTCTTATTTGTGGATGTGATTCTTCGCATATGTGAATGGTGATTCCCACATGGTTTATTTGGTTTAGAGTCCATTTTATAGAGGAGATGCTATTGGAATTTTGTTGGCTTATATGCTAGAAGAATACTCTAGTAGATCCTTTATGCTTGTGTGATAGCTTTGGATCATTGCTTATCTCCATTTACTTGGACTTGGTCATAGATTATTTTTGATAGATTAGTCCATCTTGCAAGATGTAGCTCAGTGATGAGTAGCACCTCCTTTAATGTCAATCCGGGAAGACGTGAGGATGGTATGAAGACCTCGAGCAAGTGGAGGCACAAGTGCGTGAGTGAGAAGCACACAAACATGCACACACATACACACACACGCGCACACACGGCAAGACAAAGAGTGAGAAGCAATGGAGTTCTTAGATTACTTTCAAAAAGCTCTTACAAGTTCGTTTCAATTACAATCTAATCTCAAAAATGAGCTCTCTAGCTCCTTTTATAGTTTTTGACTAGCTTTGGCCCTGTCCAGACCTAGTGTCCGGCCTAGTTAAAACTTAGGTTCCAGGGCTTATTTGAGGGCTCAAACGAGATCTAAAAAATACGAAAATTGGTAAGCAACTACTTCTAAGGCTCCTCAAGCTCGAGGACTCCTCGGCTTGCACAAAATGGAGCTAGAAAAAGGTGAACATGGTATTTACAGGGGTTGTTAGTGATGAGAATCACTTTTAATTTGTGTTAAGGATTTTGAAAAATTAAAGGGTTGCCTTAGTGCTAGATCTGCGTGAATGCTCGTACTTGCTTCTTCATGAAGAAAATTATTGGCCTACTTGCCAGATCGTCGTTGACTCCCTTGTCTGCTTGTGCCTTCTCTCCCTTCTGACTCTCTTCTCTGACTGCCATGCCTCGTCAGTCCTTCAGTTTCTTGTCTGCTGCTAACACAAGATTCATTCTTGAGTGGGAGGTGTATTGTCATTATATTGGTGTGTATTGCCATCTGTTTTTTGGCATATGTATTTGCCATTATCTTTGGTTGGATCAGTGATATGTGGTGACAGGTTACTCATTATTTTTCTTTATTGGTTATCTTCTAATGATTGCTCAGTTTACAAGGGATATTTTGTTGAATTTTTTCCAAGATTCTTTCACATCTAATTGATCAATTTGGAGACTTAGTGAGTAGGCTTATGCTCATAGTTTTATGTGCATGCTAGATGCATGTTTATATGATAGGTGGTACACATGGTTTTTCTTCTCTAGTGGGACATAAGTGATGTGAGTTATGCATATGGATATGTAGATGTGATCCTATTGAGAATAGAGTATTATTTCTAGTCTCTTGAATTGTAAGCATGGTGTCTTCTCAGTTCGATGGAACTCGCTTTTCGAGATGGAAAGCTCAGGTGCGGCATACATTGGTTCGTGCAGGGTTACACATGTATATGCATAGAGATTGAGAGAGGCCTCGTGACATGCTCGACCATGTATGGATGGAGATGGATGCATTGGCCAACTTCACTATTCAATTACAGCTTGTGGATTGTACATATGAGTCTGTTATGTATGAGGAGACAAGTAGTGCATTATGGCAAAGACTACATGATATGTATGCACGTCCATTGGCTCATGTGAGACATAGATCACATCGATAGCTTCAATGTTGGCACTATGGTCGTCAGGACCATATTCGACGATGTTGCTTCAGGCGGATGTGATGATGATGTTAGAGATATGCATGTGATGTAGGTCACGTAGTGGTTTCAAGAGATTCTATGGCAGTTGATTATGCCAATGGATTCCTCTTGTTCATTGAATAGCACACACGGCTTGGTTGCTTGATGCATTAGCCAATTTTCATGTTACTACACATTGCGAGTGGTTTTGTTGATTCTTAGATGAGAGACGTGGGAGGTCTCTGGTGGCCAACTATGTACAGAGATGTGGCCCAATTTGTCAAACACTGCGATACTTGTCAAAGGTCTGGACAACCACTGCAACGACACTTCTTCCCCTTGCAGCCTATTATGCCACTTGAACCATTTCAAAAATGGGGATTAGATTTTATCAGTCCGATCACACCTCAAGCAGTCTTCACCAACAACAGATACATACTAACCTGTACAGATTATGCAACAAGATGGGCAGAAGCTTGGGCTTTACGGACTGCTACAGCGGTTGCAGTTGCAAAATGTTTGTTAAATGATGTTTTCCCACGATTTGGCTTACCACTCGAATTGGTGACAGATCAAGGTACTCACTTTGTAAATCAATTAATGAAAGCACTCACCCAATCCTTCCAGGTGACACACAAACTCAGCTCTCCGTATTACCCTCGTGCCAATGGTTTGGCCGAAAGTACAAACAAATCACTATTGAATATCCTCCAGAAACTGATCATGGAAGCACCAGAAAGATGGGATCAACTACTACCTGCAGTGTTATGGGCATACCGAACTACCTACAAGGTAACAACAAGATTGACACCTTTCAAATTAACTTACGGCTTAGAAGCAATAGCACCAATGGAGATAGTTATACCAAGTTTACGAGTAGCCATTACCCAGAAACTGCTATCGGAAGACTCACTGTCATTTCGGTTGGACACGCTCAGAGAATTAGACGAACACAGATGGCTCAGTTTCTTAACAATGCATGAAGTTCAACTAAGACAGGCAAGGACACACGATCGAAACCTGAAAACTCCAGTATTTTCGGTAGGACAGCTTGTACTTTTCTATAATGCAAAGTCAAATAGATCCGCAGGCAAATTCAAATTACAGTGGTTCGGCCCTTACAAAATCTCAGAACAAATCGGTCCAGCCACTTTTCGGTTGACTACGTTGACCGGAAATTCACTTCCAAAAGCAATCAATGGCTCGAAGCTGCGGCCGTATCAACATGCCGCTAGCCCGCATTAAAAACATTCGGCGGTCGACCGCATCTTTGTTGTTTTTTTCTTTATTTTTCCTGCAATTCTTTCTTTTTAATAGCCGCGTTTTGTCATAAGCCGCCCTCCTTTACTCAAGCATGCATGCCAAATTGAAAGCAGTATCATTCCAGCACCGCACAATGATAACCCTCACTTCCTACCCCCACCGTAATATCTGTACTTAAGCTCTTCGGTTGCGCCAGAAAAACGCTATGGTGTTTTTGTGCTTGTAATTGTGTTTTCTGTGTTCTGTGTACTCGCGCTCTGTGCTCTGTGTATTCGTGTTCGCGTGCCCAATGGAAGCATTGGCGAACTACACAGCCTTTTGTGATGGTATCCCTACTGAGGTAGGAGAGTACCTGCGTATCCGAGGGTTGGCCAACTTTGCTGAGCTTCCATGGCACTCAGTGGAAGCCCATCCCTTCTTCCCACGAATCATCTCTGTCATCGCCCAATCCCCCATCGCTGACCGACAATGGCTCTTCCGCTCCCTACCATCTAGAACCGTAATAACCTTCCAGGCCTTCGCCGAAGCATTCCGCCTCACTCCACAAGGCCGCGAGAATGGCCCAAGTATCCCCGTAGGCCGCATGACCGAACTTTTCCTCCGCCATTCATCAAATGAATACGCCATTCTCTGTCGCCCCGAACCTGAAAAAACCGCATTACAGTTCTTAGTTGCCATTCTTAACCTCCAAAAACGCACATACGGTATCTCCCGTCCATTCTATTCCGCCATCGATCTTGCCGCACGAGAACCCGTTAATTTCGCCTCATTTTTCTTTCACCGAATCCATAAGGAGTGCGTCGCCATCATGAAACAAGTCAACAAAGGAACCACCCCTCGATCCAGACTTCCCCACATCCTTTCTTTCCTCTTCCCAACCATACTCGCCGCTCAACCACCACCACGAGGACCACTTTTCAGGCCGGAAGAGTCAGTTCAGCTACTAGAAGACGAGGAAGAAGAAGATGAAGAAGAGCTCAATCAGTTGTTTTTCCGGAAACGAATCAGGATTAGTTCCTCCGAAAGTGAAGCACAAGGCTCAGCCGGAAAGGACAGAGAGGACGATAAAGAAGAAGAAAAGAACGAAGAAGAGACATTCCATGATACAGGTACTTCAATGCATAATGAATCATCGATTGAGCAACACGAACAACAACATCAAGCAGAAACAGAAATAATTTTGACCGAAAAAGAATCAGAGCAACAGGTAGATGAACAGCAATCTCATCAAGATGCACTAGACAATCTACTGTAGGCAGTGGAATCCACAGAAGCAAACAATGCAGAAACAAACAAGGTACAAAGTACTGACTCTACCTTCCCCAAAACACCGCTTGTTAACCCCATTTCCCAACCTGAACCACCCCACAGTCCCATCAAGCCCAGTCACCACACCGGAACTTCTGAAGCCTCCACATCCTCCCTCAACTATTCACCTCCAAATTCACAACAACTCCTCACCGGAACCTCCTCGCAACCTCGCCCTCCTCTGCCACCCCAACCCGTTCCAGTTTTTTCAGAATTAGAAGCTATGGGTAGACTACTGATAAACCTATCCCAACAACTGCCCCAACACCTGAAACAAGTCACAGACGATGCACGAGAAGAATTCCAAAGGAAATTGGAATTAATGGAGGCAGATATCACCCCTCTTCAAGAAGAGTTACAAGCAGCAAGAGCAAAAAATCATGCACTATGTGAGCAGATCAAGCAACTACAGGCTTCGCTCCAAGCACAGGAAGAACACTCAAACCAGAGAGATAAGGCACTGGCTGAAAAAGACGAACTACTGACAGCTGCCGACACCGAAATACTAAAGTTAAAGCAAACAATCAAAGATACAGACGATACAAGAATAGCACTAGGAAATCTACTAGAAGAAACAAGACTCCAGTTATAGGACACCGTACAGAAATACCAAGAGCAGAAGAGAGAAGCAAAGCAGGCAGTAGAAGAGTTACAAAGAACAAAAGAATCCTTAGACGATGTCAAGAACATGCTGAAACACCAACTAAACAGAGAATCTAAATATCAGAAGGACTTAGCAAATGTCCGCAGAGAACGGGATGCTTACTACCAAACCATAGAATTCCAGACCCAACAGTTTGGAAGATTAGATAATTAGGTACGCAACCAGAAAGACAGAATCAATGAGATGCAGAAACAAATAACGAACATGAAGACAGCAAGAGATGCGGCATTATCAAACGATTTTTATTTACACGAGGCCTTTTTGCAAACACAGGCCGAAATTTTGCTCACCGAAGCGATTGCACTTAGTTCCGTCATAATAGATGCGCAGATTTTATAACCCGACACTCTGAAGCAATTATTAGAAACCCTTAAGGAAAAAATAGCTCGTACATTTAGATTAGCCAGGAATATGTACCTCGAAGGTCTCATAGAAGATTAGTAAAATTCGGTCATGCGATTTCTGTGTCATAGTCTGCAGAAAATTTGACGTAGCAATGCTTCTTTCTTCCCCTATGATATCAAGGTTTTGTTTCATGATATTTTTCGCACATGTAAAAGACTTGCTAAGTCCAGCATCGATCTACGGAATAAAATGCAGAATGATGATTTTTACTTATGCTACAATTTTGGTAAGGGGAATGAAGTGTCATGTCCGAATGAAATATAATCATTCCAGCAAATGGCAGTTCAAGCTCTGGTGCTTATAAAATACGTATGCCTAGCATAGTATTTTTCAGTATAGTATTCTTCGAGCTTGGGTGCTAGTTAACAAACTTCGAGCATATTATTTTCGGCGAGTCTTGCAACCATGTCTGAATCAGATATCCTAAGATGGCGACTCAGGAGGAGAGAAACTGCACAGAGAATGATAGTGCCTACATCAGACGACACTGATACTACATTACAGAATGATAGCGATGATTCAACGACTTGTGCAACGACAAAGGCACAACATAACAACAAAGCATTATTCACCGATTTCAAAATAGAACTCGACATACATTCTATGAGGAATAAGAACTGGCTTCAGAGAATCGGACTACTACAGTTTGCCAAGCTACCATGGGAGCGTTAGACAGGTAATGAAGATGCAACGTCTCAGTTGCAGATTATGCGACAAACAAAAGGAAAAATTCTAAATCAAGTACAATTTTCACCACAATCAGTCGCAACAATATTTCAAGTGCCTCTGTATGACGATGACAATATTCCTAATTGTTCGAATGACGACATGAGAAAGGATTTTGGAAACTGCAAAGGTCGTAGAAAATATTACCTGATGAAAAAAGCAGCATGCATTCGGCGTGAACAATTCAAATGGTATTTAGAGAGACTGTGTTTTATCGTCAGATTTGATTTAATGTCTAGAGAGAATTTTTCACCCTTAGTACATGCAAAAGGAGGTGGTAAAGTCAGTTGGGCTCACTGGCTGTATAACCACTTGTATACACAGATTTTTGTCGAGGACAAGCGCATGTCCCAAAAATGTAGTCATCTGTCAGTATTTTTAGCTGCTTTATTCGAATATGCACACTTAATCAAATATCAACAAGTAAGTAATATTTGTAATCAGACACTGAGCAGACCAGGGCAAGAACAGATAGCAGAGCCTGAGGACATAGCAGAAATGCCGGACAGTCTTTTTCCAGTAACAGATGGCGGTGAATAGTTGCCTATTTTGGGAACCCCTTTTAAATTATCAACCAAAAGAAGAATGGAGGATCCATCACAACAGGAAAGTGCGAAAATATTGCAGAGTAATTGTTCGGATAATAACATGAGAACAATGCAGAATAAGTTGAAGGAAGTTTCGGACTTCCTACTGCAACAACAGGAAAGCATTCAGAACATACAAGAACAGGTAACTGTCAATAAAAATCATTCCAATTCATTGATTGAACAGAATAAACAATTACAGGATGCTGTGAATAGCAAGGATGGTTTATTGAAGGAAATGCAGAATGACCACAAACAACTAGTGCTAGCTTTGATCGAGACCACAAGGTCTATTGAAGATTTTGAACCATGGCAGGTAGCAGTGCAGAAACAAATCCAAGAAGAGATGATAAATTTTTCCATGATGAATGCTACAATGCAGGCAGAACATGTAGTTCTGCGTTCCAGAATACAAGTTTTACAGGAAATGGAAACCCAGTTATTAAATAATGAAGGCGTTGAATTGGATGCCACGTTGATGACAAAGATAGATATAGAGTCACTGAAACAACAATTATATAATCATGTACATGATACTTGGAAACTTTTTCATAGAAGATGGCTGAGTATACTTGTTCCCCCAATTGATCAAAGGCGGTCCTGTTTTTTGTCCAACCATAAAAACGATCTCATGACAGTCATTAAACGACAGGAAAATCAGCTTGAAGAATACAAACAGACGATTCAAGAATCGCAAAGAGAACTGTTACAGGTGCAGACACAGGTGAATTGGGAGCAGAACACTGACACAAACAATAAGACGCACCAAAGTGGCGAAGAAAATACTGTTAGTTTACAGAATCTACAGGGTGCTCCCAACATCATTAATGAGTCTGAACATAACTCTGAAAAAAAAGTTTTGTGGAGCTTGTGGGTTCGAGTCCACCGTGCGTGCCAGTGTTAGACGACCGCCGGAGTGGGACAGACGTAATGACCGCCTCATATACCGGAATTATCAAAATCCGTGCAAAAAAGTTGGTACGCGCATCTTGAAAAAAGATATCTAAAGCAATGTAAAGAGAATGGCGAGAGAGACGCTTTTGTACATGGTTTTAGAGAGAGAGAGAGAGAGAGAGAGGGATGCCCTTTCTGAAATTGTCAGAGTTTACTTACACTATGGTGAAGCTCTGAGTATTGTTTGTGTTGATTTCTGTTCTGTCTGCGTCGCCTGCTCATACTGAAGTTCACCGTAGTGAATGTTAAATGTCAGTTTATGTGGTTGAGTACTGTTTTCGTATCGTAAGATTGTGTGCTCTTCGACCGTTGAAGTACCCTGAGTTAGTATAAGTGAATGTCTTACTGCATAAGTTGATTTGATACAGATTATTGCTTTTGGTAAATGTAACTTTTAATTGAATGTCTCGGGAAGTATTGTGGTGAGTGAATCTGTCTGATTCGCTCTGTTTGATATATTATATGTTCATGAATCTGTAGAAGGGACAATTGTTCTGTTCTTTGAGTAAACTGATGTGGAGAATTTCGGACGCAGGAATCTAAGAACCAAGTATTGATGGTGATTAGTAACTGAGCTAGACGAGTAGTCATGCTTGATGTTGTAACGAAGATTTGGGAAAATAGTACAGGGCCTCTGTTTAACAGACCCCTACCACTCCCAAGAACCCATGACGATCTGCTAATGTCTTACGATAATGATAATTAGAGTTAACCATAGTTTACGGAGAAGCTCTGTATTACGTTAATCTTTGTTCGATAACGACTTGCGTTTGTCAGTAACACAGCATCGCTAGTTTAACACTTTAACAAAGTCGATCGATTGACATCAAAATACATGATAACAGAGGTACATAGCATACATTATGCATAGTAAATTTCGAACCATCAATGAACTACAACAGCGTCACACTAGTAAGAGTCACCAAGTCTCATAGTATCAAGGGATTTTCCTACATAAGCAGATAACCATTCTCTATGTGGTATCACATGGAAAGAAGCACCAGAATCTAGCGTCCAAGTGTGGGAAAGAGAGTCAACCACTAGAGCCTCAATAGGCACAATACTAGCAAGTATCAACACATCAAAATTATTTAAAATAGCATTAAAAACCACCTTGTAACCAAGGTCATCAAGTTGATCGATTGGCATCAAAATACGTGATAATTGAGGTACATAGCATACATTTTGCATAGTAAATTTGAACCATCAATGAACTGCAACAACGTCACACATGTAAGAGTCACCAAGTCTCATAGTACCGAGAGATTTTTCTACATAAGTAGAGAACCATTCGCTAAGTGGTGGGAAAGCACCATAATCTAGCATCCATGTGTGGGAAACAGAGTCAACTAGTAGAGCCTCAATAGGTGCAGTACTAGCAAGTGTCAACACATCAACATCATTAAAAATAGCATTGATTTCTTCAATCTTCATATTTGAAGTACATGGTGCAGATAGAACTATTTAACATGCCCATCAACATTCTTCCCTTTACCTTTATCATTCTTAAACACATAGCAGTCTTTCTTCATGTGTCCTTTCTTATGAAAACAATGGTATTCACTATGCCCCTTTGTTGCTCTAGCACAATGGTGAGAACCACGTTAAGAAGCTCCACCTCCTTAATATCAATCCGTGGAAGAGATAGGAGTGATATGAAGATCGTGAATATGAGATGAAGTGAGAGTGAAGGTGAGAGGCATAGAGATGCACTCACACATACACACACACATACACACACACAACAAAGAGACAAGCAAGACACAATGGAAGGTAGGAAATCAACTCTATTACTCAAGAACACTCTTACAAGCTCAAAATAGCTCTAAGCTCTTCTCTAATCAAACAAGCTAACCTCACAATTGAACTCTCTAGCTCTTTTTGTAGATTCTAGACTAGTTTTGACCGGTTCCACATCTAGTGATTGACATAATTAAAGAATAGGTTCTAGGTGCTATTTGAAAGGGTAAACGGTGTATAGAAATAGCCAAAATTGGTATGCACGTTCTACCTAAGCTCCTCAAGCTCGAGGACTCCTCGGCTTGCACAAAATGGAGCTATAAATTACAAAAAGGGTTTTTCTATGTTACATATGGTACAAAAGTGATGAAAATCACTGTTGGAGGTTTTGAAAAGTATTTATAAAATATAAGTCTTTGAAAAAATGATTTGATTGACTCCATGCTTCTTTGTTATGCGCTGTCTTCACATGCTTCCGCGTCTTCTATGCCTCTCGCTATTTCCAACACCCCCCTCCCTCTTGCTTCTATCGTCCTCGACAGAACCTTGTTGTGAGGTCTGTCAGATGTAATTCTGTAGGAGAACCTGAGGGAGGGTGTGCTCTGATATGCGAATACCTCGGGCCAGATCTGCCTCGAGTTTCTCCCAATCTATTGGTTGCGGTTCATCTGATGGCAGGAGTCTGTAGTGTGTGGAGTATACCATCTGTTTGCAGGCAAATAATTGAAGCAAATGCATGGGCCTGCTGATGAACACTTTTGAGTGATATTCCCAGAAATCGGTTCCGAACATTTCTTCGAAGGTCTGCTTATAGGACGCCGATAAGTATTTAATTCGATAGTGCCAGGCGTAACACACCCGGAGCGATGGTGTCGTACTCATGTCATAAGCTAAATCAAGATTGCCATGCTCGAAACCCGGGGTGTTCACATGGGGTGCCTTGAGCGACAGAAGACTTTGAAAACCATCTGCATCATGTCAAATATCTTGACAGTCATGTGTGCTGTGACATTGTCCATATGTTTTAAGCGAGGGAGCCAGTGGCAAATTGTGTCCATCATGTATCCAACTGTTGGTGGTCCTGTGGGTGGCCTGAAATATGCGTAATTGAGCCAATCATGGCATTGCTTATTGTTCTGTACTTTAATGGCAAATGCCTTCCAGGAGCGGTGATGTGGCACTGGTCCCCAACATGGGTTGTACTTAGTGTAGTGGTGCCTTGACCCAAGTCCTCATCATCTCTGGATATTCTTGTAATAAATCCTTGCGCCAATCTGGTTGATAGATCTCTCCTTGCTACGCATCTAATGGCAAAAACTTCAGGCTCAAACTGAGTCGCATGAGAGGGTTTCTTGCCTGTTTCTTTTTCTATGGCCAGCTGATATTCTATCATTAACATAAAATAAGGTTTGTATTATAGCTCATGCCCAAATATGTATCTGCGAGGGGCCAAGTGAGCAAAATAGGGAGACTGTAAAATTCTTTCTTCTATCATTGCATTGTGTGTAACTACACCTCTACCCGTGCTGAGTGGGTTCTGCCTAGTTCTTCAATCGTCTTTATCCATGCGAGAGTGGGAAGTTCAAAAGTCCTTCACTGTATCTGCGAGGGGCCAAGTGAGCAAAATAGGGAGACTGTAAAATTCTTTCTTCTATCATTGCCATTGCGTGTAACTACGCCTCTACCCGTGCTGAGTGGGTTCTGCCTAGTTCTTCAATCGTCTTTATCCATGCGAGAGTGGGAAGTTCAAAAGTCCTTCAAAAGTCCTCTGCTTGTAGTGCCGGTGGGGAGTCTGGCTTCGGAGGTGCTTCATATACTGCTATCCTTGATTGAAGAGTTGATACCTGGGCCCGTAATGCGTTGAGTTCCTCTATGATGTTAGGAGATGGGTCCGCAGGAGCTGGTAGTCCTTGTTGTACTGGTGCTCTTAGTTGGAGTAGTTTATGATCTTCTTTCAGCTTTTGATATTCCTTGTTCATGCTATCGTACTCATCTAACAATCTCACATGATCATCTAGCAACATTTTCATAGATTTTGAGGGCATGGCCTTGAAACGGGTGGGACTTAATGGTTGGTCTCGTTGATCTAGAGCAGCTTTTAAATTCTCTCTATTCTGTTCTTGTAAACACTCGTTCTCTTCTTTTGCTGCTGCCAAGTGGCATCTGCGTAAGCCCATGTTCCTGGTAAGTGTCGCATTGCGAATAGTCTGCGCCCTTAACAAGTTGTCTATGTCAGCGATGGCCTCTTTTGTCTTTGCTTCATTTTCGAGTTCAAGTTTATGGTATGCCTCCCGTAGCTCTTGATAGCAGGTGTTTAGTGAGGCATTCTCAATGGAAAGGGAGTTGAGCTGCGATTGTAAATCGTTGGTTGTCTGCTGCAGCGTCCGATAATTATTGCCAAGAGATGCAAACTCATCTCTTACTTGTGTCATGCAGGTGAACATCTGACAAAATGCAGTGTCTATAGTAGGCGATAATATTAAAGGTGTGTTAAATGAAGATGCGATGGGTGTTGATGAAAGGGGCAAGGGAAATGGGGGTGGGAGAGTGGATGCTGTGGTGATTGTGGAAAATTGTGATGTCCCTATGTGTGGTGGTGAAATGAATGAAGGGAGTGGTGGTGCAGTGGGTGGCGATATATCCATGTCATTCGATGTGGTGTGGAGTGCCGTGATTGTGAATAATGGAGTGAGAGTGGGTGCGTGTGTGGGTGTAAATACAGGGTTTACAAAGGTTGCAGAGTAATTTACGGGGGGTGTCTCTTGTACTCCTTGCTAGAAAGGGGAAAGTGGAAATACGGTGGGTCGGGGAGGTGATACAGGGGAGAATGTCAACGGGGTTAGAAATGGAAAAAGGGGTCTTGGAGGTGCGGGGAAGGATGGGAAGGATGGATGGAGAAATGGACTGGATAGATGGGTAGAAGTCCTAGGGGGTAGACTAGGTTGAGTGGGTGTGGACAGGGTTAGAGGAATCGAAGCAACAAAGGCTTCTGCTACAGCACTATCCAAAGACGTGGATGGCCTGGGAGAGATCGGATGTACATGGGAGATTGGAGAGATGGGAGGTGAAGGAGGAGTAGTTGGTGTGGTAGGTACTTCGGTGACAGCGGTGGGGTATGTAGAGTAGTAGTATGGGGTGGGTAGTTGATGAAAATGGTGTCTTCTGTCAATGAGCCTTCAAGGACGAGACGTGCTTCCCAGACCTGTTCTAAAGATTGGCCACTTGTGGGTACACGAATGTATTCACCTGGTTTTGATAGTAAATGTACTCATCGGGGGTCATATTGCGGAAGTGGTTTTCTCTGCAAATATGTTAATGCTTCGTTGGATCCCACTAATTTAACAAGCTCCCTGAAGCCTTTGATGTATACTTCTTTGAAACCACCTGAGGCAAGTTCTTGCTCTATGAGTGCTTGGCTCTCTTCCTCAGTTAACTTCTTACACTCCCAAACTTTCTCCATGGTGCGATATAGCTTTTTGATCGCCAAGGTGTAGGCTACTACTTCAAATGTTTCTTCTCCGTATGTGCTTGTGTCACCTTGGGTGTCGGTCTAGCCCTATGAGGTATGCCTCAATTGGCCGCACTTCTATTCCTGAGTCCTTATAGTGGGACCATCTAATCACACTAGTCGCAGCACTTGAGTCAATTAAAGCCCTGAGCTCTTGGCAAGGGTTGTCGTGCTCTAGCCTGACTATAATGAATGGTCTCCGGTCCACTATGCTAGGATGAGTACTTGACTTTGCTTGACACACGTCCATGGGGTATCTAGGTGTTGTTTCCAGATGGTTATAATGTTCTCTCCCTAGTCCTTGTGTTCTTAGCTTCATGCGCTTAATGCGTTCTATAGCTTCTGCGTGAGCTTTAACACGTATTCTATTTTCTTCCTTCGTACGCTTCTTTGCCAACGTGAGCCGTCTAAGCATATCCTCAGTAAGAGGTTCTTGATATAACTTGACTCTACAGCCACTAATGTAATTAGGCATTATGTATCCTTCTAAGGTGGCTAATTGTACTCCTCCACTTGTTGAGAGTCTATTAATGATCATAGGTCCAT
Organism: Ceratopteris richardii; assembly: GCA_020310875.1. NCBI lineage: Eukaryota > Viridiplantae > Streptophyta > Polypodiopsida > Polypodiales > Pteridaceae > Ceratopteris > Ceratopteris richardii. The sequence goes on along the minus strand of CM035416.1, from coordinate 109,492,843 downwards.
AACCTCGTTTTTCTAACTTCCGTGCGTGTTGTTTCAGCGTATATACTAGGACTAAATCTCTTTCTTTTAAGCCTTTATCTTTCACATGTGCATCAAAATATGCTTTCTGTCACTTCTTTGCTACGTATATTCCTGCTGCTGCTCTCAGCCTGGTTTCTCTTAATCGTTCCAAGTTCATTATTCTTACTGATAATTCATGGCTGGTTGACTGATGTTCTTGTGCAACCTTAAGGGTCGGTATCAAGAAGTCCAAAGGAAGCACACCATTCTGACCAAAAACCATCTAAAGGGAGTTGCATTGAGTACGGTCTTGTAGGCCACTCGATATGCCCAAAAGCGTGGTGTAACTCTTTGTCCCAATCTGAACGTTTGTTGTTCACGAGTTTTGTTAGTACGTTACAAAGGATCTTGTTAGTGGTTTCAGCCTGACGTTTGGCCTGAGGATGATATGGTGCGGTTTTCTTGTGAATCACCATAAAATCCTGTAACAAGTATTCAATGACTTGGTTTAGAAAGTGAGTTCCTTGATCGCTCACTAACTCTATAGGCAATCCATATCTTGTAAAGACATTTTCAAATAAGAATTTTGTAGTCGTGTGTGCATCATTCGTTTTCGTGGCTTTTGCCTCTACCCATTTGGTAAGATAATCTGTCGCAACAATAATGTATTCAGCATGTGTACCTTTTGCAGGGGGGTTAATGGGTCCTACAAAGTCTATACCCCACTTAGAAAGTGCACGTCCTCCCATTATGGGTTTCAATGGCATTTCATCTCTGCGAGTAGGAAACTGAGTTCTTTGGCACACATCACATCTCTTTACATAGGTATGTGCATCCATGTGAAGAGTGGGGCACCATAATCCTAAAAAGAGGATGGCTTTGATTATTCTATCGGGTCCCAAATGACCTCCTGCAACACCTTGGTGTGCAGTCTCTAGTACGCTCAAATAATCGCTTTCATGAACACATTGTCTTAAGTATCCATCTCGTCCTCGTTTGTATAGATTGTCGCCAATAAGCGAATAGTTTTGAGCTTCTTGCTCTAGACTTCGTTGTCATGCTAAAGTCATTCCTTGAGGGAATGTTTTTGTCCTCAAGTATGTCACTAAAGGTTCACTCCATTCTGGTGTGAGAGACACGTGATATAATGTAGCATGTTCTACTGGTGGTCTTTCACAAGAAACAGGGCATTCTTTACACAATATGTAGACATCTGCTTCCATAGAAGGCCAATATACTCCTAGTCTATGCAGAGTTTGCAATGTACGATGTTTTGAATGATGTTGCTTTATTGCACCTATGTGTGCTAATTGCAACAAATTCGCATGTTCTGATTCATCTACACAATAAGCAAGAATCTTTTGATTATCTTGTTTATATATACTGCGTGCTATTATTTGATATCTTTGAGACTTGGTAATCTCTCCTTCCTTGATCCGGATCCTAGGATTCTTGGGTCCGTATGTGAGAATAGGGACTATCGGCTTAGCCCATTTTGGTGCTATCTCAAGGTTAAACAGATATGCATCAGGTAATTCATCCACTATCCCTTGAGGAGCTTCTCCTGTTGTTAATCTTGAGAGGTGGTCAGCTCTAAAATGTGTCTTTCCTTTCCTGACTACTACTTCGAAATTGTACTCCATGAGTAATAGAAACCAACGTATTAATTGTCTAGTGTTACATGGCTTATTGACTAAGTACAATAATGCTTGATGATCTGTAAAGAATTTGAACTTGTTTGCCAACAAATAATGCCTGAATTTCTTTACTGCATAAACCATTCCTAATCCTTCAAGTTTCCGTAGTGGTGTAATTTCTTTCTGTTGCATTCAACTATCTTCTCACGTAAGCTATGGGGAGATCTATATTACCTTCATTCGTGGGTTGTGCTAACACACATCCTATGGCATAGTTGGATGCATCCACATGTACATGGAATGGCTTACTCCAATCCGGGGTTGTCAATATAGGTGATGAGCACAAATGTCTTTTAAGTTCATTGAATGAATTCTCACACTCGTCTGTCCATTCAAACTTGGTCAAAAGAGAGTACAAAGGCTTGGCTATGATTGCATACATGTGTATGAATTGTCTATAATAACCACAATGACCCATAAATGCCTGTACCTCTTTTACGTTATTTGGCCTAGGTAGATCTGCAATTACCTTCACTTTTCCATCATCCATAGAGATTCCATTCTTTGACACAATGTGTCCTAGAATTTTCCCTTTTCTGACCATGAAAACACATTTTTCTGGGTTCAAACAACCTTGATATTCTCGACATTTGTCAAATAGCTGCCTTAACTCTAGGATAAGTGTCTGTCTTAGATTCGAATGAGCACATATGTCATCGACATAAACTTCCAAATTCTTGCGTAAGAATTCCTTGAAAATATGACACATGAGTCGTTGAAAGTGGCCGGTGCATTTGTTAAGCCAAATGGCATCACACGAAATGCAAATATGCCCCATTCTGTGGAAAAAGCTATCTTGTGTTGATCTTCTGGAGCAATGGCCACTTGATTATAGCCTGAAAAACCATCAAGAAAGCTGTAAACTTCCTTGCCTGCAACTCTTTCCAATAAGTGTTCTGTGATAGGAAGAGGATAACTCTCTCTAATCGTGGCACCATTAACTTTTTTAAGGTTAATACACACACGCAGTTTTCCATTCTTCTTGGGCACAACCACAATGGGGGATACCCATTCAATGTGCTCAATTTCATAAATGAATCATGCTTCTATCAAATGATCTATTTCTTCTTTAATCTTCACAGCATAGTTATCATTATACGTGTATGGCCTCTATTTCATGGGTTTTGCATCTAGAGTCATAGGGATGCTATGAGAACATATATCCGGGTCTACTCCTCTCAGGTCTTTGTAATTCTAGGCGAACACATCTGTATATTCGCGCAATAGGGCAACTAACTCTTCTTCTTCTTCATTCGTCAAATCATGCCCAATGTAGGTACATTTCTCTTCTTCTCCTTCTATGGCAACTATTATTTTTTTGGCTTTTTCTCGATTATCATATACTTCTCTACTCTCAGCTTTTTTGTTAGCCTGCATTCGTACCATTATTCTTCTATCTTCTATTTCATATTTCTTGAAGTTCTCGAGAACCTCAAACAAAGATTCTTCTTTTTCAAATGTGGTTTCTTTATTCTTTCTTTTCTTACCTTCGCTTTTGGTAGTCACTTGAGTGGTTAACCTCACATCATTCATAAATTCTTTGTGTCTCTGAGGGTGAGTTTCTATTTCGTAGAAGTATTCTTCCTCTAATGCAAAGGTTGGGTCCATAATAATTGACTCTAGATCAAAGTCACTTGCATCCTCGAATGCATCAAGGCTAGGTTCACATTCTTCAATAATGGAATCACACATGATTGGCTCTATTGTGAAAACTGAGATGCCATAGCCATCCTCGTCAGAGTGGGCTGTCCATTGTTCCTCATTGATGGCTACATCCATGGTTGCTAGGATTTCTGCCCAACCATGGGGTTCAAATTCCTCGTCTGGAAATACTACAGGTGCGTAAGCTGGGTCTTGAAGGGTTTGTGGATGTTGTTCTGAACCTACAGTCCTGGCTTCTAACGGTTCTTCCTCTTGTTTGGCTACTTTACACATCCATAAATGAGCATCCTCATGCAACCATGAAGGATCTGATTCCAATGAGTGTATCGACTCTGTTTCTTCTTGTGTCTTATAAATGGTGTTCCATTGTATTGGGGGTACATCTCGATGTGAATAGTCTTTAAGATTGACTTTAGTAGTCACTCCTAAATGTTGCAAGTACAAATAATTAGTTCCCCAATCTTGTCAATTCGCAACTGACGCATGAATGGTCGTCCTAAAATCATCTCATAAGCATGATTTTTCCCAAAATCACAAATGGCGAAAGTATGCTCAAATTCCACACCACAAGTGGTGAGAGATATGCCCTCTAGTAAGCCTAATGGTTTTTCTATATGTCTGTCAGCCATTTGTAGCTTCATCCTGGTGGGTCTTAATGCTAGCTTACCCCAACGTTTCCATAAGGCAGTAGTAGCAATGGCTACTCCGGCTCTTGAATCTAAGATGGCTTTGGTGGTGTAGCCCTGATGGGTTATTGGAAGATAAGTGTTACCTTCCTCTCCTTTGCTTACATCTCCGATCCTTTCTATGGGTATCTCTGGTACCTTCTTGTGTGATCCTATTTGTGAGGGACTAGTAGCAAGCTCAGGGAATTGATTTGCTACATGTTTCCACAGTTCTGGTTCAACCTTCAACAATTCCTCTAGAGTGAGATTACATTGAACTTTGGTGTTCTTTATCACTTCCGTGTTTCTAGGGATCACTGATTCTTCGTTCCTCACTATTATCATGGGTGCTCTCATACTAATAGACTTAGCTTCCCAAGGTCCTGTGAACTGAGGTAATTCTTGCAAAGAATTGGAGTCAAAACCTATGTCTTCACTCAGTTGCTCTTCCTCGACATCGTCATAAATAGAGGGAATGTCTTGGGGAAATTGCTCCTGCAAGTCATCTATTTCTTGAATAGGAGGATGATTTCCTTGTCCTTTTCTCCATTTCTCTTCTTGGATTTCTCTCAAAAATTCATGTGAATACCTATGTATGGAAGACAATTTGTCTTCACCTTCCGTATTGGGTACTTGAGATAGGGGTGGTATATTCCTTTCCTGTGTCTCTGAGGTGATAGGGTTCCTATGCTGATCCTTTTTCTCCTTGCTATCAATCAAGTATTCTAGCCTCTCCATCAGTCCTTGAAAGTGTAATTCCGGTTTTTCCATGTTATTCCAATTTAGATATCTAGAGGCTTCGAACATAGCCTGTGCTAATTCTACCATCTTCATGCAAAGTTTAGTTCTCTCAATTTCTAAGTCTGCTCGAGGGTAGTTTTTACTCATTTCAGCTATTTGAGGTCCTTCTTTTATTCTGGCTTGATATGTGCGAAACATCATGTCTAGGTTTTCTGGTATGGGTTCTGCTAAAACTGATCCTAATCTTTGAGCTAGGTTCTCTTGATTCAATTCCTGTGAAGTCAATTCTAGGACTTTGGCTCTCGATTCCTTGAGACTTCCTTCCAATTTTGTTATTCTCTTACTCCACTTTCTCTTGATCCTTTCTCTAGAATCTTTCCAAGATTTTGTCTTTTTACTGCTAGATTCTCCAACTTCACAAGTTCTGGCTACTTTCTCATGATTAAGATGTTGATTCTGTAAGAGCGCCTAGGCTCTTGTTATAGCTTGGATAGGCACGTATGTAGGGTCATATCCATCTATGTTGTGCACAATACCTATCACGTTGATGGGTGTTACATTTGAGGCATTAGAAGGGTTCTTAGGACAATCTTTTATGACATGCTCTTTGCCACAATCGGCAGAAAAGCCTTGTATATTATAATATTGTGACTGTCTTGCTATCGGAGGATGTGGGCAATCCTGTATGAAATGATCTCCTTGGCACCTAAAGCATGGTCCTCTAGGGCCCTGTGGTCTTTGTTGTCTCAATTGGGGCGGTGGATTAGGGTTGCTATACATCACATTAGCGTAATCGGGCTCCCAACTAGGTTCCAATGGTGAACTATCATACTGATATGTTTCCACATGTTCTGGTGACTGTGTGTAATACGCGGGTGGACTATCCACACGAGTAGAGTCAAAACTGTTTGAGTTCGGGTCGCTTTCTGTGATCAGGGGTGATGAAGGCACTAAAGCCCTATTGAGGTTTTCTTATGCAGCAACATATTTGACTGAGATAACATTAGCTGGTGGGGGAGGCTGCTGAGCTAAAATAGGTTGAGGTCTCTGTTGAGCCTGGTAAGTATAGTTCTCTGGAGGCCTATAATAATGAGGCTGAGTATTATATTGACCTTGGTACCTACCTAGCTGTGCATAGGCTTGGGTAGTTCTGTCTCACTGCCTGTTTGTTTTATGGGCAGTCTTGAGCTGTATGATTCGTATATCATCTCTCAATCGTGCAATATCGTCCACTAGGGTTGGCTTGCGGTTGTGTTCCATTGGGACACACATTTGCCATATGATCACCACCACAGGTGTAACAACACTTGTTTGTTGTTAACCTAGGCATCTGTTTACTAGAAACTCCTAGTTTCTTGGCCACTTTTTTTGCTAGGTCTTCTATTGAGCTAGACAGCTTTGAAGATGCTAGAGAGGAACAATGTGAGTCCTTATAGACCATTGAGAGTTCCAACTCGTCTCCTAAGTTATCTTCAATGTCTATGCAAATTCTTACGCATTGCTCTAACGTTCTGGGTTCCTTCAAGTACACATAGGAGCGTAGTTTGGAGCTCAATAGGCCGTCTAAAAACAATGACAGTTGCTTGGCCTCTGAGGGTAGCTCTTGCATTGGGCATCTCTCAACATATAGTCTAAACCTACGTCGTGCCAGTCTAACTGTTTCCTACGGGGTCTATTTGAAGCTATGAATCAATGAAGATGTATCATGTCTGATCCCACTTTTAGAGAATTCCGTGATGAATGACTCTAAAAGTGATGGATATCTCTAAATTGCCTTTGTTGCAATGGTTGGAACCAAGTTCAAGCTGTATTCTTTAAGGTTAATCCAAATGGGTTGTATTGTGTGAACATGTCTTCGACTTGCTCTGCCCTTAGCACTTGCTTAAATTTCCCAACATCGTCATAGGGATCTCCTATCCCATCAAAGTAGTTTTTCATGCTGGTATTCTAGGTTCTCCTTGTCTATCCACTCTGTCCGTGTTTATGGTGGTTCTCTCTCTCCCTATGGGATGATTGAAACTGACCTCCGGCCTCTATTTGTTTTTCTCTCTTTGATTACCATGGGCTAAGGATGTTTCTGCCCCTTGTTGGCTCGCATTTACGTTTGCTCAAGATGGAGGGAATACCAACTCACCTCTCCATGTGTAGGTATTTCTTGCGTGGTCTGGTACTACAAAGACTCTTTTTGAAGTTTCGTTCAGGTATACAACATTTCCAGGTGCATCTGGATCCTTGAATTCATAGATCCTGATGGAGCCTACCTCACTAGGTTGTTTCGTTCTGTACCTCCAAAATGCTTCATCTGTCTCTTTATTCACAAACAACTCTATGCTTCTCTTGTCCTAAGGGATCCACTCTAGAATTAGTACTCTTGTCAGTACAGATTTCCCTCTAGGTGTCCTACGTTCTTCTAATGGTTCTTTTCCTTAGGCCTTTGCTTCCGTCTCCCATTGAATTACACCAAACGCATTGGTATTGTTTGGCTGAGTACTTATGATGTACACTGTTCCTTCCTTATCTATGTAGGCATCTCTCTCGAATTTCACCACTAGACGTTCCAATCCAATGGGTTGATCCAGGTTGTGCATTTGCACCAGTTGTCTTCGCAAACCATCCTCATAGATGCGAGCACCTAAGCGGTTGGTTTGGAGAAATTCTAATTGAGTTCTATAGGGTCCTTTGGGTTTTTCCAAATATGCTATGTTTGACCCTCCCTCTGGTCTTTTCGTGCTAAAAGCCATTTCTCATTCACTCGTATCTGAGCTCAACTCGTAGGGATAATTACTATTCAGCTGTTGAGCCCATGATCGTGCAGTAGTTCCTACGCTTGCTTCTGATGATCTAAGGCTTTGTCTGTTTGACTTACCTATATGCTTGCCCGATCTAACGTTCATGAATTTACTTCCTCTGACCATTAATGTTCCTTGTTTGTAATTGCTTGGTTCTTTTTAAATGCCTTTAAGTTCTTGTCTTGTCTTAGATGTATGTGTCGGGAATCGACTTTTCGTGGTACTTTTGAGTTCTCGTTCCGTCAGACTTAAGTCCTTTCCTTTAGGTTTTCGTCTCTCACACCTTTACTTTAGTCTTCAACTTGAAAAAATTAAATCTTTTGAACTTGATGCATTCCTATCGTCTTCAATCCACAATGCTAACGTTTTAGCCTAAGCTAATAATTGACTGAGGGGGTTGAGTAATCTTCCAACCTCAAGTCAGTTGCTTTGGTTGCTCTCATGCCCAAGAAGCCGTGCTTCCCAAGCCCTGCGTTCTTTACTACCTTGCCTTGATTGCCCTTGATAGTCCTTGCTAGACTTGTAAAAATTCAATGTTTAGACCAATTCTCAAATGGATGATCAAACACTTGAGTATATACACCTTTTAGGCTCCTTTCTTCCTTTCCCCGAATTTTAATGATTGCCCCTTGGCTTTTCTAGTCCCAAAAAGGTTAACCTCAAAATTTCTTATCTAAAAATCAACGTATTCTTAAAAACAAAAATGAGGTCACGTTGTACTCGTAGAGAGCTTTCTAACGAGCTATCAAGCTCAAAAAACGGACTTCGGATGAGAAAGATATAAGCGTTCAGGCCCTCGGGGGTGAAAACTGACCAACAGATTTTTCTCCAAATATGAGCTAAGGGGTCTCCTATGAGTCTAATCACCCAAAAATTTGCCAAAAATAGCCCCAAAATTGGTCAAAAAATCAAACCCTAAAAGTTGCGTTTGGGGTGGACAATTGTGATGGTCTGAGATAATCGCGATGGTCTGGGACCGTCACGATGGTCCAGGTGAACCATCGCGATGGCGTGTCACAATCGCGATGGTCCGATGGAGCGAACTGTCGTGATGGCATGAAGTGAACAATCACGATGGTGTGAATGAACCGTCGCGATGGTCTAATCAGCGAGCAATCACGATGGCACCAGTCATCGGTCAACAAGAATTGTTGCAATGGTGTAAGTGAACCATCGCGATGGTCACGGGCGCGATGGCATGAGCCAATCGTGATGGTTCAAATGTCGAGGCATCTCGATGGTCTGAAGGTATCGTCCCGATGGTCTGAAGGTATCGTCGCCATGGTCTGAAGGTATCGTCGCGATGGTCTGAAGGTATCGTCGTGATTGTCTAGCTTGCAATGTGGCAGTGTTGCCACGATGGCATGAGCCAATCGCGATGGCGTGGGGTCGACAGGATCATCGCGATGGTCAAGTACTGTCGCGATGGTTCAAGTGAACCGTCGCGATGGCGTGAGACCGTCGCGATGATCCGGCCGAACCGTCGCGATGGCGTGAGCCAATCGCGATGGTGTGACACAATCACGATGGCGTGAGTCAATCGTGATGGTCCACCAAACTATGAATTTTTGCAAAGCATTTGTGGATCTGTGTATGCGCTGGTGTTGCCTACCTCGTGGTGAACTCGCTTACCAAAAATGTCGAAGTTGACAGACCATCCCGATGGTCTGACACACAGGTTAGATTTCTGATAGAAAGTGAAATTTTACCTTTTGCAAGCTTTCCTCATGCACTGGAGCACTATACCTGCAAGAAAACTCAAAAACACAATAGCACATGCAAGCACAAAAACTCTCTCTCTCTCATGCACAAATGAGGTGAAATGAGGAGAATGGGTGGATATGGTGAATTTTGTGATTTTTTTGGAGTGGAAGAAGATGATGCGATGATGAAGATGGAGTGTGGGGGAGGTGAAAAACACTAAAAGCTAACTAAAAACAACAACAAAAACTGAAATATTTACCTTTCAACGCCACTTCTTGCTATACTCTTACCATCACACATTCGTCCTAGACTCCATCCCCAACAACGACGCCAAATCTGGTGTTGCTCTAGCACAATGGTGAGAACCACGTTAAGAAGCTCCACCTCCTTAATATCAATCCGTGGAAGAGATAGGAGTGATATGAAGATCGTGAATATGAGATGAAGTGAGATTGAAGGTGAGAGGCATAGAGTTGCACTCACACATACACACACACATACACACACACACATACACACACACAACGAAGAGACAAGCAAGACACAATGGAAGGTAGGAAATCAACTCTATTACTCAAGAACACTCTTACAAGCTCAAAATATCTCTAAGCTCTTCTCTACTCAAACAAGCTAACCTCAAAAATGAACTCTCTAGCTCTTTTTATAGATTCTAGATTAGTTTTGACCGGTTCCACATCTAGTCATCGGCATAATTAAAAAATAGGTTCTAGGTGCTATTTGAAAGGGTAAACGGTGTCTACAAATAGCCAAAATTGGTATGCACGTTCTACCTAAGCTCCTCAAGCTTGAGGACTCCTCGGCTTGCACAAAATGGAGCTATAAATTACAAAAAAGGTTTTTCTATGTTACATATGGTACAAAAGTGATGAAAATCACTGTTGGAGGTTTTGAAAAGTATTTATAAAATATAAGTCTTTGAAAAAATGATTCGATTGACTCCCTGCTTCTTTGTTATGATCTGTCTTCACATGCTTCCACGTCTTCTATGCCTCTGGCTACTGCCAACACTCTTCCTTGATTTACTTCTACTCTTATTTCATTGACCATTCTTTTCCTTGTTCTTGCTTTTGCCACATTGCTGATTCTTTCCTTCATAAGAATCAAGAAAATTATGTGCATCTCTACTCTAACTGCCAACCATGGATGAATCTCCTCACTCAAGAGTGCTCCACATATGTCATCATATAGTAGTTTACCACCAAGTGCACTATTGGTAACTATTGTGAAAAATGTATCCCATGATGATGGCACGGTGCATAACAATAAGATTTCTTGCATTTAAATATGCATCTCCATTTTTTGAGCCTATAATTGGGAGAATATAACATTCAAATCATTTAGATGAGCAACAACACTAGTTGCATCCTTCATGCCAAGGTCATGTAACTTTCTCATGAGATACACTTATTCGATGATGTTTTGTTTTCATATGTATTGCATAACTTCTTCCAAAGGTCCTCCATACTTTCCTAGTCCAATATTATAAAGTAAACATTATCTGCTAGGTGGAATTGAATGGTAGATCTAGCCATTTCATCCAACTCATCCCAATCATTGTCATCCATATCATTAGGCTTCTTTGAGATCCCATTTACTTGCCTCCACTATCTCCTCAGAATCAACACATCTTTGATCTTATTCTTGCATAAAGCAAAGTTTGTGCCATCAAATTTTCGATTCTCAAAATGGTCTTTGCCTTGCAAGTTATATCTCATCTTAGGATCCTTGGAACTAGACCTAGATCCACTAGATGCACCTTGGATTTATGATGCGATGATGATAGAGTCCTAACTAGAATGAAAATGAAGCTAGAATAGTCCAAGGATCACTGAGGCTCAAGAAAGGATGAACAAGTGTTGGGTTCTAGGAAGATTTGAACAATCACCCTAGAAACATGGATTAATGAATGGTACTCACCAACCAAGAGGATTATGTGAGAGTGAATGTGCTCGCATCAATAAGTGTATAAAGGAGTAAATTGACCACTCTATAGTTGTGAAAACCAAAAAATTTGGAAGAAATTTTGCCATAGTCTCCTCTACAAAATGAGAATATGACTAGTGTCAAGATCTCATAAAACTAGAAGTACTGAATGGAAGCCTACATAGTGAATCACTAACTGCACTGCATAGAAAGTATTTCCTCTTCCTCAAGCACCACAAGAGTGTAGCTTAGTGGCAAAAGCTCTATCGATTAAGTGAGCTCTAGGGGCAACAAACTAGGATGGGTGACCTTGTGGGAAGTCGTGGGAACATCCATCTTCTTTGGTCATTGAGGTCCGCCCTCACATGCAACCAACAATGCCAAGGATGACTTCGGTGACTCGGATGACATGGTATGCCAAGGTCTATGCATTCTTGGCCACCTTAGTCATAAGCCTTGGGTGGGAAGGCAAGTGCTTGCTTTGCTCGCACAAAAGGAACAAAGGCTTTGCATCAAACTGCTTTTCTATTAGTGAAGTATTTCTCTAGTAATGCATGACAGTGGACTCTCCTTCTCAAGAGCTCCAAAATGATACCCTTGCAATAGAAATCCGAATATGGGTGCCACAACCCATTACTATACATAGGGGGTGTAGAATATACAAAAAACACACAGTACATAGACCACAATCACAAATTTTCTGGGTCATACAAATGCAGTCAAACTCATAGTCTCTGGCTAACTAGGTCATGTTGGTGTAAATTACAAGCCTACACATTTGGCTCAAAGGATGCATTGAAGTTTATACATACATGAAGAAGCATAGGAACATATGCTAGTGGTTAATTACCACTTTACCTCATTGTAAAAGTCAAATTGACTTGGAATCTCTTGTAATCACCTACCAAAAGGATTCGTGGAAACATTAGTTGTTTGATTGAAAGAATATCTCCAAGCATTTAGGAGCTTGATCATAGGGAGCCAAAATTTTGAATTTGAATTCAAACTTTTACCCATCTCTTATAAAAATGGTCATGAAAAGTCGCGGGTAAGAGAGAGCACTCCCGAGCCTAGCATTACTGATTTTTGAGTGTGTGTGAGGTCTACACTCTAGCCCACACCTCTCTACACCATTTGGCAATGATATTCATGCCAATGGAGTTGTATACAAATGTTCATTAATACATACATTCACATTGTCTATCTCTGAGTTCTCTGTCAGTCTACCTAGAAGTCTGTCAACTTGTCAAGGGCATATCTCGGTCAATTCTTCACCACATTCAGTGATTCAAAGCTTCTTGGATTCAACTTGAAGTAATCTACATGCTATCAAAGTTTGAAGACATTATATTCAGCCATTTTGGAGAAAGCTGCATCGAGGTGATCTCTGGTCATTTTCTGCTACAGTCCTAAAAAGTCGGGGGTATAGCTTAACTTGCTAAATTGATTTCTCTTAGCATGGTTTATTATTTTACATCATTCCACTTGGAATAGGTAGCTTACTAAGCTAATTAGATACCCTTAAAAGGAAGTTTTCCAATTCCTACTGTGCTAGTCATACTGAGCAAAATACCCAGCAGGTGTCAAGACATAAATAGAAGGTTTTCTTGAGTTTGTGACTTCCAAAGTTATCTGTTTTGATTCAATCATTACACACATCACTTCCAAAGTACATAGGACATTTTATGGTGTCATTGGGAAGCTAAGGAGGTCTAGTTATCAACTCTGAAGCAAAGGAGGGCTGGTACAAAGCAGGTTTAGCAGTACCTACTCAGTCTCTTGGAGCATCGATCCATCTTTCCCAACAGTGGTATCAGAGCAAACTAAGGTAAAATGGGAGATGGTTTTCCTTCATTCATTGATAAATTGGACAGGAACAACTATCAAGCATGGTCTCTAAGGATGAAGACCTACTTACAAGGAAGGAGTCTCTATGGATACATCTCAGGGGATGAGGAATTGCCCTCATTCAAAACAAGAGGATTACCAACCAAGGAAGAACATGAAAGGCTCAACACATGGTGTGCTAAGGATGCATTTGCAAGGTCTTATTTACTCAAATCTATATCTGATTTTCTTTTGCCACATATTAAAAATTGTAAGACATCCCAAGAGACTTGGGAAACCTTGTCATCATATTTTTCCTCCAACACAAGGGCTAGGAAAAATCAGTTCTGGATTGAATTCACAACATTAAGGAAGCAACCTAAGCAAGCTGTTTCAGAATTTGTGACCAAGATTAAAGATGTAGCAGATCTGTTAGCAAGCATAGGAGAAGAGATTGAAGAAGAACAGATTGTAAGGCAAGTGATCAATGGGATCAAGGCTGATGACAAATGGGAAAGCTTCACCACAGCTATGGATCTTTACATGGACGTGCACACTCCAGATCTTACAACTCTCATGGGACAATTATTTACTCATGAAGCAAAGCTCAACAAAAATGGAGACACATCCAAAGGTAATAACTCTTCTGCCCTATACACTGATAAGAAGTCTAAAGATAAAGGCAAAAGCAAGAAGGTGGAAGATGAAGGTTCTACCTCCCAAGCCAACTATGCAGGGAGAGGTAGATCATCAAGAGGAAGGGGCAAAGGAGGTAAGCCAGGTAGGGGGAGATCTTATAACTCCTCACCATGCAACATTTGTGGTCTATCAAATCATACTACAGATGAGTGTTTCAGGAATTACAAGAATCAGAGAGGAAGAGGATATCAAAGAGGTGGCTACTCACATTCAGGAGGTAGATTCAACCATCACCAAGGCTACAACAATAACTACAACAAAAACTACAACAATAATTACAATGGCAACTACCAAGGAGGATTCAAATCCATGAAGGATTACAACAACTACATAGAGGAGCAGGATGACTCTCTTCTAATCATGAACATGACTTCTAAATCAGGTACAAATGATGACCACCTATTCTACATTGACTCAGGATGTTCAAATCATGTGGCTGGAAATGTAGCATTACTCTCTGATCTTGAGGAACCAAAAGGTAAGCATCAAGTCCAAACAGGTGATGACACAAAGCATTCTGTAGTTAAAGTTGGAAATGTTAAGACTTGTGATGGAAATCAGAATTTGTTGAGCAGGGTACTCTATGCACCAACCATTACTAAAAATTTGATGAGTGTTGGTCAGATTGTGGAGAAAGGTTTGCACGTCAGATTCAACCAATATGGAGCATATGTGGAGGATCCAAGACATGGGTTCAAGAGGATTGCTAAAGGAGAAAAATCAGGTAGACTTTTCACTTTTGAGTTAGAAGATACAAAGAACATTGCACTATACAATTATAAAGATCAGACACTTTCAGAGCTTGAGATTTGGCACAAAAGGTTAGGGCACATAGGAGAAAGAACCTTGAAACAAATGTGCAGGGACCAATGTGTGCTTGGGATACCTAATGTATCCAAGCAACATATGATTTATAAGTGTGGTGCTTGTCAATTTGGGAAGTCTCACAGGTTACCCTTCTCAAGGAAAGGATACATGCATGAAGACTACCTAGAGCTTGTCCACACAGATGTATGGGGACCAAGCAAAGAACCCTCAGTCTCAGGTTCAAGGTACTATGTATCTTTCATTGATGATTATAGCAGATGGACTGTATTGTACTTTATGAAGCACAAGGATGAGGTATTTAATTGCTGTCAGATGGAGGAGGTGAGTACTTCTCCAATGAATTTGAAAACTTCTTGCAGGACAGAGGCATCAAAAGAGAGATAACCACAAGGTATTCTCCTGAACAGAATGGGGTAGCTGAGAGAAGAAATAGATTAATTGTTGAGATAGCTAGATATATGCTTAATGAGAAAAGGTTACCTAACTATCTATGGGCAGAGAGTGTTTCCATTGCCACTTACCTCATAAACATGTTACCATCTAAGTCTCTTGATGGCATGACACCATATGAAGCATGGCATGGTAAGAGACCCTCACTTGACAATTGCAAAATATTTGGATGTGTAGCATATGTACACATTCCTTCTCAGATAAGAGATAAGCTAGACCCAAAGGCTGAAAAATGCATCTTTATTGGGTATGATTTAAATCAGAAAGTTTACAGGTTTTATAATCCTATCAATAAGGGATTCATGGTAAGCAGAGATGTTGTCTTTGATGAAAATGATTCTTGGTATGAGAATGAATGCAAGAAGGTCAAGTTACCCTATGATTTGGAAGAGGAATTTCCAAGTCTTACAAAGGAGGAGCCTACTCAGAATGAAGCCTCAAGTTCAGTTGATGAAGATACTATCAACCTTGAAGAATTCAAAGCATGGAAGTCCAAAGGCAAAATGAAGATGAAGAATCTTGAAGACATACCTGAATCTTCAACTCAACCATTTAGAAGATCACAAAGATAAAGAAAAAAACCTATCAGATATGGGTATGATACATCTCTTGTTACTAAACATTCTGTTTATCTTGCCAAAGATTTGTCAAATGAAGAACCAGGGTCATATGAAGAAGCAATAACCAAATCAGAATGGAAAGAAGCTATGGATGAGGAGATTGAAGCACTCAAGGAGAGTGACACATGGGAGTTAGTACCTAAGAAGGACTCAATGAAGGTAATAGGATCCAAATGGATCTACAAACTTAAAAGAAATTTTGATGGCACAATTAATAGGTACAAAGCCAGATTGGTAGCCAAGGGTTTTGCACAAACCCAAGGCATTGAATATGAGGAGACATTCTCACCTGTGGCCAATATGCCAACAATCAGAGTGTTGGTAAGTGTGGCTGCATAAAAAATTTGGAATATGTACCAATTGGATGTCAAGAATGCTTTCTTGAATGGATGGATTTCAGAGGAGGTATATATGTCACAACCTCCTGGCTATGAGGACCTTAAGAAGGTAACATATGTTTGCAAATTAAAAAAGGCTTTATATGGATTGAAGCAGGCACCTAGGGCATGGAATTATAGGTTAACTACATATCTCCAAGACCAAGGATTTGTCATGAGCAAGGCAGATACTTCTCTGTTCATCAAGAGAAGTAATTCAGAGGTAATATACCTTTGTGTTTATGTTGATGACATCATCATTACAGGTAATGATGTCAATGGAATCAGATATATAAAAAGTCAAATGATGGATTTCAAGATCAATGATCTTGGTCTATTGAAATATTTTTTGGGACTTGAATTAGTCTACACTAATTCAGGGATATATATTACTCAGAAAAAGTATATACAGGACATGTTGAAGAAGTTTCAATTGCAGGATGCCAAAGTAGCAAGTACTCCAATGGAGGTAAATCTAAAGCTAAATGCCCATGAAGGTGATGAAGTCAAAGACATTACAGGTTATCAAAGTATGGTGGGTAGATTGAACTATGCTACCTTAACAAGGATAGATAATGCATATGGAGTTAGTGTGCTAAGTCAATTTATGCACAAGCCAAGGATACCTCACTTAGAGGCTGCCAAGAGAATCTTGAAGTATCTCAAGGGTACACAGAACCATGGTTTGTATTTCCCTTACACTTCAGATATTGATATCAAAATTTATTCAGATGCAGATTGGGCAAGATGCAAGGATGATAGGAGGAGCACTTCTGGATATATTTCTTTTGCAGGTGACAAACCAATTTCATGGTCTTCAAAGAAGCAACCTACTGTTGCTTTGTCTTCTACAGAGGCAGAGTATAGAGGACTGGCTAATGCCACACAAGAAGCAATATGGATTAAGCTTTTTTATACAAAATTGGGATTATACACTAGGTCACCAATTATCTTTGGGGATAATACAAGCTCTCTTCACCTTGCAGCTAATCCTATTTATCATGCTAGGACCAAACATATAGAGGTCAATTACCATTATGTGAGAGAGAAGTTGATAAACAAAGACATTCAACTAACCTATGTTTCAACCAACATGCAATGTGCAGATTTGTTGACTAAAGCTTTGGATGGAACCAAACTTTGCAGGTTCAAATCCATAATTGGATTGCAGGATATACTTGAAGATTGAAGTTGAATACTTAAGCCAAAATGTTTGGCTTCAGGGGGAGCTTTTGGTGTAAATTACAAGCCTACACATTTGGCTCAAAGGATGCCTTGAAGTTTATACATACATGAAGAAGCATAGGAACATATGCTAGTGGTTAATTACCACTTTACCTCATTGTAAAAGTCAAATTGACTTTGAATCTCTTGTAATCACCTACCAAAAGGATTCGTGGAAAAATTAGTTGTTTGATTGAAAGAATATCTCCAAGCATTTAGGAGCTTGATCATAGGGAGCCAAAAGTATGAATTTGAATTCAAACTTTTATCCATCTCTTATAAAAATGGTCACGAAAAGTCGCGGGTAAGAGAGAGCACTCCCGAGCCTAGCATTACTGATTTTTGAGTGTGTGTGAGGTCTACACTCTAGCCCACACCTCTCTACACCATTTGGAAATGATATTCATGCCAGTGGAGTTGTATACAAATGTTCATTAATACATACATTCACATTGTCTATCTTTTAGTTCTCTGTTAGTCTACTCAAAAGTCTATCAACTTGTCAAGGGCATATCTCGGTCACGTCTTCACCAAATTCAGTGATTCAAAGCTTGTTGGATTCAGCTTGAAGTAATCTACATGCTATCAAAGTTTGAAGACATTCGATTCAGCCACTTTGAAGAAACCTGCGTCGAGGTCATCTCTGGTCATTTTCTGCTACAGTCCTAAAAAGTATGGGGTATAGCTTAACTTGCTAAATTGCTTTCTCTTAGCATATTTTACATCATTCCACTTGGAATAGGTAGCTTACTAAGCTAATTAGATACCCCTAAAAGGAATTTTTTGAATTTCTACTGTGCTGGTCATACTGAGCAAAATACCCAGCAGGTGTCAAGACATAAATAGAAGGTTTTCTTGAGTTTGTGACTTCCAAAGTTATGTGTTTTGATTCAATCATTACACACATCACTTCCAAAGTACATAGGACATTTTATGGCGTCATTGGGAAGCTAAGGAGGTCTAGTTATCAAATCTGAAGCAAAAGAGGGCTGGTACAAAGCAGGTTTAGTAGTACCTACTTAGTCTCTTGGAGCATCCATCCATCTTTCCCAACAGGTCACCATATGTTTTATGACATTTTAAATACAAAAAGTGTCCAACGAACATTTGGCAATTCACATGGGCACTAGCAATAACGTATATCATGCAACTATAAATTTTACTAATATTTAAAGCACTTTCAACATCTCCCTCTTCATTGACGTTATCCTTAGGGACCACTATCTTGAGAGGGGTGGCCTAGTTCCATGTTGACCCATATATTTTTGCCCTACCTTTGCTATGATGACATATTGGAAATACTTGGTAAATGGCTTTTTTGGAGTGATCTTCCCGTGCATGTGTAGTTGAATTGTCGCAATCAAGTCCACACTAAAGATCCCTCGAAGGGCTTGCAAAGAAATCTAGAGTATATGGATATAAAGAAGAAAAAATATTCTTAACAGCATCATCAATCTTAAAATGGAAGTATATAAAGGGAGTATTCAGTTTCAGATTAAAGTAACCAATATAAGGATTGGTGGTTCAAGACTACAGAACTCTTAAAGGATTGTTGATCCAAGAAGGTGGACGAACTATTGAAAGGCATGTGCAAGCTCTTAAGGAAAGCTAGATCAAAGCATACCTACACAAGACGGTCAACAAAGATACCTACACAAGACGGTCAACAAAGATGGCAATGAGTACTCGATAAAGAAAGATAGTCATAAATTTATCATTAAGCATTTTAAGGAGATTTGGTGAACTTCATCTCCTTTGAACACTTAGAGGTAGGAATTCATGGCCATCATCTCACGATTGAGGACTAAAAGGGTCCTTTCCAACATTGTTGGTGGTCTCATGAGATTTTCTCCACATCCAAGGCTCGTTGATTGCATTGAACTTATTTCAAACGGCAGGAGCTATGCATTGATATTCTCACTCTAAGGTTTTCAAATACTTTAAAGATACTCTTGAGGGGCCTCTCAACTTGCTTCAACAAGAGGTCATTAAGTTTGTAGCATGTTCGGCATGCTGTAGCAAACGGATGATCAAGCGTAATCACAAAAAGACAATAAAGTCTACTTTGATCGCTCTTTTTAATGAACATTAACAATCATATTCCACACGAGGAACAAGATTATTGCATGATGTGCACACGCTAGGCTTTTTGGTTGGGATCTTCACATCTTGAGGCAATTGTGAGGGTTCATCTTTATTGCATAATTTACTTTTCAACTAGATCTCTAATAATCTACAACATTGGAATCGCAAAGAAAATAATCGCTTTATCAAGATTAGGTCAATCTTAGAGCCATTATAGTTATCTTGGAAAGCTTGGAGTATGCCTAAACCCTTATTCTTGAAAATTTTAACTCGATAATGCCATAATTGATTGAAGGTCAGTTTTATCCACCCATTCCTCAAGGAATCCAGCCTTGGTAAAAAGTTCGTGAGGAATGCAGCCTTGGTATAAAGTTCCTCAAGATGTTTTCAATCCGTTGAGGAAACACCTTAACCCATATCCATATCAATGTTAAGCTATCCACTTCATTCAAGCGCAAAAGGACTATTAGGCAAGGCTTTCTACTTTCCCCTTCTTGTTCGCCATTGCTACGGATGACCTAAGTTTCCCATCCTCGTTCGCCATTGCTACGGATGACCCAAGTTTCCTTGTGGAAGAGGAGATCGACTTGGTAGGATCAATGGTGTTCCTTTTCCCTATGAACTGGTACAACTTGTGCAGGTACAACTTATGTTCGAGATGTTTGATAGTAAAACAATGTCATGTTTCTCAGAGGCAACCCAAAATAGTTGTATTTCTTGGATGATTTTCTCCAGCATTTCGAGCTCGAAGGTCAACTACAAGAAGAGCACCTCCAAGCCCTTAGTCCATCCTTCTCCCCAACTTAATATGGAACAAGGTTTCCAAGAGATAAGGCATGCAACTAATGTTTCTTGTAAACATCTATCTGCTCACATGTTGGAGGTTATACAATAAATAATTGCTGAAGACTCGAAGAGCTTGTAGAAAATTGTTATGGACTAGGGACCCCAATATAAGAGGAATACGGGACATTGAATGTTCCAAGGATGAGGGCAACATAGAAATTATCAATGTGATATCTCTTGCGGTTAATCTTGCTCCCAAATCGGTGATAAAGGACTGGATTACGAACAAAAAATTGTGGTCTCAATTTATGTTAAGAAAACATAGATAACCAAGATCTTATTAAGCTTTATTGTCTCTCGACCATTTTGAAGTATAGAAACCAAGATCTTATTAAGCTTTATTGTCTCTCTTTGAATAATCCCCCTAAGTTCTAAGTTGGTGTATTATTTCTGGAAAACCTAGAATAAAATAAAATCCCACTATTATCTCAACGGCTTCGGATTGTATCTGGTATTTTTTGGATTGATCAATGGGAAATATTCAGGTCCAAAAGGCTTTGGACCCAGGTATTATAAAACCAGAACTATAACAAATTAATGTCGAAGAAATAAGACAGAATGGAATTAAACGTTAGACTCCATTAGTATGTGTAGTTCATATTGTAAATCGCATCCTGTCTTGGCCATGAGGATGTGGGGCTACTTTAGTTTTTTAATGACAAACATCCTAAAGGAGATCCATTGAAAAAGGATAATAATATTAAAGATATTCCTAGAATCAAGAAAAATGGGGATATTTCTCCCAAGCTTTACAAGAAATGGTGTTCATTATGTGTCTTGCATTACATGGATATTCATTAGGGGAAAAAATGAACCCTGCATGGGCCTTTTAGATTAATTAGTGATTAGTGATGGACCAATCAGAAGAGGGTGGTGGCCACAGTCTATGCCCTATAAAATACTAGGTTGAAGGGGGGAGAGGGGACATATTTCTCCCTTATTAAATGAGCTTTCTCTAGAGAGAGAAGGAATATCGTAACTTAGATGGGTCCAAAGATCAAATTTCTAAAAATTTAAAAAACTTATCATAACACCTGAGAATGGACGCACCATTACGTTTTAGGGTCAAAAGTACTCTTTTTGATCCCAAATTCAAAATCCGAGCATGTTTTGAGCTGAAAAAAATGGCCCTTTTAAAAAATACTCAAAAAAGAGTTATTTCCCTCCTAAACCTCACATTTTCATACCCAGGTCCCAAAAAGTCATCTTTTTCCACTACTTTCACTCTGTAGCACACCATTGAAGCTCCTATTTCTACACTTCAACCTACCTGCATCTCCTATCTCGAATTACTATTGTAGCTTGAAGACCTTTAGCTTCAATGGAAACATCTAAAGCTTCTAGGCGACTGAAAGATGAAATCCTCACATTAAGATGTCACAATATCAAAGCCACAAATGGAGAATGGCTATCACATGAGTAGTCCAAAGGTGCATGGGTGTACATGCAACCCGCTAGAGTTGGGCCTCATCGAGTTAGAGGTCGTGGAAACTTGGATTTTCATTGGAAGGGAAAGTTACTTGGCTTCAAGAAGCACAGAGACAGTGGTATGGTTGCTATTGTACAACATGTTTTTACAATGGCAACGATGAAACTTAAAAACTCTAATAGAATGAGATATCCTGTGAATTGTACGTATTACTCTACAATATTGTATGTAGTGTTGAATATATTTCTAAACTATTTAGATATGTTTTTGTTTGTTTCATATATATTTCCTTCTACTTTGGTGGAAGAGCAACAACTTCATAGTCTTGCAGGTACTTTCCAGGCATTGCATGCAGATGTTGGTGCACTAGTCTTTCCTGAAATATCTCGTGCTCAACTTTACCATGATAAAGTTTTCTTTTACACACATAGATATGTTGTACCCTCTAGAATGAATGGTTTTGGAAGGTTAGAGAGAATTGAAGTACATTCTCTTCTTAGCTTGGAGTGGCCAAAACCTGATATATGGTGCATATCATCTTTGAAGCACAAGATGGTAATGGATATACATAACTCTTTGAAATTCACAAAAGTGTCTAGGTCTATATGTTTGCACTGGTCTTTTCCCATCCATTGTTTTGTATATTTATTCCAAGGATTCTCATTCCAAGGGACTTCCACCATGTTCATGTGTAAAGATATCACCTATGAGCAAGTCAAAAGTCTTCTTGGTGAAAATTGGGGTTTGATAGAAGGAATTGCAAAAGGTAATAAACAACTTTGTAAAATAGGCGGAACATGTATAGGATTTTGATATTTGAAACAATGTACTTCATTATACATTAGATTCTACTATGATCGTTGGATGTGCAAACTTGGAAAATGGATACCATTTCAAAGTTCAGAGGGATCTTTACTGTTGGAGTTAGACGTCTTCGGAAGCACACGAACAACACAAGGAAGAAGAAGAAGCTTGGAGCACAAACACACAATACTGAATGTATTACTAGAGAATGTACAAAGATAAGTAGCCCATTAGGGATATAGGCATATATACAAGCTGGGGGAAAAAAACCTCCTAAAGAGGGAAAAAAGTGTCCCGATGGTCTTAGTGTGTTCACACACATCACTACCTAAATATATCAACAAATCCCCCCTGGGAGTTATGCGGTGAACAAGGAGCTGGCACTCATGTATAAGGAAGTGCCAAGCTATGTGGAAATCACTCCACAAAAGGACGTAAGCCCAAAGCTTTGCGAAAAGCTTCAAACTTCTCCCTAGGTAGAGCCTTCGTGAAAAGGTCTGCAATGTTCTCCTGCGTGGGCACATATGCCAAGCTGATCTCCCCGGCAAAGAACCTCTCCTTGACATAGTGATAATGCACCTCAATGTGCTTAGTGCGAGCATGGAACACAAGGTTCCTCGCAACTGCCAATGTGCTCTGACTATCAGTGAAGATGGTGTGGCAGAAGACTGGCCAACACCCAAATCATCCGTAAGGCATCTGAGCCACACACATTCAATAGTCGCTCTGAAAGCTGCCCTATACTCAGCCTCACAACTGGAAGTGGCCATAGTAGGCTGCTTCTTGCTCAACCAAGATATACATGAGCTACCAAGCATGAAGCAAAAACCACTGGTGGACACACGAGTGTCATAGCAACCAACCCAATCTGAGTCAAAAAAAGCATGCAAATCTGACGGTAGTGATCCCCCCTTGGGATTAAACAACCCAAGTAGCCGAGTACCACTCAAGTAGCGAAAGATGCACTTAACCGCCTTCCAATGCGTGACTCCTGGGCAATGCATAAACCTGCTCATCTGTGAGACAACAAACTGAATATCTGGCCGAGTAATGCATAAGTAAATCAAGCATCCAACAACCTATTGATAGAGAACAACATCAAATGCATCTTCAACATCATGAAGACTCAATCGTAAACCTGTCTCCATAGGAGTGGCAATAGGCTTACAGTCGTCAAGGCCAAAACGTTGCAATAATGTGTCAATATATTTTGTTTGACACAAAGCCATTCCACCATCAACTTGCATAAACCGAATGCCCAAATAGTGATGCAAATGCCCCAAATCATGCATCTCAAATGAGGCATGCAAATCAGCCTTGCAATCAGCAATATGCTTCTCAATAGGACCACTGAGTAGCATGTCGTCAACATACACAACAATGATCAGAAGCACATCATTAGCACGCTTAACATATAAGGTGCTTTCAGTTGGACTGTTCTCAAAACCATGTGCAACCAAATAGGCATGTATCTTCTCATACCAAGCACGTGGTGCTTGCTTTAAACCATATAATGCCTTCTTTAACGTGCACACCTAGTTTTCATGCCCTTTTTGCACAAAGCCACGGGGCTGAAAAACATACACTTCTTCATGTAAGTCACCATTCAAAAATGTTGTTTTAATGTCCAACTGATGTACATTCCAACCTGATGGGCTGCAAGTGCACAAATGCTCCGAACAGTAGTCATACGGCATGTAGGTGCAAAGGTCTCATCAAAATCAATGCCTCTTTCCTGCGCATAACCCTTTGCAACAAGCCTAGCCTTATACCTGTCAACTGTACCATCAGGTTTACGCTTCAGCTTGTATACCTACTTACTGCCAATGGCCTTCTTTCCAGGAGGCAAGTCACATAAAGACCATGTACCATTCTTCATTATAGCATCATATTCAGATTGCATAGCAGCCATCCAATTTTTTGAATTCTGTGCTTCATCAAAAGAAACAAGCTCATTCTCATCAGAGAGACTAGACGCAGCCATAGCATAGCAATCTGATGCAAAGGAGGCACTATGAGAGCCTGAACGAGTATGATATGACAAAGGTGCATCTAATTTGCTATCATGCAAAGTTTGCACTAGCCATTTTGGCATAGTTTTTGCCTGCTCAATATGAGCTCTCTCATGAACAAGTGCATCATGTAAATCTGCGTAAAAAATGGAATGATCTGCATCATCATATGAAACCTGCAAAGGTTGAGAAGTTGCCTCATTAGGACCAGCACTAGACTGTCCACCTATAAAAAGAGGCATCAAAGTATCATACATGTCTTTGGAGCTAACAGATGTCTCCTTAGTACATGAAAGCAATGGTTGAATAGCATCTTCCACAAAGAAAACATCACGGCTAACCAGAATGCGTTTAGTCTGTGGATGATACAGATGATAGTCTTTACTTTCAGAACTGTACCCAACAAAAATACATTTTACTGTCGTATTATCCAATTTTCTACGATGTTGTTTAGGCACTAGTGCATATGCCAAACAACCAAAAACACACAGATGAGCAACATATGGCTTGCGGTCATGCCAAGCCTCATATGGAGTGATAGACTGCAGTGCTTTAGTGGGACACCTGTTCAATACATATGTTGCACACATGATAGCCTCAAGCCAGAAACTATGTGGTAGAGCCTGACTTTTGACCATGCACCTCGCCATCTCCATGACTGACCTATTCTTTCATTCAGCAACTCCATTCTGTTGAGGTGTATAAGGCACTGTACAGTGGTGTTTTATCCCACATTCAGCCAGAAATGCATTAAAATCAGAAGACATATATTCCCCCCCTCGATCAAAACGGAGGGTGCCCATTTTACATGCTGACAGATTTTCAGCCAAAACCAAAAATTATTTAAAGCACATGAACACTTCGGACTTTGCTTTGAGTGGATATACCCATGCATGCCTGGAAAAATCATCAATGAAAGTCACGAAGTAAAGGTAATTTCCAAAAGAGGGTGTCTGCATAGGACCACAGACATCACTATGTACAAGCTGCAATTTCTGTGTAGCCCAAACTGAACCATCTTTTGGAAAGGAGGAATGCTGCATTTTGCCCAAAATACAGCCTTCAAAAACATGTTTTCCAGGTGCCTCAAGTTTGGGCAAACAGGACACCATTTCAGATTTCTACAGGCGTAGCAAACTAGAAAAATTCAGATGACCAAAGCATGCATGCCAAAGCTAATCTTGGCTAATGCAGAAACTGATAACAGGTTCTTTTTGATCCCTAGCACAAATAAAGCATTTGAAAAAGTGAAAGAACTACC
Source organism: Ceratopteris richardii (assembly GCA_020310875.1). Classification (NCBI taxonomy): domain Eukaryota; kingdom Viridiplantae; phylum Streptophyta; class Polypodiopsida; order Polypodiales; family Pteridaceae; genus Ceratopteris; species Ceratopteris richardii. The sequence continues at coordinate 109,467,179 of CM035416.1, read as the reverse complement.
ATCAACAGTAGTCAAAATGATCTTACCAACTCCCATAATAGGATAAGAGGAGTTGTTGGTGCATGTAACAGTATTCCTTGTAGGGGCAGGCTCGAGTGAAGAGAAGAAACTCTGCTATGAGGTAATATGTTTGGTTGCCCCACTGTCAAAATACCACACATCTGAGTCTACTCCAGACATGCATTCATCATGAGAAGATGGGTCAAAACTGCAGACAGTAGTAAACGCCCATTCTTCTTCCTGCACAAGATTTGAAGACTCTGTTTTTGGTGTAGAGGCCTCTGGAACAACCATTCCAGCCCCTTTTTTTCTTTGCCTCTTTAGCAGCCAGTTTCGGATAGTTTTTTATGATATGATCATTCCCTTTACAGTACTTACAAAACAATTTTTGCTTTTTTTATTTCTTCTCATCTTTATCTTCCTTCTTCGAATATGCAGAATTAGCAGATTTTTGCTTACTAGTTGAAGAGCTCCATTTTCCTTTGCCCTTCTGACTAGCCAGGAAAGCTTGATCTGCAACTCGCATAATGGACCTGTTTTGCCTCGATTGATCTTCCTGCAACAGAACAGAGACTAACTCCTCAAAGGATAAGGCATTTGGATTGCCTTTCATCATCAATCGAAGAGTAGAAGCAAAACTCTGATATGAATCAGGAAGACCATTCAGAACGGTCTGCACAAGTGAGCTATCTCGTATAACCTCATCAGCAGAAGTCAACTGTTCCTTCAAGTCTTTGATCTTTGTTAGGAAGAAGATCCAAAAAATAGCAATCCAAAAAATAGAAGATCTTTTCAACTCTATTGGTTGTCAAGGTGGCCATGTATCTTTAGTTGTTCAGAAGTATGGTGAGTCTTAAGAGATTTTACAGCAAGTTTCAATGACTAGGAAGAAGGCAAGACGTTTCTTTAAAAGAGATGTAAATAGTCAAGGTGATGGGAAATGGGAGCTTTGGAAGGACCTATGTTTGATTACGACAGAAAATGATAGTCAGGTTGATCTCATTAATAAGCGAAAGAAGGTTTGGTCATCGTTAAATCAATTGTTACATTTGATGGGTTTGGTTTCCAATAGTGCTTCACAATGAGAATTATTCCAAGTGACTTTGAAGGATTTTATATAGTCATTCATCTTAACAGCATGCACAAAGAGTCCACGAGGGTTCTGCTTGGAAATAGTTTCCCAACTCTTAAAATGCATTATTTTTTTCAAGGTTTTTATAACTCCTTTCACTTCAAATAAACTTTCAATTTTTTTATGAATATACTTTTAATGTTTTAAAACTAATTTTTATCCATTTAAATATGAACAGGACAATTCTTAAATGAAAGCCTATAAATAAAGGTGTCCTTCTTCATTGTACAACTTTACATCCTAAGAGAATGGCATGCACAAAGCAGACTGCCAGAAAGGATCATGTCCTCTACTTTAGCCATGTGCAAGGTACTCAGCGCCCAACATGGATGACACCCCACAAGAATCATCGAACCACAAGCCACTCTTCTAGACAAAACTCGGGTGCAGGGACATAATCTAGTAGCATTCCATCACGGGGAGATGAAGCTTCACAAGAGAGAGATGTAACACATGAAATGCAATATTCCCCTTCTATATCTGATGATGAGCCCCCACAGAGGACACCACTCAAGGGAACGCCCACACAACAAGGATGGATACAAGTTGTATTGGAGACAACATCAAAGTTAGAGAGTTCCTTGGATGAAGAAAGTGTTAAGGAGCCACCATGCACCCATGATCATATCCTTGTGTACCATCGAGTAACACAAGGAGGCAAGACACTCCCCACAAGACAAGGACAAAGACTAACTGATGAAGAAAGATAGCAAAGTCGGGTAGAGCAAGTAAATGATGAGGCACGACCATCTAGGTATGCTCCAAGAAGAAAGAAGAACTATCAATCATGTCGTAGAACACAATGACCACAAGCCAACATTCCCCCAAATGCAACAGCACC
>CM035416.1:109432706-109457706 GCA_020310875.1 Ceratopteris richardii | reverse complement strand
AAGAAGGAGAAAGGGTGCTATAGTATGTGCGATACTTGCCAAAATTTGAGATCTAGAAAAATAGAGAGGTGTGTGTAGAGAAAGAGAGAGAGGGAGAGAGAGAGAGAGAGAGAGAGAGAGAAAGAGAGAGATGTGTGTACACAGTATGCTTAGAATGTAGTTCACGCACGCAAACTCGACAGAAGCGGACTTTCATTCAAAACGCGAGCAAATGTCAAATTTTTGCTCTCCGGTCCAGTTAAAATGTTGCGTCGGTATAAGCGTCGGTATGAGCATTGGCAAAAGCATCGATAATTTCTAGTAAATTATCGATGCCTATACCGAGGCTCATACCATCGGTATTGCATCCGTGCTTTTTCAAGCATTTTCAATGGTCATACCGACGCCGAGGCATGACCGTCGGTATGGACAATGTCGGTATGCCCTTGATATGTTGTAGTGATATAGTGAACCATGAGTCCAAATACCAATACTTTTTTCTCTAGCTGCACGACGTTCATTTTGAGAATTGGCATCATTGTTGCATTGTGTATTTGGAGCAAACTCTATGGGCACACAAACATGGATACTTGTTGATGCACGAGCATGAGGACGTTCTATTGTGAAGTTTGTGATACATGTCAACACCATCTTTGCTTATGACCAACAATATCAAAAGCAAAGATGGAAAACTAGTTGGAAGGGACTCTAAAGCATATGTTTTGCTTAGAAATTTTTTTCTTATATGTCTATGGGTTAAAGTGTATTTTTCCACTGTGTATGGCTAAAAATGATTAAATTTGAGAAAATTCATTGGGGGGAATCATAGTCATGGATTTGATGATGCGACACTTACTTTTGGAGGGAATTTGATGATTATACTTTTTCTAAAAGAAACTTTAAAAAATGGGCCCAAAAAAGTGACTTCTGACATATATATGAAAAAATAGGCCCTTTTGAGTTAATATACACTGAAAATGAGACTTAAAAAAAACTCTTTTTTTTATTCAAATACATGCATGAGTTTGATGATGTGGAAAGTAGATTCTCTTGCTCTCACTCTAGAAGAAGAAAGAGAGAGGCCTATTAAAGCCTAACAAAAGCCTACTCTAGCCTACTTAAAAGTGCCCTATTAAATGCACTTTGTCCCCTTAAACAAGAATCGAATTAAGCTTAATCCCTAAAAATTAGGGATCCTTACAAGGCCCATCGAGGGTTCATTTTTTCCCCTAATGTCAAGTTTTAAGAGCTATGGCACTTGCATATTGAGACAAACAAGGATTTTTGTTTATCGAAGCATATGGACTAGTCCCTAAGCAATTAGATTATTTAATCCACCTCCATTGTGTATAAGATTCTTGAGTGAGAAAGATGAATTCGGTCACCTTTTCATATCTTTACCATATAATGAATAAATTTGGAAGTTTGCGAAAAGGACCTCTACTAGGAGAGGCTATGGGCTTCTTTTCCACTAAGAATGAGATTACAGGAGATTCACTATGGAAATTTCAATGGAAGAATGCAATATAACAAAGAGACATGTACAAAGAAATCTGTAAATTATCTAGAAAGAACAATTTAGGACTATAAGAGAAAGCCTCCACCTTGACATAAGATAGATTTTGTATTGCTAGACAGTAAGCTCAAACTTAGAGGAATGCCTCATGGAGAGGATGATAGTCTTGTCCGCCTTCTTCTTGTGTATCCCTAACTTTTTTTTTTCAAAAGGGAGTTCAGTCGTGGCCGAGCCTACCATGCATGAATTTATAAAAGAACAATAATAAAATGAATGGGCTTAATGCCCTTGGGATCCCCTGTATCTCACAAAGCAAGGGTAGGATAGTCCAAAATCTATGAGAGTCCAAAACTAGTAGGAAACCTAAGACTCAATCGGTGACAAATGTTTCAAAGGGAGTTACACAAAAGTTTAATAATTTTTTTGTGAACCTCATGAGAAATCCACTTGCATTTAATCTTGTTAACTTCCAAGAAAAACATCTTATGCTGTCAAAAAGGTAAACATTTTTTACAATTACATATTCTTCTACCTAGCAAGCTGGGGGATTTATCAATCGACCACTCTTTTGGATGGGCATCAAAGTTGATTGCACATCTTTCTTTCCATATCTTCTAGTGTTCTTCCCCTCTGATGGCATTCCATAACACAGAAGAGAACCCACTAGTTTCACGAAGTAACCCTTGTTTCCAATTCATTTGTCTTTGTGAGCTCAAAAGCGTGCTGAGATATTGCCAGATCCGGTAGCTCCTAGGGTAACAAAAGAAGCCATGGCCAAGGACTTGTATGCACTGAATGCAATGCTTACATTAGTAAGGTGCCCCACATATTTTGTTAGCTTTGCCATTAGTTCAAATTTCACAATGGAGGATTTTCCACATAACAATGGATTTTTTGTTCTTAATAAGAGGATGCCACAAGTCCTCGCACACAAGTTGCGATTTGATGGTAGTCCAGTTCTGACACCATCTCTTGTTAAGGGAGACATGCTAGATACGGTGCTTATGGATCCTCATAATTTCATCCAATTTGTTACCATTGGACCATCTTAAACCTTCACTCCCAGGTGGGTCACTCCCAAGAAGGAGACAAGAGTTTGAGTTGTCACAAGAGCTGATTCTGTGTCTAAGAATGCACTAGTCATCAGTGTCCATTCTCTTAATAAGATCCTTGTCCTTAAATTATATCTAGTGAGCTCTCTTAAGATTCCAAAGATTTTTCCACTTGCAAAAGCCTCTCTTCATAGCTTCTTTGCTCTTTGGATGTTCTTTGATTCAAGTTCCTTGATTCCCTTAATAGGATAAAAACAAATAGAATCATTTCAACTAATCTCCTATTTCCAGTCTTCATTAAACTTGATATACAGTTTTATCTTGTTTCAACTCTTACATATGGAGCAATCATGATCAAAGCATTTTGTAGTCAGTGGATCTTGAGAAAATATTAAGATGAGTAGATCAAGTTCTTTCCACCTAGGGGTTCCCTTAAGGGTAAGATATGATTTGTCTCTAAGAACGAGTTTCTCCCATGACGGTTTTGCAATACACCACACTTTGGTTAGCCTCTCGATAGCCAACCTATTTTCCATATCCCCCACATCCTAAATGCCTAATCCCCTTACTCTAATTACACAAAGTCCACTTGATTCTGGGCACACCCCTCCTCTTGGGATTGCTAGTCCAGAGAAAATTTCTACAAGTACTTTCAGGCTTCAATAGTTCTTTGTCTTTTGATCTCCAACATGCAAGAAAATAGATAATAGAGGAAATGAAAAAGGTGTTAATCACCATAGCATGACTTGCCAAGCTGAGTTGCATGCCCTTCTAGTAGGCTAATTTAGTACCTAGTCGGGCGAGAACCGAATTCGAAGGCTGACCAATAGAGACTTCAAAACCCAACGTGATATAGAGATGCTAAAAAATTGTCCATCGTGTATTTCTTTACATCCTTGGTTAGTCATGAATTGTGGTTAGGGCCTATAGATAAACTTGAAAGAAGTTTTGGGGTGGCTACTTTTAGAGCCAGACACAACACAAAAAACATTTTGACATTGCCATAAGGTATTGATACTATTACATTCATTATACACAAACATTCCTGAGAGAGTTGACCGTTGATATAAATTGAAGACATGACATTCCTCTTAAGCATAGAGATCATGTTGATGAGTCTAGGTTCACAAGAGATATCTTTTAGGGATTGTGCAATGAAATCCCACTCAAGGCAATCATATGCTTTGTCAAAATCGCTCTTGATGAAGAGGACATCTTGGAAAGATTATTGAGAAAATTTCAGGCCTTTCCACACATCAATAATAGCCTCCAAGATGGATTTTTGCTTTATGAAACCCTTTTGGTCCTCATTGATCCATAAGTGCTGATGGAAGGTGATAAAATTCGCAATAACCTTAGCTTAGATCTTATAGCCACTTTGTAGCATAGTGATGCATCACCACTTTTAGAAAAGAATTTCACATATTGGAAAAGAATTTCACCATATTAAACTCCACATAGAGGATGGCCGTGAATGGAAGAGATTCTAAAGAGTGCCTAGTATCTAGTCTTTTCATGTCTAGATTAGGAGCATAGACCAAAGCAATGGTGAGCAACAGTGCCTCTAAAAGGTCTAGCACTCCATTGGTGGTTTTGATCCATTATGGTATCTATAAACAATGATTGCCAATTTTGTGAAGTCAATAATTGCACCATCACACCCATGTGAGTGTTGTGTGGCGATCCACACATGAGATGTCAAGATGCTCTTTAACCTCTTTTGTAGTTCCACTCTATGAACTTTGATCTCTTGAAGAGGCATAAAGTGTGGGTTGATATTTTAATGTTGAATCCATTGACCTAATATGGTCGCCCTTGAGGGGTAAGACAACCCTCAAATGTTGTACAAAAGAACAATCATGTACTGAGGTAGGTATCTTTGATGATGAGGGATTTAACCCTCTTTCTTGGTGTCTTTATCTTCCTCTTGTCTTCTAGAGGTTGTGATCTTGGCACATGGGACCACCTTTGAGGGGGCTTTGCCATGAGAGTCCTGTGCGGAGTTTATGTTAAATAGATACCACCCCCACCAAGGAGTTCACATCATTATGAGGAAACATGGAGCCAATGGTAGATCTTTCACAATTAGTGTTGTCGTCTTTGCTCAAGGTGAGACCATCCTCTTTACTAGATGTGATTTCATCCTCTTTGCTAGATGTAATTTCTTCTTGATTACCTTGCTTGCTTGGGGCAGGTGTCTCTAGGGTTTTCCCTTCCTTCAAATATTTTTTCCATTCATTCGAATATTTTAATGTATTGATTTCCTTTTCTACATTGCATAAAATATTGTTAATTGTAGTGAGCGATGGAGTGGGATTCCTACCACCTTCTCCTTTGGGACTTCTTCTCCTTATATGCCTTACTTCCGTGAATGCCTCCAAATTATGATCTTCGAGTTGAGTTTCGTGGACTTTTTCAGGATCTAGATCTAGGGATTTATCTTTAGGGGTCAAAATGATTTTGCCAACCGAAGTGCAAACGATTTTGTTGAGAATTTTTCTTATTCTCTCCCACCCAAAATGATTCCTGCCCCAGAGGGCATTCTTTGATCCTGCGGCCTTTTGCCCTTGAATGGAAGCAAGCATTGGGTAAGTTTTTGTAAAATAAGTCTTGTTAAAGAGGGATTCATTCACAAATATCCATGTTGATCTTGGTGGGAAGAGCTAGGTTAAGATTTGCTTGAACACAAATTTATGGGTGCCATCTAGCATTGAAAGACCACACCATGCCTTCATAGATGAAACCCCAACATCTTCCTTACAGGCCAACGGCTGACAAATTGACGCGATGATCTCCCTCATAAAACCTTAAAGGAAGCATAGAAGCTTAGGAGTTCCACCCACAACGGGAAACAAAGGTGCCTTTGAATAATTCACGACAAAATCTAGGAACCATTTGAAAAAACATAATTTCAAGGGCAATAGTTTCCATATCCTCATTCTCAAGAACTAGATGCATGTGCTTGGCTGATAGAAATTGACACTTACAAACTACCAAACTATGGGGGAACCACTCTTTTGGAAACCAATCTGTAGGGCTTGGAAGGCCATATCCTCATTCTCAAGAGCTAGATGCATGTGGTTGACGGACATAAATTGACACTTACAAACTACCAAACCATGGGGGAACCAGTCTTTTTGAAACGGTCATTTTCAGAGAGAGTCCAAAGGTGGGTTCAGAACAAATAAATGTCCTATGATGGAAACATTTTTGAGCTTTTCTTGTTTTGCAATGATGCTCTCCCTAGGAAGGGAGATAACCGGAGGTTTAACCCCAAAAAGGCCAAGAGAGCCTCCATCGGCCTTATACATAGATGCCAGACCCAAATTGCTGACCACAGCAAGGGAATGCACCTTGCCATTAACTAGAGTGAGGGATGAAGACCACAATACTCTTATTTTCTTTTGTGCAGTGAGGTAAGTCATACAGAGATGATTCCTCACTTTTTTCTTGGTGACATATGATTCTTCACCTTTTTCTTTGAGCTATTAGAGAGAAATCTATTGTTTGATTCGCCTCCCTTTTTAACTTCTTTTCGATTAATTGGCGTTAAAACTTCCATTTAAGTTGTCAATCACGAAAACGAAGCAACCATAAAACCAAAACAAAAAGCCCTTCTGAATTAAGAGAAAAAAAGAAATCCACGAGCTGCGTCCTTTCAACAGAATAAAATATTCTCTTTCTAATTTAGGGGGCTACTAGACGAGTACGAACGCAACAATCTATTGAAGAATAAAAGAGCTGGAATCGAATCGCGCTTCTGCTAACCGTTTGTTCATCGTTTGCAAATGCATGTAGATAATGTGACTAGACATTTCATTATCTTTCATATATTTTTAAAACCTATAATGTTTTCTTTTATGAACATGATACTCATTTGTAAACAAACAAAAGTATCGAAATAGGAAATTATGTGACACATCTTCATTGACTTTATACTTAATTATAATATATATATATATATATATATATATATATATATATATATATATATATATATATAATGGTCCTTTCATTTTTAATTAAAGGGATATGTAGACTTATTGAAATAGAATCACAATCTCAAATTACACCTCAAGGGCACATGGATAGGACCAAAATAGAAGTTCCCTTTCGCGAAATGGAATATTTTCAATTAGTCATTCTAATAAGATATTATTTGAGATCTCCAAAATCTTAATGATTTGAGATATTCAGAATCTAAATGATTTGAGATCCACATTAGTTTCTTTTCATAGGACATTTTTTTTCATTTATTTTTTTCGATAGCCTAAATAAATATTGTCTAAAATATAGGTTTGGTACTTTAGCATATTTCTATGTAATCATTGCATGAATACGAGAAAACCATGAAAATGCAGGAGAAACATATGTTAATAGATTTCTATCTACACTCAAGACACTTCTAGGTTTTGAGTTTCCTAAAAGACGAAAATAATATGTAATAGTTCAAAAGAATACATACGAAACAAAGCTCATTTTCTTCTAAAATCTTACGTGGCAAGATTAATGGTTGAAATTAAGACTTGATTGAGCATAGTTTCCTACTAGCCTCTATGCAGGGGCTAAACCATTTTGGATTTTAATAAATATCTGTTTTGACATAGAGTTTTGAGACTATGTTCCAAAATACTATGGTGATCTAAATTCATATATTGGAAGCTCTCGATTTACTTAGGCTCTTTTAGAGTACGTATTTTTCAATCCACTCTCCTCTGTGTGCATTATTCATGACTCTTCACAGTGTTATTAGAGCATAGTCATAGATTGGACATTATGGGTGATTGATTTCCCTCGTCATTGACAAACTCAATCAAAGCAACTAGTCATCATGGTCTCTAAGGATGGAGGCTTGCTTGCAAGGGAGAAAAGTGCATGGATACATCTTAAGAGATGAGTGGATGTCTATACTAAAACATAAAAGATCAACCAATGAAAGAGGATCAGGAAAGGTTGAGCACATGGTGTGCAAAGGATCCTTTGGAAATGTCATATTTTCTAAACTCTATCTCTGATTTTGTACTTCCTCATATTAGGAATTCTAAGACATTTTAAGAGACATATAGTTAATAATACTCATGAAGATGCCCAAGCAAAGTGTGATTGATTTTGTCTCCAAGATGGACATTGCAAACCAACTTGGTCCATCTTGGGAGCATTGGAGAAATCATTGATGAAGAGCAGATTGTGAGGCAAGTCATCACTTGAATCAAGGCTGATGACAACTGGGAAGCTTTTACCACTACCATGGATCTATAAATAGACATGAAAATACGAGACTTCAACACTTTAATGGGACGACTCTTCACTCATGATGTCAAATTTATGAAGGATGATAAGGTGCATAAAGGTAACCAATCATGTGCCCTTTACATAGATAAAAGCAAAGGAAAAGAGAACAAAGCAAAAGGTAAAACGTTTGATGATGAAGAATGCACCTCCTAAGTCAACTTTGCATGTAGAGGTAGACCCTTGAGAGGAAGAGGCAAAGGAGGTAAGCAAGGCAGAGGGAGAGCTAAAAGTTACTATTCACTTTGTGCCATATGTGGCCTATCAAATTGCGCCACAAAGCATTACTTAAAAATGCAAGAAATCAAAGAGGAAAATGAAATAAAAGAGGTGGGTATGGAGTTTGTATAGGCAGATACAACAATTCAAGTGTATACAACAACAACACCTATAATAAAAACAATTAAGGAGGATACAAAGTAAGGAGAGACTCCAACAATTACATAGATGATCAAGCTCAAGAGGATTCATTTCTATTGATGAATATGACAATGAAACAAGATAAGATTGATGAGCATGTGTTCTACGTTGGTTCTAGATGCTCAAATCATGTAGCAAGGAATGAAGCTTTTCCCTCATAGTTGGAAGATCCAAAAAATAAGTATGAGGTCCTAAAATGTGATGACACAAGGAAACGTATGGAGATGATAGGGAATGTGGAGACTTCCAATGGTAGTATGTACCTATTGAGAAAAGTTCCCTATGAGCCAAGCATGTGGAGAAAGGTTTTCCCATGAGATTCACCAAGCATGGCATCTATGTAGAGGATCCATATCAAGGTTTCAAGAGGATAGCAAAGGAAGCAAAAACACATAGATTGTTCATATTTTAACTCCAAGGCACCAAGAACATTGCTTTGTTAAAATATGGTAACCATGCCCTATTAGAGATAGAGATTTGGCATGAAAGGTTGGTTCCCATTGGATAAAGAGCCCTCAAACAAATTAATAGAGACAAAAGTGTTCTCTGACTACCTAATATCTTTAAGAAACACATGATGTACAAGTGTAGTTCATGTCAATTTGGAAAGTTTCAGATGCAATCATTCACAAAGAAGGGATACATGGAGACCTTCTAGAGATTGTCCACACAAAGTTTTCAAGACCAAGTAAAGAACCATCAATTTCAGGATTAATGTATTATTCTCTCTCTAATTTAAGGGGGCTACTAGATGAATATGCACGCATACAAGCTATTGAAGAATAAAAGAGCTGGAATCTAATCGCGCTTCAGCTAACCATCTATCCAACGAAGCTCGCTGGAGAGAACCTTGAGAGCCAGTGCAATAGACAAGCACGATGGAGAGAACCTCTGATAGACAGGCACATTGTTGCGACTCTTAATACACCCTAGTACAAAATGGTGTAATGGTCTATCGCGACAGACATGATAGAGGAGAAGCCTCGAACATAGCGAAGAGTGACCGAGTTGAGCAGAGTTGAGCTAAAGGACGGTTCTATACGCAGTTATCGGATGATGAAGCACACTGGAAACTTTGCCTGCCAGCCGTCTTGTCATGCTGCAACAAGGTACAAATGCCGCGATGATCCCTAAATTTCTTGTACAATCCTACATTTGATATAATTTCACTATTTTATTAGGCAAAAAAATTATGTAAACGCATCAAGTTTCAATAGACAATATTATGTGTAATGAACATTTATATGAATGAAGATCAAACCCATAAATCTGTATGATTTGATATCATCGTTTGTGAATGCATGTAGATAATGTGACCAGATATTTCATTATCTTTCATACACCGTAAACCCTATAATGTTTTCTTCTATGAATATGATACTCATTTATAGTTAATTATAATATATATATATATATATATATATATATATATATATATATATATATATATATATATATATATATATATATAGTGTGGTCCTTTCATTATATATATATATATATATATATATATATATATATATATATATATATATATATATATATATATATAGTGTGTGTGTGTGTGTGTGTGGTCCTTTCATTTTTAATTAAAGGGATATGTAGACTTATCAGAAACAGAATCACAATCTCAAATTACATCCGAAGGGCACATGGATAGGACCAAAATAGAAGTTCCCTTTCTCGAAATGGAATATTTTCACTTAGTCATTCTAATAAGATATTATTTGAGATCCCCACAGTCTTAATGATTTGAGATCTTTAGAATCTAAATTATTTGAGATCCACATTTTTTTCTTTTCGTAGGATTTTCTTTTCTTTTTTTTTTTTGCTGGTCTAAATAGCTAGTGTTTGAAATAAAGCTTTGGTACTTTAGCATATTTCTATGTCTTCATTGCATGAATACAAGAAAACTGTTCACAAAGAAAGGATAAATGGAGACCTTCTAGAGCTTGTCCACACGAATTTTTTAAGAACAAGTAAAGAACCATCAATCTCAGGATAGTGATTATGTGTCAATTATAGTTGATTGTAGAAGATGGACTATTCTCTACTTTGTAAAGCATAAGGATGAATCAAAAAGGTAAGACCCTAAAAAGACTAGGGTCTAATGAAGGGGGAGATATATCTCCCATGAATTTGATTCATATTTGCAAGATCGAGGAATCAAGAGAGAGATTACAACAAGGTACACATGCAAACAAAGTTGGAGTAGTAAAGAGGGAGAGTAGGATTATTGTTAAAGTAGAAAGGTCCATCTTAAATGAAAGAAGTTACCAAGTTATTTGTGGGTAGAGGTGGATACTATAGTATCCACTACCACATGCTTGATAACATATTACCGTCAAAATCCTTGAATGTTATGACCACTTTTGGAGCTTGGAATGCAACAAGACCAAGCATGGACCATTGAAAGAAATTTGGGTGAGTTGCATATGCTCACATATCCAAGGTAGATTAGACCCTAAGGTAGAAAAGTATATCTTTAAGGGTTATGACCTTAGTTAGAAAGGTTAGAGATTATATAGGCCTCATAACAAAGGTTTTATAGTTAGTCAAGATGTTTCGCTTGATGAGAAAATGTCATGGTTTGTGAATGATTGCAGGAAGTAGATCAAGATACCATATGACTTAGAAGAAGACTTTCCAATACTCTAAAGCAAGAGTGCACATGCAATTGAAGCATCAAGTGATCCTGAAGATGATCTGAAGACTCCTAGGAAGGAATTCCATTCATGGAATTCCAAATGCAAGGCCAAGATACAAAAGTTGAGGGATGCTATAGAATTCTCTCATCAAACCATCAAAAGATCTACTAGGGAGATGATGAAGTGAGAGTGGTATGCCTATGATACATCACTAGTGAGTAATCATTTTATCTATTGAACACAAGAATTAAACTCTAAAGAGCCCTTATCTAATGAGGAGGCAAAGAAGAAACAAGAGTGCATGAATGCTATGGAAGAAGAAGTTGAAGTCTTGCACGAGAATCTCACTTGAGAGTTGATGCCCAAGACTCCAACCATGAGGATCATCGGATCAAGATGGATATAAAAAGTGAAGAAGAACTTTGATGGAACCATTAATAGGCAGAAATATAGACTTGTGGCTAAAGGATATGATCAAATGTAAGGTTCGGACTATGAGGAGACCTTCTCACCTGTGGCAAAGAGGCCAACAATGAGATTGCTTATGAGCATTATACTTGCCCCCAAGATAATGTCTTTTCCTGTGTCTTCTGTGTTGGTGCCTGAATCAGGAGTCACGCGGGGACGTATGAGAAAGAGAGAAGCTGTAGTGCGCAAGGAAGAAACCACAACTGAGGAAAGTAATAGTTTGTTACAGGATGATGAAGATGAGATATCGATGCCATCAGCGACTACTAAGTTTGTGCAAACTCTTATGGAACCATTTACAGACTTTAAAGTGGAAGTTGATACAGAGTCCGCTCTAAATGAGACTTGCCTCAGAAGGATTGGGTTATTTCTAGTTCGCTATGTTGCCATGGGCGAGATGGAGATGCAGTTATTATGCAAAGAGTCAGCTGGAAATTATTCAGAAAACGAAGGGTCAGCTAGCACTTTAGGTAAAATTTTCACCGGAACTAGTTGTAGAATTATTTAAGTTGCCTATGTACGACGATGTAGTCATTCCGACGTGTTCGGAGGAGGCCTTGAAGAAAGATTTTGGACCCAGAGAAGGGGGACGGCAGTATTACATGATGAAGAATGCAGGTTATGTTCAAAGGGAGCAGTTAAAATGGTATTTGGAAAGGTTGTGTTTTATCATCAAATATGATTATATGTCCAAAGAAAACTTTGCACCTTTGGCTTATGCAAAGGCAGGTGGACAAGTAAGTTGGGCTCATTGGTTGTATGATCACCTACATAGTGAGATATTTGTTGGGGATAGGCGTAAAACGCAATCAAATAGTAGGCTGTCAGCATATTTAGCCACATTGTTTGAGTTCGTGCAGCTAGTAGATAGTCAAAAGTTAGTATGGCCAAAGGAGATAAATCTTCATGGTCAGGAGTTGATGAGTCGAGAGCAGGAACAGCTAGCAGTGAAAGAGGTAATGGATAGACCTTCAGAGACGTGTGAGGATTGTACAAGAGCTGGAACCGGTTATGCAGATGATTCAACCTGATGTATGAAAAGCAGGGATAGAGGAGGATAATCTGTTGCAGGTGGCAGATGGGGTTGAGCATCCGAAAGTACTCGGAACTATTTGTAAGTTGTCTAAAAAGAGAAGATTGTAGGAACAGCTACAAGCAGTAGGGGAGAAAATGTCAGAGGATGTTATGCACCAATCAATTAAAACTACATATTATGATGTACCAGGAATGAAGAAGAGGTTGCAGGAGATTTCTGTTTTTTTAGTATTGCAAGAGGAAAAATTGTCTCGGCACGAGCAAACAAAAGTACTTATTCATGTGGATGATTATCAGTCTTTACATAAGCAGGCTAAAACACTTCAGGAAGCGTTGGATAAGAAGGTACAAATATTGGAGAAATTGCAAAAGGACAAGATGCAACATGTGATAGAGTTGTCTAGTATAAAGCAGTCTATGCATGAATTTGAAGAATGGCACAGGTCTGTGCAAGAACAAATTCAAAAAGAGATGATGGATTTTTCAGTACTTAATGCTACTTTGCAGAAGGAACAAGTGTTTCTTCATTCGAGAATGCAAGTTTTGCAGGTGTTGGAAAAGCAGATGTTAAAAGATGAAGATGTGGAGTTGGATGCTATATTAATGACAGGGTTGGATATAGGATTATTGAAGCAGCAACTGCATAAGTATGTTCAGGACATTTGGGCTGTTTTCCAAAGTCTTTGGCTAAGCATGTTTAAGATTCAGTATGAACAGGTGCAGACATGCTTTGTGTCAAAGTATGAAAAAGATTTAGTATGTGTCATTACAAAGCAAGAGAAGCAAATTGAAGAACAAGTACGGATAATTAAAGAATTACCGGAACAGTTGTTATAGAGGAAGCTAGAAGAAAAAGTGGATATATTAATTGAGAAGCAACAATTTATTATTGATGGAGACTTTCAGGGAAAGCAGGATTGTTCTGAGGAGGATTTCAGTAGTTTGCAGAATCGGAAGATTGAAGTGGAAGAAGTGCATATTTCCAAACAGTCCCAAGAAATTATTTTATATGATCAAGGGATTGCTAAATTCAAGTCTAATTTTTGACAAAATTACCCACCGGGCTGTGCTAGGTGTTGAAGGCAGGGAAATCTAGAAGATAAATTATTAATTTGAATTCTGAAAAGATGGTTAAATCGTAGATATTATCTAGCTGGATGTTAATTTTTTGGTGCATTGGATTTTAATAAAAAAGGACGGTTATGTCGAGGTCAGCGGACATGTCGTAAGAAGAAGAAGACGTTACACAGGGGGAGAGAGCGAAAAACTTGAAGAGAGGAGATTTACAACAGAAAATATGAAGATAGTGAAAACAGGGTCTGCAGGAATCATTGTGCAGCCTGTGAGTAATGTAATAATGTAGTGCATCAAATGATACATATGTAATCCGAAAACGTATAATTCTGTAAGAGCGGTGTTAAGTCAATCAAAATCAAAAATGTCTGACAAGAAATTCTTGTTTGTAACTTTCATTGTCATGAAGTCTAAAGAGAAATTCAAGTCGTCTGCACAGAAGTGCATTGAACTTGTGTGTGTGTGTGTGTGTGTGAGACTCTGTTTATCTTCTGAAATGTGTAGTCTGATGAGGTTGAGTAATTCTGATTCAGTAGAAGTGTACAGTCATGAAATTGTGATACAACATTCAACATGATCTGGTAGAATCTCTGTGGATGAGGATCAGTGCGAGATAAATAAGTATTTTTGAACGCATCCTTCGATGTTGTGTTGAACCTTGGAACCCTCAATAGTCTCAATATGCAAGTGCCATAGCTCTTAAAACTTGACATTAGGGGAAAAAATGAACCCTGGATGGGCCTTGTAAGGATCCCTAATTTTTAGGGATTAAGCTTAATTCGATTCTTGTTTAAGGGGACAAAGTGCATTTAATAGGGCACTTTTAAGTAGGCTAGAGTAGGCTTTTTTGTTAGGCTTTAGTAGGCCTCTCTCTTTCTTCTTCTAGAGTGAGAGCAAGAGAATCTACTTTCCACATCATCAAACTCATGCATGTATTTAAATAAAAAAAAAGAGTTTTTTTTTAAGTCTCATTTTCAGTGTATATTAACTCAAAAGGGCCTATTTTTTAATATATATGTCAGAAGTCACTTTTTTGGGCCCATTTTTTAAAGTTTATTTTAGAAAAAGTATAATCATCAAATTCCCTCCAAAAGTAAGTGTCGCATCATCAAATCCGTGACTATGCTTCCCCCAAAAAAATGAATTTTTTCAAATTTAATCATTTTCAGCCATACATAGTGGAAAAATACGCTCTAACCCATAGACATATAAGAAAAAACATTTCTGAGCAAAACATATGCTTTAGAGTCCCTTCCAACTAGTTTTCCATCTTTGCTTTTAATATTGTTAGTCATAAGCAAAGATGGTGTTGACATGTATCACAAACTTCACAGTAGAACGTCCTCATGCTCCTGCATCAACAAGTATCCATGTTGGTGTTGTTAAACTGATTATGGTTTAGTCGTTACTTTACTTCCTATTCAAATGCTTCAAGTTCAACCGGTTCCAAATCTTCTAACCGAAATCGTTCTCTTAGCCACGTGGGTCCTTGGGAGTGGTAGGGGTCTGTTAAACAGAGGCCCTGTACTATTTTCCCAACTCCTCATTCGACCGTCAGTCTGTTCGCGCGTCTTGGCTCAGTAGTTGTTCTGATCAACCAAGGCCTATCAATGTATTGGAATCCAACACTCCAGACTATTCCTGCTATAGTAGTTCGGATCAACAGTCAATACACAAGACGCACTCTAGGTAACTTCACACGCATACACCACGCAGTTCTTCTTGTCACTCTACAGATTATCGTGTGCCGACTTCAAGCCGAAATGCCTACTGACAGTAACTTGTCGCAAACCTTCTTATTACTCTACTCGTATTCAGAACATTACCGGTACTAATCTTAACACAGATTATGATACCGACTCAGTCAATTATAGAGACTCGTAACACACAATCGAACCGTGTTGGTTCGTTACACTTCCTAGCTCCACAGAAGAACTATCAAACAACGCGTTCTAGCTTGAGCAACGTTCAGGAACACTTCAATCAGTACCGGACGGAATCTCTACAACACAGTATCGATTCGTAACACTGCATTATAACGCGCCTACGCACACAAACAGATACGCAGCAGGGACATTGGAACAGACGGAATAGAACACAGACATATACAATACTACACTTGCAATTCCCAAAAAACCGGGCTCTCTACCGCTTTCCTTTCATTGCTTTAAATAGAAATCTGTTACAAGGTTTGCGCGAATCTTTCTTTACCGCGCATTTCCCGAAGGGTTCTTTCTTCATTAAAGCCCTCTGTCTAAGTACAATTGTCCTTGTCCGGCGGCCGTCTAACACTTGGCACGCACGGTGGACTCGAACCCGCAGGTTCCTATGGTTCGGATACTAGACCTTCTAAGTACATACTTCGGGCGAGCCTAAATGTTCGGGTAATTTTCTTTTTGAGGGTTTCTAACATCTGTACTAAGGTGGTGGGTTCTAGTAATTGGGCGTCGGTTCTTACTGCACTAAGGGCTATGGCTTGATTTAACAAAATTTCGGTTTGGGTTTGAAGGAAAGCCTCTTGTAAGTAAAATTCGTTAGCTAATGCCGCATCTCAGGCTGTTTGCATTTCGGTCAGTTTCGTCTGCATCTCTGTAATACACTCCTTTTGGTTGCGCACTTGGTTGTCTAGGCGTTCAAACTGCTGGGTTTGGAAATCGAGAGTTTTCCGATACGCATCTCGTTCTCTGCGCGTCTTGTCGATATCCTTTAGGTATTGGCCTTCCCGTAACAATTGGCGTTTTAGGATACTGTTAACCTCATCTGCGCATTCTTGGGCTCGTCGTAGCTGTTCTTGGACTTGTTCGGCTTCTTTCTGTTGGTCCTGATTCTTCTTGATGGTCTTCTGCAATTGAATCTTTGTTTCTGCGACCAACTCTTCGAGAGAGGCGTTGATATCTTCGTGTTCGTGGAGGGTGGTCTTCAGGGCTCGGATTTCTTCATGTGCGGCGTGTAGTAGTCGTTCTTTGGCTGCAACTTGCTTGAGGCCTGCATCTCTTTGCTGTACTAGAGTCTGTTCTGCCAAAAATTTTGCTTGGAGTTCTGCTAACTGTGTCTGTAGCTGATGATTCTCAGTCTTTATGGCTTCGATTTCTTCCTGGAGGGGGGTGATGTCGGCTTCCAGGATGTCGACCTTATATTGGTATTCTGCCTTCAGATTGTCCGTGGCTTCCTTAAACTGTGCTGGCAGCTGGTGTGATAAATGCATGAGGAACTGCCCCATGGAGGGTAGTTCCGAAAATACGTTGTGTGGTGGTGGTGGTTGACGAGGCTGAGAGGACGTATCGGTGAGTAGGTTCTGTGAGTTTGGCGGAGAGTAGTTAGGGGAGGAAGAGGAGGATGGTGTAGGTTCAGAACTGGGTTGGCGGGGTGGTTCCGGTGGGAGGTCGGGGTTGACAGGTGGTGTGGGAAGAACAATGTCAGTCGTGGTTACCTTGGCAACTGTCTGTTGTTCGGTTTCTGTATGATTGATGGCTGCGATGAGTTTATCCAGTGCTTTTGTGGCGGATTCCGGTTCGTCCTGTTGATGCTCGGATTCCTTTTCGGTGGACACTATCTCTGTCTCTGCTTGGTTTTGCTGGTCTTGTTGCTCCGTCGAGGTGTCGTTGTGTATTGAAGTGGCGGTGTCGTGGTATGTTTCTTCTTGTTTGTCCTCTTCGGTGTCTTGTTTCTTTCCGGCGGATCCTTCGACTTCGCTTTCTGAAGAGCTGATCCGGATTCGCTTAGTGCGGAAGAGTTGATTGATCTCTTCATCTTCTTCTTCAGTTTCATCGAGCTGTTGTGCTGATTCTTTGTGCCTAAGTGCTGGGCCTGTGGGTGGGGGTTGTGCGGCAAGAATGGTTGGGAAGAGGAATGAGATGATGTGGGGAAGGCGAGAGCACGGAGAGGTGCCCTTTTGGAGTTGCTTTACTATAGCTACGCATTCCTTATGAATTCGTTGGAAGAAGTAAGAGGCAAAGTTCACGGGTTCGCGGGCGGCTAACTCCAAGGCGGAATAGAAGGGGCGAGAGATGCCGTATGTTCGTTTTTGCAGGTTGAGGATTGCTATGAGGAACTGTAGAGCGGATCGTTCGGGTTCCGGGCGGCAGAGAATGGCATATTCGTTTGATGAGGAGCGGGGGAAGAGTTCGGTCATGCGAGCGACAGGGATGCTAGGGCCATTTTTGCGGCCTTGCGGGGTGAGGCGGTAGGCTGCAGAGAAGGCTTGGAAGGTGATGACGGTTCTATATGGGAGGGAAGGGAAGACCCACTGTCGTTCGCTGATGGGGAATTGGGCGATGGCGTGGATGATCTGCGCGGAGAAGGGATGGGCTTCCATTGAGTGCCAAGGCATTTCAGCGAAGTTGGCCAACCCTCTACAACGTAGATATTCGCCTACGTCTGTAGGGATACCATCACGGAAAGCAGCGTAGTTGGCTAGCGCTTCCATGGTGTTCACGAGCACACTTACAGTCAACACAGGGGACAGGGATAATACGTATAATCACGAGAACACAATAGCGTTTTTGGCGCAACCGAGGGGGTTAAATAAGGAGAACACGGTGGGGGTGGGAAGGGGGGGGGGTGGGTATCATTGTGCGGTGCGGGAATGATACTGTTTGCATGCTGGCGTGCGTACTTGAGTGACCGGTAGGGAGGGGCGGCTGGTAACATAGAGATTTGTACAAAACACGACTAAAAAGGGAGAAAAAAAAGAAAAACGCAAAAATTTATACAAAACGCGGTTCGCCACCGAATAATTTAATGCGTACTAGTAGTGGGATAATACGGCCGCAGCTTCGACCCATTGATTACCTTTGGAAGTGGATTTCCGATCAACGTAGTCAATCGAAAAGTTGCCGGACCGATTTGTTCTGAGATCTTGAAAGGGCCGAACCATCGTAGTTTGAATTTTCCTGCTGCTCTATCCGATTTTGCATTATAGAAGAGTACAAGCTGGCCTACCGAAAAGATTGGAGTCTTCACATATCGATCGTGTGTCTTGGCTTGCCTTAGTTGTACTTCGCTCATAGTTAAAAAACTGAGCCATCGGTGCTCATCAAGTTCTCTGAGTGCGTCCATTCGTGCTGTCAGCGAATATTCCGGTAGCATCTTCTGAGTGATTGCTACACGCAAACTTGGGATGACTATTTCCGTGGGTGCTATTGCTTCTAAGCCATAAGCTAGTTTGAAAGGTGTCAAGCCTGTTGTTACCTTATATGTAGTCCGGTATGCCCATAATACTGCAGGTAGTAGTTGATCCCATCTTTCCGGTGCTTCCATGATCAATTTTCGAAGGATATTCAACAGTGATTTGTTTGTACTTTCGGCCAATCCATTGGCACGTGGATAATAAGGAGAGCTAAATTTATGTGTGACCTGGAATGATTGTGTAAGGGCCTTCATTAGATTGTTTACAAAATGAGTGCCTTGATCTGAGACAATTTCCAGGGGTAAGCCAAATCGTGGGAAGACATCCGTGAGTAGACATTTTGCTACCGTAACCGCTGTAGCGGACCGTAAAGCCCAGGCTTCTGCCCACCTAGTTGCGTAGTCTGTGCAAGTCAGTATGTATCGATTGTTACTGGATACGGCTGGAGGTGTAATTGGCCCGATAAAATCTAGAGCCCATTTCTGGAAAGGTTCTAATGGTAAGATGGGTTGTAGAGGAAAAAGATGCCGTTGTAAAGGCTGACCAGTTCTTTGACAAGTATCACATTGTTTAACAAACTGTGCGACATCTCTGTACATCATTGGCCACCAGAGACCTCCTTGCAGAATTTTCCGGTGAGTTAAGTCTACTGCAAAATGGCCACCGGAAGGAATTGAGTGAGCCAAAGTGATAACTGAATTAACCTCATGTGGTGGAATACAGCGAAGTAGGATTCCGGTATGATCTGCATAATATAGTTCTCCAGCAACTATCCGGAATCGGCGACTAAAGACTGCAATTTTTTTTCGAACTGCCTTGGAAGTCTCGGCTGGAAAGCGTCCTTCGGTGAGAAAAGTTAGAATCTGATCATAGTATGTAGATGGTGCTTGTAGGTTGGCCGTCTCATCGGATAGTGGTTCAGCATTATAAATCGCAGGAGTCGTGTCATCTATGCCTACCGGAGCTTCACCGGAATCAAGGCAAGATAAGAAATCTGCTAGGGCATGTGCATTTCCGGGTCGGTGAATGACGTCATAGTCGAATTCTTGTAAAAGTAGCACCCATCATGCTAATCGTCCACCTAAATGCTGCTGTCTTACTAGATAAACAAGGGCAGCATGGTCCACATGAAAGGTAAACTTCTGGCCTAGTAGAAAATGTCTGAACTTTTTGATTGAGTAAATCAATCCTAGACATTCTCTTTCAGTAGTGCAATAGTTCTTTTCTGCCGGTGCAAGCCTTCTACTGGCGTAATAAACAGGGCGAAACCACTTATCTGTTTGCTGCATCAGAATACTGCCAATTGCAATATCTGAAGCCTTGACAAAAACATGGAACGGATTGTCCCAGTCCGGTGGTTGTAAAATTGGGGCTTGCATCAGGAGATACTTGAGCCGATCAAATGTAGCTTGGCATTCTTCAGTCCATTCAAACTGTCGGGGAGTTTTTGTGATTAGCCTGTTTAGTGGTACTGCTAGGTGAGCAAGCCACCGTAAGTGTCTGCCATGCCACCGTATTTGACCCATAAAACGCATTACTTCTTTTGGAGTTGCGGGTACCGAGGCTTCTAAAATTGCCGAAATCTTATTTGGGTCTACTCGGATACCTTGAGCAGATACAATATACCCAAGTAGTTTGCCACACGAAACCGCAAACACGGATTTGTTTGGGTTAAGACAGAGTTTATATTCTCTACACTTCTGAAAACAACATCGTAAATGACTTAAATGTGTTATCATCTTCCCAAAGATTGAGAAGTCGTCAAGATATACTTGCATGAATGAAGTGAGATAAGGAGAAAATATCTCCTGCATACATCTTTGAAATGTGCTTGGTGCATTTCTTAATCCGAACCACATTACGGTGCAGGCGAAGACACCCCAATTGGTAATGAAAGTAGTTTTTGGTATATCTTCTTCAGCCATTCTAACCTGATTGTAACCACTATATCCATCTAAGAATGAATATATTTCATGACCTGTGACTCTATCAAGCATGGTATCCGAAAAAGGGATCGGGAACGGGTCTGGTACTGTTGCTGCGTTTAATTTCCGGTAATCCACACAGATTCGTAATTGCTTGTTTTTCTTTGGTACAATCACAACTGGTGAGATCCATTCAGCATGCTCTACTGGTACGATGAACCCCACTTTTAATAATCTGTCAAGTTCGGCTTTTACCTGTGATGCATAATTGGGATTCATCCGGTAGCTGGGTTGTTTGTTTGGTTTAACTTCAGGTTTCAACAGAACTCTGTGTTGATAAATGCGCGGATCTAATCCTTTCATGTCTTTGTAATCCCATGCAAAGACGTCTGAGAATTCGCGGAGAAGCTGAATCAAATTAGCCTGAAAGATTTCCGGTAAGTTTTGCCTTATTTTTACAGGTCGAGGATGGTCCTTGTCTCCTAGATTGTACGTGATCAACTGGTCTTCAGGGACATAAAATTGTTGCGGGTTCTTTGTATCCTCTGTTCGCTTGAATAGTGGTTGTAATTCAATATTTGCTTGGTCAGACTTTTCGGTGATAGCTACTACTGCACAAACTGAAGTGTTCCAGTTATCGATGACGGACTGTAGATCAACAGTTCCTAGAGACATTAAATCGGCGTTACTCTTCAGAAATTGCTCTTCTTCATCATCTGATAGTCCATCTAACATATGAACTGGTTCAGCAAGATAGGGTCTGGCGTGAGGTTCGCAGGGTTGTATAGCATCTAGTTTTACCACATATTTACGATTGGCATCCTTGAATGTGAGCTCTTGCGCAGACCAGTCCTGTATTACCTTTGCATGCTTCAGCCAAGGTCGGCCGAAAAGAAGGTTGTAATCCAAAGTGGATTCGGGCAGATCTAGTATAACAAAAGTCATTTTGAAAGTCGTACCTTGTAGAGTAATGGGTACATTCCGTACAAGTCCTACGGGATGGACTCTAGATTGATCAGCCATTCTGACAAAGAATTGAACTGGTTCGATTTCGGTCTAGCCTAGCTTTTTACATAATGCTGCGGTTGCAATGTTTACGCCGGAGCCTCCGTCAATTAATACCTGCGTGATCTTCTGATTCTTATACCATACTCTAATCAAGGGCACTGCATGATCAACCGTAGAATCAGATTCCGATTGAACTGCGGCGGTTGCCGGAATGCAAGAGGGTGCCGGGCTGAAATGTTGTTGAAACTGTTGCCGGATTCCAGGTACTAACGCCAAAAGTTGGCCTAGAGGCAGAGTGATGGATGCTTTGGACAAAATTTTCCAGGCCTGTTGAGCTTGGCTGTCTTGCTCTTGTGGACTTGTGGTCTCTACTGACGCAGAAGTGTCTACTGCTGTCTCTACTGATGATGATGACTCTGCTGGTGCCTTCTTTTGTTCCGTTCCGTTCTCTGACGAAGAAGCCTGAGTCACTGGAATAGGTTCTGGGAACACTGATTGTTCTGTTGTGGTCCAGTGACTAGCCTTGTTATACATCCTATGTTGTTCTTGTATCCCGGGTTCAAAGATTTCTGCTGCCGGCTGAAGTTGTTTACCGGAACGGGTCTGGACTGTAGCAGTCTGTGTCTCTAACGGTGTGATTTTTACCATGTTGGTCATTGGATTTTGGCGCTCCTTCTTTTTTTGATCATATTCCACTGCATCTTTGCAAAACCTCCTAATGTGGCTGAATTCGCCACAGAAATGACAGCGTGGAGGTGGTAAATTGGGATTTTCCGGTGGTAGTCCGTTCTGCCATCGGTTGGCATTATAATTGTTGTTCCTTTGTCCTCGGTAGTTCCGATATCCTGGGGGTTGATTGTTTCTTAGTTGCGGAGGCACATAGTAATTCGTCGGCTGTACCTGTTCTTGGATGACTGCATTGACTGTTGCTGCCCCTTGTATTCTGGCGTTGTAAACACAGTTTCCGGTGGTGTGTCCGGCAGAGTTGCAGATAGCGCAAAACGCTTGATTTAGTGCACAATTGGCACTTGTATGCCCTGAATTTTTGCACGTGGTGCAGTATACTTGCCTGGTTATATCTTCAGTCATATTTTTGTTTGTCCTTAACCATTCCAAGTCTTCTGAAAATCCACCAACCTTGGATTCCAACTGTAGAGCCATTGCAATGACTGCATCCAGTGTCATTGCTCCGACACATCTTATGATCATAATATGCTTCAGTTGTGGGGTTAGTCCATTGATAAACCATTGAGAGATGACATCATCAGGTAGATTAGCATGTGCCTGTGGTATCTACCGTAAATGTGTTCTGAAGAGAGTAGCGTATTCTTGGACAGTCTGATTTGTCTTCTGTCGGTTGTTCTGTAAATAATCAAAGATCTCAGCAGGATTCTTCTTTAGTCTGAATCGTTGTAGAAAGGCATCTCGTACTGCATCGTAAGTACCAAAATGATTAATATCATATTCCGTGAGCCATCTCACTGCTTCATTGACCAGTGTAGATTGAAAAACAATGGCCTTATACGCCTGATCTGGTGGATGGTTAAGAACTGCATAACTTATCTCAAAAGTTCGTACATGAGCGTCTGGGTCATCTCTTGGGAATCCACTAAATTTCGTGTAGGTTACTCCTGTTGGAGGCAGCCTTGGCTGACCTAGCTGTTGTTGTTGTTGTTGCCCGCTCATTGTGAATGTTTCAGGGCTTCCTTCTGTATCTCGGGATTGATTGGTCGAACTAACTGGACTTGTATCGCCGGATGGTGCGCTTTCCGGTGTGCTGTTTCGACTTAGGATGCTCGGATCTCTGTTTCGAACAGCTTTCCTTCCTTCTGGATGTCTAATATCCGAAATCTTTCTTCCAAACACGAAGGTTGAGCTGATGATTCCGCAAAAAAAGGCTAAACCTTTGCCAGCGATCGGTGATTCTATCACCGGAATCTCACTGGAATGAACCGAAATTGTGCCAGAATGCCATGTTTTACTGCTTTTGCCGAATTTTCCTAACGTATTTCTGATCGTAGATAACTCTAAATCTTTATCTGATATTATTAAACTAGGTTTCAACAGTGTTTTGATGCATTCTGGACTCCCTATATCTTCGATAGGCTGGGTCGAAGTAGCACCAGAATGTACCAAAGGTGTTGATCGTTCCGCCGGAATATGACTGGAATCAGTCGTAACGTTCCCACTTTTCTTGATCACTGGGTCAGATCTAGTTATGCCTACTTCTCCCGAGGCTATCTTTTGTGATTTTCGTGCTTCAGCCTTACGGTTCTTAGGATATGTTTCGCCCGATCGAGTGATCGGCATGTATCACTGCCCAATGATACTATCTGAGCAGTTTGCAACAATCTGGGTCTGTTGCTACTGTTAGTAAATCAAATGTTACTGGATGTTTGCTTCTTACAAACCGCTAGCACTCTAATGCCACTTTCTCACAAGTAACTCGTAATCAAATGCTACTTTACCGCAGAGACTGGTAAACAGTTGCCACTTTCCGACAGACGGCGCCAACTGTTAAACTGATTATGGTTTAGTCGTTACTTTACTTCCTATTCAAATGCTTCAAGTTCAACCGGTTCCAAATCTTCTAACCGCAATCGTTCTCTTAGCCACGTGGGTCCTTGGGAGTGGTAGGGGTCTATTAAACAGAGGCCCTGTACTATTTTCCCAACTCCTCATTCGACCGTCAGTCTATTCGCGCGTCTTGGCTTAGTAGTTGTTCTGATCAACCAAGGCCTATCAATGTATTGGAATCCAACACTCCAGACTATTCCTGTTATAGTAGTTCGGATCAACAGTCAATACACAATACGCACTCTGGGTAACTTCACACGCATACACCACGCAGTTCTTCTTGTCACTCTACAGATTATCATGTGCCGACTTCAAGCCGAAATGCCTACTGACAGTAACTTGTCGCAAACCTTCTTATTACTCTACTCGTATTCAGAACATTACCGGTACTAATCTTAACACAGATTATGATACCGACTCAGTCAATTATAGAGACTCGTAACACACAATCAAACCGTGTTGGTTCGTTACACTTCCTAGCTCCACAGAAGAACTATCAAACAACGCGTTCTAGCTTGAGCAACGTTCAGGAACACTTCAATCAGTACCGGACGGAATCTCTACAACACAGTATCGATTCGTAACACTGCATTATAACGTGCCTACGCACACAAATAGATACGCAGCAGGGACATTGGAACAGACGGAACAGAACACATACATATACAACACTACACTTGCAATTCCCAAAAAACCGGGCTCTCTACCGCTTTCCTTTCATTGCTTTAAATAGAAATCTGTTACAAGGTTTGCGCGAATGTTTCTTTACCGCGCATTTCCCGAAGGGTTCTTTCTTCATTAAAGTCCTCTGTCTAAGTACAATTGTCCTTGTCCGGCGGCCGTCTAACAGTGTGCCCAAAGAGTTTGCTCCAAATACACAA